>JAQHUG010000093.1:6399014-6451155 GCA_028555095.1 Dicrostonyx torquatus
CTAACTGTTGGCTATTCCTACACAGTTGGAACCACACAGTTCAGACATCTTTCTAGCTGGCTTTCTTCAGATCTTTATAGTTTTCCTATACAGATGTATCTTTGATAGGACTATAAAATTTATTATCTCTAACTGTGGTTCATGATTCATTAATTCCTATGACAGACTGCAGACATCTGTAGTTTCCTCTTATTATACAAGACTGTGACAAACTTCTCATGTTTATGTGCTGATGTACAGCTGATAAAGATAATATTCATGCTATTGTGTTTAAATTAAAAATTTCAAAAAATATTATGGATTATTCCTCCAAAGTTTGTTCCAATCCACGGTTTTCAACTAGACTTCCAAGACAGTTTCTCTTATCCTGTTAGTATTACAGTTAATCAGTATTGAATATTTTACTATTATTGGAAATACCACCATATTGTAGTAATCATTTGTACTTTTAATTGTGTGATAATTATAAAAAGAATATCATATGTGGTTACTAAATGTTTTATTATTTTGTAATATCATTTCTGCATTCATGGTCTATCTTTATTTCAGTGGTTCTCAGACTTCCTAATGCTGTGACCCCTCAGTACAGTTCCTCATGCTGTGGTGATCCCCAACCACGAACTGATTGTTGTTGTTACTGTATAACTATAATCTTGATTCTGTGAACCATAATTTAAATGTCTGATATGCAGATGGTTATAGGTGACCCTTATGAAACGGCCATTCCACATCCCAAAGGGGTCACAACCCACAGGTTGAGAACCACCACTTTGTTGATACTTCGTCCTTCTGTTGTTGCTTTTAAAGGTGTATTTTCATAAGACAGTTGTGTCTTGGTTGTGGCATTTCATACTTGCTGTTTTTCTGTGATATAGCATGGTTTGCTCACATAAATGATAAACTCCTTGGTGCAGTCAAGTGCATCAAACTTTTCTGTGATCCTAGGTTCTCTATTTTGTCTGGATAGGAGCTCTAGGCACAAATCCTGCCCCAGCCTCAGCCACCTGCTCTGAAGGGGATGCAGCTTTCCCAGCCATGTGCTCAGTTCCTGAGGCCCTCTGAACTTGACTTGTGGCAGCCCTTGGCATTCAGGCTTACAAGGTGTCATATTTCCTGCCCAGGATTTGTCTTCTAGGCCTGTCCCTGAGGGCTTGGACGGTAGATCTTGAGTGTGTGGAGGATCCAATCACCCCTGGGACACTCCTTACCTGCTGGAATCCTCTGTGCCCATTCTTTGGGGCTTCCCTGACATTCCTGCTGCATCCATGCCCCAAGCTCATTTCTTCTCATTTTCCCTGCCAGGGCTCTTTGTGGAAAACCCTGGGTAGGTCTTTGCTCCTGGAAATCGCTTCACACGTTAGTTCCAATAACTAAGCCAGATCACAGAGTGCATTGACAGGTGGGGATCCAGGTTTCCCCCGGAAGGGTGGGGTAACTTCTCCCGTTGTCTCTGTCAGTTACCACGGCTGAGCCTTCCATCATCAGAAAGCAGAATGATGAACTGTCCATGGTGCCATTCCTAGGTGGATGAGCAGATACCTAGAAGGACAATGCCTGCTTTGAGACACTGTTTAAGTCTAGTTCACTGTGCGAGAGCACACACGTGCTGAACCAGGCCTGAGACACATTTGTTGGAAGAGAAATAGAGTTGGAAGTAGAAGGCATTTGTAGTCAAATATATGCATGAAGGGTATGAAAATATTGTTATCATAAGTTGTCTAAATTTTCACTTGCTGTGGAAGTCCTTATTTTGCAAATTACGTTACAGAGTTCATTTTATAATACTAGATGAGGCCGGGTGGTGGTAGCACTCGGGAGGCAGAGGCAGGTGGATTTCTGTGAGTTTGAGGTCAGACTTGTCTACACAGCAAGTTACAGGACAGGCTCCAAAGCTACACAGTGAAACCCTGTCTTGGAAAACTAATGATAACAATAACAATAACAAAAATAATAAATAGATGAGGCTAAAAGAATATAATGAGAAAGATAAAACATTTACTTGGGTAATTTAACCATTGTACTGATGCTTAATACAGATGTTATGTCGGTAAAGGTCAGGGATATTTTCCTTAAGCTGAAATCCATTCCCACCCCCTGGACTTCCACCCTCCTGAAGTGCCAGGCCTGAGAAAGTCTACCAGGTGGCCCATGAAATGGAAGGATAAATGAAGTAAAGATTTTCCTTCCTGCAGCTGGTTTTCCCCAGAGAGCCCCTCGGTTCCTGGCACCATGTTACTGGTGCGCTGACGTACACAGGTGTGCATATCCAATCCCATGCCTGTAGGAAGGACACATCCTCATCCTACAGGCATGGCTTGGGTTTTGTTTCTTGTTTTTATTTTATTGTATCGTCTCATTACCTGCCAGTGGGAAGTCACAGAACCCTCTCAAAATAATGTCTCTCTGTTAAGAGGATTGCACTGCCTTGAGTGGACAGAAGAAACAGCGCTAGAAGGAAGCAAACAGTTTTAGAAACCTAATGTACTAAAAGCTATTTTTGAGTAAATCCCCTCCTGAAATAGTCTGACTTCAACTGCATGCATTCTTTTTCTCCCTTTCTTCTTTCAGCTCTGAGATAATGACTTTTCACCTTGCTGGCTTCCAGGTAGAGGCCAACAGCTGCGATCAGGGTACCACACACACTTGGTTCCAACAACTCATGGTAATTACCCTGCCAGACCAATATGGACTGGCTTGCATCTTTATCACCCTGCAGAAGGTGTGGCTTGAATGGCAGAAGGGCGGGCTCAGTGGTACACATATGCCCAGCTCGGACCCCACATCCTCTACCAGGAAGAGATAGGAGAGGGAAGGAGGTGAAACCAACATGGAACCCACTGATGCCAGTCTATGATCTACGCTAGAAGCTGTGTTTCCAGGGATGCCTTTTATCCTTGCAACCCCAGGATCTATGATAGGACATATCCATTCAACCAATGTCTAGATGGGAGGACCCTGCAGCCACAGTCAAGATTGCGTTCCAAGGTTACTCATGGCTTTCCTGTACTGCTTCTTTCTCCATGGCACAAGAGTTCATCCTCAGGAAGCTTCTGCTGCTTCCACTCCATCTCCTCTCTGACCTACAGGGCTCTCTCTGCACTCGGTTCTTCACTCACAGCTCTTATTGGACCATGGATTCATCATCTGATAACTTTACTTTTAGTTTTTGTTGTGTGTTTTCTATTTTGTTCAGCTCTCTGAGGGTATTTCCATTCTGTTTATCTATTTATTCAGAGCACAGCATTCCCAAAAGATGGCACCAATCCTAACAATGACAATGTGTGAAATCTGTGTTGAAATGATATCATTTCTTTCAGTTACAGAGGTAACTAACTGCTCTGTGATTGAATTTGAGGTCTCTGCCTAAGAGGAAATCCATGGCTGGTAATCTAGTCAAAAACCCACAGATGAGCAGGTTATTGGGTCCTTGGAGGGAACTTACTGCTGTTGCTTAGTGAAATTGACAGTGTTAAATTATTTTCTTTGTATTTATGTTTCTACTTGTAGACACAGGTATGCTCAACCTTCATCTGTGAATTTTCCCTTCTCAATGAACTGCAGTGTAGGCAGAGACTCCTGGTTGCTCACGGGTCAAAAATCAGTATCAGTTGATTGTTCAATCTTAACAAGACATTAGACTACCCCTTGTAAAGCTCAGGGGGTGTTGTGAGATAGGGCCTGGAAAGAAACGTAAGACCCAGAAGACAGAAGAGGAGCTGTGCATGGGCATGGCATCGCCATGGCAATCATGACTTCACAACAGGGGCGCTGCCTGCTATGGGTTGCACAAGTCTAGGCCTGAAAACACCCAGGCATGGTTGCAGGCAGGCTTGCTGGGCCTGACACCTCACTGTTACTGATGATTAGTGGATTCTGAAGGAGGAACCGTCATCATCTTCAGTCAGACCCCCGCTGATGAACCAACCAGGCTCTAGTGGACAGCTCAAGCCAAAGGTCATTCAGATGGCCCTGCTTGAGCTCAGTGAGTCACAAAGGAAGACAATGTGAATGAGAAAATGGGAAGTGTAGGGAGGAGCGGCAGTAGAGGGAGGGAAATAGACAAGGTGGGAGTGAAAACACTCTAAATGCACTATATACATACATGAATTTGTCAAAGAACAGTCTTAATAAAAGTTAAAAATAACCCTGTATTATGAATTCCAATTAGCCTTAATAATAATAAAAATAGAGTCAGATATCAGGGTACATTCTGAAAAATCAGATTAGTAAAGGGGCCATCCACTAGAGAGACTTTTTACCTCTACCAAATCCTCAGACCAGATATATTGAGCAGATCCTGTCTCTACAAATTCTCAGACTGAATGTGCCGAGATCCTGTCTCCACCTGTCTCTTATATACCTTTCTCCAACTCCCAATTGCTGGTTTCAAAAGTGTGAGCCACTACCACCGCCTGGCTGTGCTTCTCTTTTAGACTCATTCAATCTCTTCGTTTGGCCCAGGGTGGCCTTGAACTCCTGATCTTCCTGCTTCCTCCTCCCAAGTGCTGAGATTAAAGGTGTGTGACCATTGCCTGGCCGTTATGTTAACTAGTTAACTAGTGGTAAGCACTGCCCTCTGATCTCCAGGCAAGCTTTATTTGTTAGAGCACAAACAAAATATCACCACACAACCCCAAGACTGGCTGACTCATGGCGCATAAGTAGACTTTCCTGAAGGTTTCTTGACTGGGGTATCCAGGAAATGCTACAAAACTGTGTATGACTTTTCCAGTATTTGGGCTTTGAGATGGACAGGTGACAAGAGAATCATGGGGCAGAGAACCCAGAGAGAGAGAGGAAGGAGAAGACACAGATGTGTAGTTTTGCAGTAAGGTTTCCCCTTGACTGGCTGCCGCAAGGTCTCACATCCATCTATACTGTTCCTTGCCTTCTCATGGCAGCTTCATGCATTCTTGTAACACTATTAATAAAAACCTGGAGACAGAAACTGGGGTCCAACCTGAAGGTCAGAAAAGCAAAACAGCCAACCACTGGCTCTTACCTTTACCTCAGTTCGAAATGGTGATCCTGCCTCCAGGAGTCTCAGAATGACACTATATCTGAGAGCTGTCTCCTCCCATCTGATAGTCCTCTCTAGTGCTGGGTTTAAAGGCGTGCAACACTACCACCTGGTTTCTATGGCAAACTAGTGTGGCTACTGGGATTAAAGGTGTGTGTCATCACTGCCTGGTCTGTAAACTTGGTCAGTGTGGCTGTTTTACTGTCTGAACTTCAGGCAAGCTTTATTTATTAAAATACAAATGAAATGCCACTACATACTCTCACAAGTTTCCTTCTCCCCACAATGCTCATTGATTCTCTGAAATTCTTTGTGGAAACCAATGGTTGTTTCACACACACACACACACACACACACACACACACACACACACATACACTTCAGATACAAAACTACTGACCTTGCTGTATTTAGACAAGAACATGGCAACTTAGCCTCATGTAAAACATCCAAATGAAATGCAGTAAATTTAGCTACAAGGCTCCTTGACAATGACATTTCCAGGCCTGGAAGAGACAGTGAATGGTGAGCTGGGTGTGGCAACTGCCCAGGAAGCCATCCTGCCTCAGTCCCTGTCCTAGTGTCACCCTCTTCCCATGGACAATGATGGAGAAATACAAGATGAATCATGTGAGTTTTGATCATCCCAAAGCTGGTATTCATCAACAAATAATTCCATGATGGCAATGTTCAACCTCTCAAAAGCATGATGACATACATGATGGTCTACATAATGACATGCATGATAATATACATGATGACATACATAATGACATACAACTGATGTTGTAACCAGGGGCTCCATTATTTAGGGCCATCTATGAGTCATAAAAGCTCAAGTCTGACCCATTCTATTTTTCATGTCACTGTAGCTTCATGTCTTAACTTCAGAAAACTTTCTAAGATATGGGCTTGTGTGTGTCATCCAGGGAACAGTGAAAAGCTGTGTGTTTGGTGCAGAAAAGATAAATGTAAGTGTCTACACAACTGATGACAGTTTTCCTCTAGAGAAACACAGTTGATTTTTAATGTATGGGTGATGTTTATGACTTTGAGATATTCTAGGTCCTCTGAGCCTTTTCCAAGTCAAGCTGTAAAGCTAAATGAGTCTCTCTAGAAAGAATCATTGCAGTCACTTAGTGTCCAAAGAGCATGTGCTGAATTTAGGGTCTCTAAGTGACTGAAGGTCAGGAAAGGGAATTACAGTGAGAAGAGAGTGCTCCCTGGAATTACTCAGTGTTGGTGAACACAGCTGTTACACCATTAGACCAATTGCTTGGTCTTTCAACCATCACACGGCTATCAAGTTAACCACACCCTATGATGACAGAAGTAAGAGAAGTATTCCATGTGTGATTCAGGCACAGGTTACCAAACACATGTGTATATACCCAAAGTAACATTCATGACACAGAATATTGAATGAACGAATTTTTAAAATGTTCATACATTTGGTCATATAAAATGACTCTTGGTGTCACTGAGGAGGGTGGCAGCTTGCTGTGGCCTTCAGAGTCAGCAGCTACTGAAGGTCCATGTGGAACACATTCTACCACGCTGTCTCTAGCTCGCTCTCCTGGGGAAAGCTCCAGCGAGGAGTGAGCTTCATACCACATGTAGGTTTGTGTGGTTTAAAAGTGCTTTTATTGAACAGAAGATGAGAATAAGGTGGAAAAGAAAAACATTGGATCAAAAGTAAGAGAATCCTTCAGGCTGAAGTTTAAGGCCTCTCCCTTTCTCATGTATGTGGGCAGTAACTGCTAGGCTCAGCTGGACTTTGTCTCTTCTCTCTCTTGAGGAAACTTCACTCCTGACACCTCAAACCAATGGCACACAGCTTCCTACTGGAGTCCCACCTGATGAGATCTGTGCTGCAATGCTCTCAGATTGAGATCGAGGCATATATGGCCTCAGTCCGTGCATGTCCTGGCTTTGCAGAATTAGTTCCCTATGCAATTTCATGCTCGTTGTGTTGCTATTGCTTCAATATGTTTTGATGTGTGTGTGTCTGTGTGTAAAGTGATTGCATGAGTTCATTACATGTATGTGTGTGTTCACAAGCTCACACATATCTCAAGGTTTTCAGCTTTAGCTGAGCAGGTTTTCCACTGTCACGTTTCTTTCACAGACAATAGAACTTGCCAGAGATGGGGAGATGACTCACTTGTTGATGTAGTTACCTTCAACACAACACCCTGAGTTTGGTTCAACCCCCCCGCACACACACACACACTGTACATACACACACACCACCAACACCAACACCAACACCAGCAAACCATAAACCTGGGCATGGTGTCATATGCATGAAACTCTATTACTAAGGAAACAAAAAGAAACACACCTATGATGCTCCTTGCCCAGCCAGTCTAGTCAAATTGGCCAGTGAGATAACCTGTTTCAAAACCCGAAGTATATGGGTGCCTAGGCTGTCCTCTGACCTCCACATACACTCACAGAAAACCATGCCAGTTCATACACATGTCCACCTACATGTACATCATATAGGCACACACATGCATACATTAACACACATTAATGTGCACACACACACAAATGTATACAGACATATATGCATGTCTGCACACACCAGAAAGAGGAAGAGGAGGAAGAAGGCGTGAAGGAGAAGGAAGCAGTGCTCATACACTGCTGTTTAAATTGTGTCAGGCCTGACATTGCAGCTTGTTCCTGCATCCATCAACTGGGGCGTTGACGCTGCACGCCAGCCTGGTCATTATAGCAACACCCTATCTCAAAAGATTATAAATATCCTTATAAATTAGGTTATAAATTAAAATATATACAAAACCCATAGTTATGTAAATGAGCATAATTTTATCAGAACATGCAATAATATACACTAAACAGATGGTCAACCACAGATTTAAATTTAAAGTAAGAAAGAATTTCTGAATCATTACATTCAACAATAATGGTGATTATATTTTAAAGGGATTTATTTAATTAATCTTCATAATTTGGTATCTAGGTAACAATAATTATTATCAATAATGGTACTGACCTAAATTAATTTTGTGCCTTGAAAACGAAATCATGGCTTTCTGAAAGCAGTGCTTGTGTGGCTGGGGAAGTTAGCCAACACAGAAAAACTAATTCTCTGGAGCACGTAAGCTTTATTGTATTTTTAATTTTAAAAAAACTGCATTTCTCTCTCTCTCTCTCTCTCTCTCTCTCTCTCTCTCTCTCTCTCTCTGTGTGTGTGTGTGTGTGTGTGTGTGTGTGTGAGAGAGAGAGAGAGAGAGAGAGAGAGAGAGAGAAACACTATGTCACATGTGTGGAGGTCCGCCTTGGGAGTTCTGGGCATTGAACTCGGGTTTGTCAGGCTTGGCAGCAAGCATATCTGCCCACTGAGCCATCTCACCACCTCATACTTATTGTTCAGCATCTCAAATGTCACTGAATTAGCTCTAATAGAATAAAATTACTTCAGCTTTTGCACCAACCTAAACAAATAACAGTCATGATAGTTTAAAATTTATAAACACTCATATTTGATCATTTTCTCTTGTCTCATTTGATCCTTTAATCCAGATTGGAAACGTAAGACAGATACTTCGTGGTCTCGAAAAACAGCTTGTGGGATCAGAGGACATTCAGGCTCAGTTTCGCAGTGTTACATATGGTAGATCCGAGAAATGGACAGATTCCATGGAAACATGCCAAGGTCGGTTGTCAGGCCATGAGCTAGACCTGTGATATTTACTAAGAATCAATAGTCCTGAGTCTAGCTATGCTGTCAGCTGGCAGCTTTGAATTCTGAAAGAAGGGTAGTAAGTTTCTTGCCTCACATACAGAATTTTAACAGAAACACAATTGTCAACTGAAAAAACATGGCTCCTTTATCATCCTTCTCTTGTAGCTATACTTTCAGATTCCATTCAAGTTTTCTGAGATACTAGGCTCAGAGCTCGCCTTGCCCAGTCTGTAACTATTCACCAGAGACCATAATCATCCCAAATTCACTAGATAATCTACTGTGTTTTCTGTAACTCCCCTTACGTTGAGTCAAAATGTATCTCTTCAATTTCAAGCTGTTGTTTTTAGCATTGTGCCAGCGAAGCATCTCCAGTTGGCTTTGTTCACGTGCTAGCTCTGTGCTAAGCAGCTGTTCCTAAGTTGCTACCATTACCTGAGCAAAGGACAGTAGCACAACCTTGGAAACATTTCAGACATATTCTTTAATTTCATTATCAAGTTTCTTTTCCTTCTGGAACCCCGGGAGATGTAAGGACCAACTTTGCTAAGAACAAAGAGAGCGTTGATTGTGTTTCACCCATAGCAGTGGCCTTGAGTTTTCAGCGAGGCAGCCCTTGTAAAGAAAGGCACTGCCAAGAGAACACAGCAGGCTGGCCTGCATTCCCCCCACCCCCATCCCCTGGGATGGCTGCCTGGAAGCCCGGAAAGCCCATCTACATTTCCTTCCTTGCCGACTCTGCCAGTGTTACCAGTTTCTTAGGCATCTGCTTGGCACATGTTTTGGGTAGTAGTGGATCCAAGTGGATGTCATCGCTGTAGGGACTTCTGTTCTGCTGTGATTGGTCTGAAAGTGGCTGTTGCCCTGCTCATGGGAGGGAAGTTCTGCTGCTGGAAAGTGAGAGTTCTCACAACTTAATAGAGGAAAGAATGTTCCAGAAGCAATGTCCCTTTATCCTCTGTCTCTTCTCATTCAGACTCCTATCTCATAAGTGTAGGAGTGTTCAGCAACAGTGGTTAAACTTGAGTTAATAGCTTCAAGTTCAGAGAATACTCGTCTGGATGGGGAGAGATGCTCCTGGGTTCTGAGGGCCTCATGAGCCATTACCTACCTCCTCCAGACCTCCTCCCAGGCACGGTGATTGACTGGATTATAGAGTTGCAGATAGTCAGGAATGTTATGGAATATTACTTTAACTAGGCAAAGATGTGTTACATTTGCTTATGCTGCATCTGTTTAACGATGTAAGGATGTGTGTTAAATGTGTAAAGATGTGCTACATTTGTTCACATTTGTGAAACAAACATGTTACATGTGTTTCTCCTTTCCTGCCTAAGGCACCTGATTGGTCTAAAAAAGGACTGAATGGCCAATAGTTAGGCAGGCAGAGAAAGGATCAGTGGAGCTGGTGAACAGAGAATAAGTAGGAGGAGAAATTTAGGTCTGTGTGTGTGTGAGAGAGAGAGAGAGAGAGAGAGAGAGAGAGAGAGAGAGAGAGAGAGAAGAAAAAGGGAAAGAAAGGGACATGCCTGGGACCAGAAACCAGGCAGTTTCCAGCCAGCCAGACACTGGAGGAAGCAGTGAAGTAAGACATATGGAGAGAAAGTTAAAAAAAAAAAAAGGCCTGGGACAAAAGGTAAATAAAGTTTAAGAGAACTAGCCGGAAATGAGCATAAGCTAGGCCAAGCATGCAATATCTAATGAGTCTCCATGCCATGATTTTGGAAGCTGTTTGGTATCCCAAAAAGAAAAACTCTGCTACTCAGGCGTTTTCTTAGATGAGGCTTAAGTATCAGCATGTTTTTAGCCTACCGTAAGATGGGCCTATGGACCCAGATCTAAGATTACATTTAATTTCAAGTACGATGAAAAGGAGTGTGTGGAAAAACAGAAAATAGAGGCCACAAACTGGACAGCAAGGAAAAAAAAAGTGAGAGAGAGGTCAGGGGAGAGGGGGATGAAGCAGGGATGTGCGCTCTGATTCCATGACCCCTTGGGAGGAAGTAGATTCTGGGAACATCCAGTGTGGTTGTCCCAGGATGAAGGGATGTCAGCATCAGTATAGTGTTTGATGCAAAACCTCACAGAGCATGTGTGGTCCATGACACCGACCATATTGGTCAGGAGAGCAAGGGGAAAAAAGGCTTGGCTAGTATGCACTGGCCTCACCACCAAAAATTTATCATTAACAGCATACCTAATTCCCTTCAGGCCCCTGGATTCCAGAAGGCCCCTAAGACAGCTGAGGTGAGAGTTCACCACTTTGTTTGGTTCTAACAGCAAGTCCCAGTAGCCCAGGCTGAGGTCTGTGGGGATCCCAGAAGTTGTGTTAGTGAGGAGTGGACCCTGATTAGCTTGACCACATGATGACCACTCCATCAGCAGACGATGATCAGAGTAGAGGAGGTTAGTAGGGTGAGCAGGTCTGACAGTGGGGGGGGGGTGTCATGGGCTCCCTTTCTTGTCCCTTCTAAATAACAACTGGGTGATGCTTGTGAAAGTTAGGCAAATCCTGAAACTAACTGGGGCTCCAGCCTGTGAATGACAGCTTGGGTGGTTACAAAGGCTGCTTGGCTCAGAATCAGGCTGAAACATTTACACTGGACAGACCTTTCACCTTTTGACCCATAGAGGACAGGCTTCATGAAAAGCTCAAAATATTTATGGGGACACAGAGAAGTCAGTTCTTCTGCATATCTGAGTGGCCATCCCATGATCCACTGTGAGACTGAGAAACCCAGTTACCAAGAGAAGTTTTTCTAAAAGGTTCCATTGTGTAAAGTGCGCATGGCGGCCCTGGCTTCTGTTCTTTGGGGCTTACCCCTATGATGTCACTACTCCTTGGAGTAATGCATCACACTAATTTCCCCAAGTAAATAAGCATTCTAAAATCATTAAATCTAGATTTCATATCTGCCAATTAATCACTTTAAAATTAGCTTATTTTTATTATATTTGATCCCTTATCTCCCAGTAACTATTATTTAATTGAAACTTATATCCCACCTATTTCCAATGGCTGGAAGTGCCCTTATAATTTGGTTCTGTTTTAGATAGAACAATCAGAGTCCTGTCATTAATCTGCTAACCCTTCCTGGGAACAAGAGGTGTTGCCAATCAACCAGTTAGTGAAAAACAGAGATTTCTAGATAGCTAAGAGAAAAAGGGGGTCTTAGGGACTTGGACAATTACCTATGTATTGTAATACAAATAAAGAGGTAATAACAGAAGGAAAGTAATTCTGTGGTTATCATACAGTCTGGTACGAGACCCCTTCACAAAGGTCTTTATTGAGAATTTGCGATTCTGGACCAATGACCAGAAGAACAGAAACAGTGACAATAAGCATTCTTTAAGAAGTTAACAGAAGGACAAGACATCCCCAGGGTTTATTCATTTAGAAGGAGCCAGGTGAAAGGCAGGGTGGGGCAAGAACCCCGGATTTGGGCTTGGGTTGTCATCTTCTGTGCTGAGTCTCTCTGGAGACAGCTCAGACTTTCTACACACCCAGGGGATTATCTTCCTGTTGCTGTCAAGTAAAGGAATCTTGGTCCCTGGCTAAGTACAGAAACTACTTTACAAATTCCATTTTAGAGTTCATCTTTTTTCATTCCACACAAACACAGGCTGGTAGACCCCAGAGGTGTGAAGAAGGGACACAGTGTAATCAGAGTCCTGTCACTGTGAGAAAAAGCACCCGGGTAGCCTAACCCTAAGGAAGGGCTCTGACGGGTGGCGTGTGAGTCACTGGGCTACTTCGCTCTTTTACACACACACTGGGGCTTTCTAAGACCCCACTCTGTGATCATTTACCCTCAAGTTGTCCTGTAATGCTGAGGAAGTACGAAGAGCTGGCTGCTGTTTTATTGGGACATGCCGGTATGGTGAAATTTTGTAAAGCTTTCATCTGAAATAAGCATAATTGTATCATATATTTACAAAGTTGCAAAAGTAAATACTACCACGGGATTTCTTCTCAATGTATGGAAAGTGGTGGAGCACTCACCATACAGGATGCACTCTGTAAACAGTGCCTAAGGAGCAGGCCTTAGCATGCCACTGAAACCTGGCATTAAGTGGGTTGCACCACTCTTTTTGTATCTCACAGCCTAATGCTGACTTTCTGTATTTCATTTCAGATACTTCCATCATTAGCATCCTTACTCATTTTCTTTCTTTTTCTTTTTCTTTTCTTTTCTTTTCTTTTTTTTTAGATAAGCCCTCCACTTGTTGGCTCCTGGGAAGAATTCATTTAGAAGTAAGGGCCTCAGTGGGGAAACAGGCCTTTTACCATGTGTTACATAGTAGACTATAATGCAATAACAAGTGTCTAGGTTTACATGGTCTTTTTATGCCTCTAGCCTGCTGAGCATGAAAATGTCTTCAGCGTTCCCCAGTAACATTGTAAACACTGCGTGTCTACATAGAGTCGGCACATTAACTGTATCTGGCCGTTTGGAGCTAATTTAACCTAAGGCAGTAGGCCACAGGAACCCAACAACCTTCTGACCATTGTCCCAGGCACCACCTGTATCAAATGTGAGAGAGTTGAGTGAATTGTCCCTCAGGTGGCCAGTGGATACGTGCTGGAGAGGATGGATTCTGTCCTTTTAGGATACTGGGACTAGGTTTTCTTTAATTGGTTTTATGCAAAAACTTAAATACTATAAAACTGTGTGTTCAAATATTCCTTTGGTAGAAACCCAGTGTTGAGATGTCTTTACCCCCATTGTTGTAAATGATAGCTATAGTATTATAAAGAACGATGTGATAATCCTAAATACTAGTTATCCATGGCAATGTGTTTGTAAATACACATTCTCATGAAATGTGTTCCTTAAGCCTCCCAGCTCCTAAAACATTGTTTGACAATGATGTCTTATTGTTTCAGAATAAAGCCTGAATCAAGGCACTTAACACTCAGCTACTTGTGTTGAGAAAGGACAGAAAGTAGGGGTCAATGAGAATCCCCCCCACCCACACAGAATGACTTCAGGCAAGGGAAGCAGATACGAGAAAGAGTGTGAAGTAAGCACACAGATAGAGGCCCAGATGTGGGTCTAGAAGCAGGGATGAAATGGGGCTGATGACGGGGCCTGAGCCATTGCCTCTGCTCTGCATTCCGGGGGCCTGAATACAGAGGTACCAAGCATTAGAACTGGAGCAGACAATTGCAAGCAGGAACAGACGATGGGAGAAGGAAATGCCTGAGACTTGAGAAGAGCCCAGTAAAGCTGGCAAAACCTTATGGTTTGGGGGATGCAGGCAGCAGCCGCAGTAAGAGGTAAAAGCTGGAGTCTAGCTCAGCAGTGCCCCAAGTGGCTTGGGCTTAGCATCCATCTGTGAGAGAATCCAGATTGTGCCCAGGTTCCATTAGGAAAGCGCCTAATTCTTTAGGTCTGAGGAGATGCAAAGACAGCCCATGTTTTGATATCCCATACCCTGGTAAAAGTGCCACAAAAATGTACCTGAGTGTTTGAAATCTTCTACTTCATAGCAAATTTTCTTAATTTATAATATAATCGGAAATCTGAAACTCAATTTGTATGCACGGTCATAATGTTGGAAATTAAGTTTAGAAATATATTGTTTTTGTTAAGGGTGCCAACAAGAACAAACACAAAACCCAGCAACTCTAGCTAGCTGATTCTGAGCGGTATTTTCCATCTGGCCTCAGGGACTCCAGTATTGGGATTTGCCAGTCAGTGGCAACAAAGGAAGGGTCTTTATGAGTTTGACTTGTTTCTCCCCTTGCCTCTTTCCTGTCAAGTTCCTATCCTTCAGCCTCTCACTGGATACTTCACAAGTCCTCTGAAGACGCACCAATATCTCTTGCAATTGTTTTTTCCATGATGAGTTACTGGAGACTCACAGTACCAAATGTCATTTTCTTTTGATAAAACTACCTCAAAGGGTCATTTCTTTAGATAGTCTCTTTTCATGAACACATTTATTGCACTTAAATCCCTTCAGGATCTGGCTTCAGATGCAATCTTACTCTTTGCTGGATTTTCAAGTGGAAATAGCAACAGGCATTCAGTTCCATGAACATTTTCCCATTTTACAGCAGAAAGCATGGCGAGGTTTTTAAGCACATGGTGAAGGACACTATTTCATGGAGTAGCAACTGCACACATCATGTCCACCCAAGCCTGGGTTTGGTTTATTTTTTAATAAAAAACCCAGAAACAGAAATTGGGGTTCAACCTGAAAGTCAGTAAAGCAAAACAGTCAGCCACTGGCTCTTATCTCTAGCTCAGTCTGAAATGGCGATCCTGCCTCCAGGAATCTCAGAGTTGTCTGAGAGTTGTCTCCTCCCGTCTTATACTACTCTTTAGTTCTGGAATTAAGGACATGCAACACTGATGCCTGGTTTCTATGGCTAACTAGTGTAGCTATTGGAATTAAAGGTGTGTGTCACCACTGACGGGTCTGTAAGGCTGATCAGTGAGGCTGTTTTACTCCTGGGTCTCCAGGCAAGCTTTATTTATTAAAATTCAAATGAAATATCACTGCATAGGCCCTTTAGGATCTTGCAGAACATATCCTGATTATAGAATCTGCTGCCATTCATTCATTGTACTATCATTTAAGAAAAAGTAGACTAACTTTTTCCTTCCTTCACTCATCTACTCTGTCCATCTATCCATCCATCCATCCATCTCTCCATTCAGCCGTCCGTCCATTCGTCCATCCACTCACTGTGTGTTTTGTAAGTTATGATCATAGGGACATTGCATTGGACAAAAGAAACAAAACCCTTCTACCCTTACTGAACTTACAATCTAATGGGGAAGGGCATTGAGGCTGAAATAAGACTTCTGTGTGCACAAAGTCGACTTGGCAAGCTGTTAATAACATGTCTCTTTTCTAAGAGAAATATCTAGAAGTAAACAGTGCTTGTTAACAAACAGAAAAACTCAGCACACTCTTAAAATACAGTTTAACTGATACTATCTTTAATTTTCACATTGGGTATAGAAGAGTTTTCTCCTTGATCTAAAAAGGTGGGTTAAAGATATTCATTTACTTAGCAGAGTATAATAAATTTGTTTGAAAGCACCTTATATTAAATTAACCAGCTTATTACTTCAAAGATAAATTAGCTAAAGCTTAGGGATTTTACATGATTTTTCCAGAGATGCACAGTTGATATCACAGGCAGAACAAAATCTAGTACTTTAAGGAAGTTATTACCTGAGCACTGATGTGTTGTTATCAGACAGTATGAAAGAACAGTAGTGCTAAGTTTGATTTATTTTCAAACTCAAAAATAAAGCCATGAATCAAACAGTGGGCAGTGGTTTAAAACCATAACCTATGTTATTTAAACAGAACAAGAGATGGAATTGGACAGAAATACCCTTGAACAACGTCATAGTTGTACTTGTCACAGAGAGAATTTCTTGTTTCTCTTCAAATATCATCCTTTAATCTTAGAGTATATCTAGGTTGTTCCTTAGCGACTTTAAAAACATTCACGTCTAAGATTTTTTTGTTTTTGTTTTTCAAGACAGGGTTTCTCTGTAGCTTTGGAGCCTGTCCTGGAACTAGCTCTTGTAGACCAAGCTGGTCTTGAACTCACAGAGATCCACCTGCCTCTGCCTCCCGAGTGCTGGGATTAAAGGCGTGTGCCACCACCACCCGGCCACGTCTAAGATTTGATGGAGGGTTGTGTTCTCTACCTCCCCTTGCCAAGGCTCAGGTCTTGGTTCTCAGCTGGAGGCAGCACTGGGCTCCTAAGTGTCTACACTTTTAGATGAGTTACTTTGCTGATCACTGTGACAAAATAACCAACAGAAGCAGCTTAAGAGGAGAGGGTTGGTGTTGGCTCTCAGTTCAAAGGCAGAGTCTATCGTGGCTGGTGGGCCCTGGTCACACTGCATTGAGTCAGGAAGCAAAGAGATGAAGGGTGATGCTCACTTCAGCTCCAGGTCTCCACTTTATTCTTCCCAGGACCCCAGCCCAGGAAATGATACTGCCCACTTCAATGAACTCATCTAGAAACCCTCTTTCAGTCATGCCTAGAGGTTTATCTCCCAGGGTACTCTGTATCCTGGCAAACTGACAACTAGTATTAACCATCATAGAGCCCTAACCTCGTTGGTGAGTTAATTCATTAGTCCCTTTATCCCCAACCCCAACTCCTCCATCTCCATCTCTCCACTTCACCCACCCCCCACTTCCACTTGTCTGTCATCAAGTGAGTTGCTTCATCTTGTTCTTCTTGCTATTTGACCATGCACAGAGCTAAGTGGCCATCAACTGTGATCACTAAAGCCACGCCTCCAAATCCATCTTCCCCTTAAGATGTCTCAGCTATTTTTCGCCCCATAGCAAAGAAAATAGTCTGTTTAAATAAAAATGTAAATGTTAGCTGAGCATACAAAACATGTTTCACGGTGATAATTAATCTGTTGGCAGACCATCCATTCTTTATTATATATATTTTAGAGGTGTATTTGCCAAAGAGAAACATACATGAGCAGGCAGGGAAGTGCTATGCTCATCTTACCTGTATTCCTGGGTCGGTTGGCACGTGTCCACCTCTGCCCTTGGTGAGGCTTACTGCCCTGTTTTTATTTAATCAATGAGGACACTGTGGACATTGGGAGGAGTATGGCAGCACCCTTATTGACTGAGCTAATTCAGTTGAATCTGAAATAGGAACTAAGAGAAGGGTTACTTAAGTAAAACTCGCTGTGTATAAACCTGTCCTGCAGTGTGATGACTAGATTCTCAGTCAAAGAGATGGGGTACATGGTGCTTGAAGTCTGATCAGGGGGTAAGGTTGGAGTCTGGGCGAGGACCTTGTTTTCAGTCTGGCAGCGCAGAGGTTCCACAAGCAGGAACAGATAGGAACGCTGTTCGATACAGCCTGCTAGTATCTGCTTTCTGATTTGCGGGACCAGCAGCAACATGAAAATGCAAAGCGCCTCTTTGAAAATAATTAGGAATTCAAGATGATGCTAGCAGAATCTTGCACCAAGAACAGGAGTCGGACCCCAGAGAGCCTGGCTGCTGCTCCTCCATAGCAAGATAGAAGGCTGCCCTCTAGTGTTGCAGGGAAGGCAAAGTTTTCAATCGTGCTTCCTTTTCCCTCCGGTCCCCTTAGAGCCTCCATAGTTGATTTCTTTGTGCGGTTGGTCACAAATTGATGCAGGGTACATTTATGGGCAAGCCCCCTTGCTCCTCACGTCTTGCTGCTGTGCAGCAGTCTTGATACCTGAAGGCGTGGAAATGAGCTAGAGGACTCCTTGGGGTCCCTTTAGTGTCACAAGCCTATATTTCATGTCTCGGCTTTCTACTCAAGGTTATTTTTCATTTTGTTTCGTGTTGCTTAGGGGTTATTTTTCCTATTCTTTTTGTCTCCCTTCCAAAATAAAACCCGTCGTGAACTTTGTAAAAGATTCTTGGTTCCATGGATCCCCAAACACAGATAGAATAATAATCATTTTTTGATAGTTCACTTTTTTTTAGCATTGCATATAAAACACTGACAGAAGCTCTCATAAAAAAAAGTGAGCACCCCAAACAAAACAAAACAATGAACCCTGACGAAATCACAGAGGAGGCTGACGCAGTCTCCGTTTTTATGAGGCACCCTTTCTAAGGCCTTGGTCTGTGTTGACTCTCAGTGAAACTGAGAGGAGAGAAGAGGAGGAATGCTGGCTTTTTTTCCTGGTTGCTCTGCACAGCTCTGCGTGAGATGCTGCAAACCCCTCCAAGGGCTTCAGAATGGCAAGACTTTTTTTTTTCTCCTCTGGGCAAGCCTGGTAGATGCAAGCCTGGTAGGTGCAAAAAAAAAATTGTTTAACTAAATGAACGTAGGTAACTAAACATTTCCTAAAGGCTCACACAGAACCTTTCCAATTAAAATTTGCCTTTATTTTATTTTTACAAAATATTTTAAGATTATTTTAACAACATCTCCTGAGTTATGGTTCTTTAGCTTATATGCCCTGGACAGTGGGTATTAAAATGCATTTTGCTGTTGGAGAAGAGAAAGGATCTAAGCATTTACTGTTCCCGCATAAGTCTTACAGCCCCCTCCCATTCCTATCCTTAGATCCCAGATTATCTTTTCTTCCCCCTTGTGTGGGTGAAGGAGGATGCTTCTTACTGCTCGCGCTGAGGAAATGAGCTGCAGAGGAGATGGGTAACAGCATGTTGCTAGCAGGGACGACTGGAAATGCACAGTTCTGCCCAACCCAGACAGTCCTGCACTGGGATGGTTTGCAGCTTCTCCATGCAGAATCTGCACAGACCCCTCGGCAGTGTTTCCTGCAAGGGGATCAGCCTTGGTTTCTAAGTTCTATGCATTAGTGCTATTTGTGGCTGTAGCTTGCTTTCAGACTCTCTAAACACCTGTAAAACCTGAGAATACAGTGTTCATGTTTCCTGGTTCCAGAGAAAAGGCCCAGTCAATCAGAGGGTTTGGGCCTGCAGGAGAGGTCGAGGCTGGGTCATGAAGGTGTGGTCACGGGTGAGCTTTTGTTTAGCAGAGCAGGGAGCCCTCCCCCCCCAAAAAACAAGTCTGCTTCCACTGTTAGGGCTCCCTTAGTGGCAGTGAGACCGAACTACAGTGAGAGAGGAGAGGTCTTCTTGGCCACTGCTTCCTCCTGTTCTCTTCAGGTCCCCAGTGACAGAAAAAGCACAGGATTGTGTGAGGAGGATGGCAGGAAGTCCTTCCCAGGACTCCATGTCCTGGATTTCAATTCTACTGTCCTATTTACCCCATCCCTGCGCTCTGCAGAGGTTCATCCCTGCGCTCTGCAGAGGTTCGTACAGCGGTTTCTTCACCCTCTGGATCCAGCTGTAAGGGACTGTTGTCAAAAATAAAATCGCCGAGATTCCCTGGGTCTGAGTGTCCATGCACAGCCTAGGTCCAGCATTGGCGAGTCTCACAATTCAGCTCTCTTGCCCTTGCTGGTTTATAGCTCAGGTCGTCAGGCCACTGCCAGAGAAGATGCAGGGGTCTCAGGCAATGCAGTCTTCGGGCTTACCACCTACTGAGACAGGGGAATGGCTATTGATGCAGTTTTGTGTTTTGGACTCCTTAGAAAGTGGCTTGAGGAAAATGGGTTATGAGCATCTTTCAATTGAAGGAACCCTCTAGAAATAGTCCTTCGAAGATCAGGGATTAGATCTGGCATCAAGAAACTAAAAGAAGTGACAATGGTAGGGAGTCGCAGGTACAAGAAGGCAAGCAACAAGGCCTCCCCAGATGCCTGCAGAGCCTGCCCACAGATCTAGTTGGGACTTCCGTGCCTCGTGCATCTGGTCCCTCAAAGTAGCAAGTGGCATGGAGTGACTGAATCCCAGGCCAAGCTTGCCTACACTGAGGCCCACTCCTGCTCCTTGGTAAAACTTCCATGCCATCCCTGCTAGACTAAAGGGGTTATGGGGGAACCTGTGATACTCAGCACCAAGGTCCATGGGAAACTTCCAAAGTATGAAGAGGAAGGGCAGAGCACTGGTGAGGCCACCTACCTGAGGACCTCAAGGGTCTTTACTTACTGGGTGATTGAAAGAACATTCTTGGGGATGTTCTTTCTAGAGGACCCCCACAAGTCTCTGCAGGGACCTAACCCCTGTTTTGCCCTGGGAGACAAGGTACCACAGAGAAAGAGAAAACTTAAGCAGGGACACTAAAGAGGGGCGGTGGTAGGCATTCGGGACCCCTCTCCATTGGCATGTGGCAGCGTCCTTCCTGGCTGCCTGAGAGATCGTGGAGAGGCAGTGGGGACTCTGGTAGCCCTGAGGAGGTCGAGGGTAGCCCCAGGATGTGCTCTGCTATAGTGGAGAGCAGGGTTGGAGCCATACTCTGCCGGACTGAGGTCCAATAAAGGAGAGGAGAGGGCTCCCCACTGTGTGGCCTGTGGCGGGGTCAGGAGGGAGAAGGACGCGGTGCGCAGCTTTCCCCGGAGCGCGGGGCCTGGCTGTCGGGGAGCGGTGGTGGGCGCGGGCCGGCGCCGCCCCTGCGCGGAGGCCCGTGCGCCGCGCGCGGGGTGGGGCGAGGCGGACCGAGGGGCCGGGTGGCTCCCGCCCTCGCGCGCGGTGGCGGCGGCGGCAGCGGCGGCGCCCGGGAGCTGCCCTGAGGCCGCCCCCGGCCCCCGCCCGCGCGTTAGCGGGCCCAGCCCGGGGCTCCGAGCTCCGCCCGCGCCCGAGGCCCCTGCGCACAGCTCCGGGCGGGCGGGCAGTCGGCGGGTCGCGGCGGCGCGGGGGCGGCGGGCGGTAGGCGACCGCAGAGCGGCGCTGCCCGGGCCGGGCGCGCACGGCGGGCGCTCAGCTAACCGCCCCGATGTGGCAGGAGGCGATGCGGCGGCGCCGCTACCTGCGGGACCGCGCCGAGGCGGCCGCGGCAGCGGCTGCGGGCGGCGGCGAGGGGCTGCAGCGGTCCCGGGACTGGCTCTACGAGTCCTACTACTGCATGAGCCAGCAGCACCCGCTCATCGTCTTCCTGCTGCTCATCGTCATGGGCGCCTGCCTCGCCCTACTAGCCGTCTTCTTCGCGCTCGGGCTGGTAAGTGGCTTCCCTGTGGCTCCGCGGGGACCTGGCTAGTGACCGTGTCCCGCCCCGGGCTGCTGTTCACCCGCTGCGTCCTGCCGGAGGCCGGCGTGGCTTGGGCGAGGGCAGTGGGCAGAGGAAAAGTTTCCTTGGAAGGCTTTGTCCAAAATAAAGTTGCCAGGGCATGCTCCAGGTGGATGGGGCAGGGCGCGTGGGTTCAGCATCTCTGCGCCCGGTGGCCAACTCTGCGCGTTCTCTGGGCGCCGCTGCCCGTGGCAGAGGCGATCCTCAGTCTTCCTTGGCGCGCCTGCTGCCTCCCATCCCGGTCCGTGGAACGGCCCCTGCTCTCTTTGAGTTGAGTCTGGGCATTATTTAACTCTTAAAATAAACTGCCTTGGGAAAGCGGTTCACGGCAGCGAAAATGAAAACCAGATAATGTCCTTTTTATTTTTGCTTTTGAGTCTGCCGGTGCTTAGCCCAGCAGAGAGAAACTGATGGTGTGTTGAGCAGATGCCCATAGTTCATCCCCAGAGATTACAAGTGAGCTAAAATTTTGAGGGACCCTAGCTACTTTTCCCTTTCCAGAGAAAGGCACAACTGGCTCATGCTTCCCTGAAGATGTTAAAGCATATTTTCATCACGGGGGGCATTAACGCGGCCCAGAACGCTGATGTCAATTTTTTTTTCTGGTTCATAATTTTCGGTCAAGAATCTAGGATTTACTCCCTTGAGCCCTGAGAGGAAATCTGTCTTTGGAGGTAACTTCCTCTTACCGCTTCTCTTCAATGTGGTTCAAACTTTTCCCCCTGTCCATGATTTGTGTGTGCAGACTGTGTAGGAGGCCTGGATAGCCCTGCGAGTTGTGTGGTCAGGGGTTGATCTGGGGCTGTCTCCACTGAACGCTATTTCCCGAGCTCAGGGTGCAAGTCCGTTCCTGTATTCCTCAGTCTCCCAGAGCAAGACTAGCAGATTCAGCTCACGCTCACGCTGCCTCAAGGGCACAGAAACTCTGTTAGGTCTTTGACAATTTGTTTTAGACACCCTGAGCCATATGGTGTTCACATGAGTCGGTAGAAAAGTTTCCATCGTGGCTCAGTATTTTCAGTGCCCCCCACCCACCAGTGTGGGTCCTGTTTTCTGATTAAGTTCAGTAAGGTAAGGAGAGAAAATTCAACGTGGCAGGCCATGACGTCACTGGTCCTCTCCTGCAGCAGGCAAGGCAGGGAGCCCCTTTGATCCTGGCAGCCTAGGTGTGGGAGGAGGGCAGCCCCCAGCCCTGCCAGGTAACTGGAATTTGTCTCTACTTACAAGATCAAAAAGAACTTAAGAGAGATTTGGGGGTGGGGCGGGCGGGCGGGCTCACTGGCCCACAGTCTCTAAAGACCTCCCTCATTCTCAGACTGCTGCTGGCTACAGGAAAACGCCAGAGTTGTCCTTCGGAAACCTGTGTGTTCTTCCTCCGTGTTTCTGTTTGTGGGTATCCTGAACCCGTAATTCAATTCCTTCTGGCTGGTTCCTTCCTAAATGGAGAGGAGCAGGTGATGGCCTATTTATAGTGCCATTAATCTAGGGAAACGTGTGAAGTTCTTGCTCCCCAGGCACAAGACTTTGTTTTCCATGCTAGAATGGTCAAACTTAACCCTCTTTGAATTAGGTGCTTTGGAATGGGCCTGTGAGAAATTCACGGGGGAAAGACTCCAGGCCCCCTTCTCTTAGTGGCCTTTCAGGAGTTCCCTTTACGCTGTTTTGCTTCCTTTAAATGTTGGAATGCTGTCCTTTAAAAAAGTCTTCGAAACTTCCCTAGACATATACAATGTATTTAATCATATCTGGCCCCCTTCCACTCCCACCTCTCCTGAGTTTGTCTCCCTCCCTCCTTCAAATCCTTTTAAAAAATAACTGTGGGTCCTTAATGCTGCCCATATGTGCATGACTGGGCTTACCCACCAGTGCAGGGAAACCTGGCAGTGGCCACCCCTCAAAGAAAAGCAGCTCTGCTTCTTGTTGCAGCCATCAGCTGCCAATAGCCCCTCAGCTAGAGGTAGGGCCTCATGCCTTTTTAAAGGGCATCGTTACTTTTCCTTAAAATGCCAATGGTGTCCATGCTTGTCTTCATTCATTTAAAACATTTTATCCAGAGTGGGTGTTTTCCAGATCTTGGTTGTCACCCAGGCCAAGGTCCACATATAACATGAAATAGATTCTGTTTCCCAGTGTCCCTGGCTGGCTTCAGGCCTACTATGTAATTTTTAGTGTAAACTGCAGGCATGTTCCAGGGAAAATGCCTGGATCTGGTTCCAAGTTTACCTTCAGGTGGGGACTCTGTCTCCAGGACTCACGGAAGGGAGAAATGCCCCAGAGATATGGGCACTGTCCTTCAAAACCATGTCAGAGGAGGACAGACTCCGAGAAGCCCAACTTCACAAAGACTTATTTCTAGTTTGCTTTTAGAGAATTTGTAGCCAGCATCTCCACTTTCAAAAAGGAAATTACCCATCCAGATAATCAAAGGCAGTTAAGGTAGGAACACTGTAGATGCAATAGGGTTGAGTTGGAGCCAGGCTTCCAGAGGTAGAGATGCGCTCTTGTCTCAGATTGAGCAGACCATGACTTCTGGGAGGTCCACCTTGGGTATGGGACTGCCATCGCAGCTTTGGGTCTGCCGTCTCCCTGCCTTGGCACACTCTTTGGAATAGCTGAGCCCTCATGTCACCTAACAGTGAAACAGATCTAGATTTTACTGCCTGAAATCTTGGATAGTTTCCTTCATTCCCATTCATCTGCCTAGTTTTGATTTCCGTTAGTCCTTCATGAGTTCTTACAGGAACAAACGGGAGGCAGCGTTCTTAAACACAGCTCCTGTCTCCTCGTCTATGTGGGTCACCCATTCATACCAGGAGAATCGAAGTGCATAGACAGATTTTTGCTATTCGCCATTGCTTTTATGTAAATTGGTTTTTAATTTCCATTCAGAAGGATGTACTCAGTGGGTAGAGCGCTTGGCTAGCATGGAAGTCCTGGGTTCCATCCACAACGCCCCATAGAATCATTGTGGTGTTACCATCCTGGAATCCAGCACAGTAGACAGAAGGACGAGTATCAGGAAATGCAAGTCATTCTCACTCCTTTGTGAGTTCCAGTCTAGTCTGGGCTACAAGAAGCCTTGTGTCGAGGTATGACTGAAAATAACTAAGAGGGGAAAAATGACAGCCTGTGCTTCAGTTCAGTTTTATTCTAATTGATACTGTTAACATTTTATATCACTTAATTTTCATCTACGGTTAGTCTACGATTCTGCCACACTGACCACAGTGTTAAACAAGCCTTTGCTGTATTTTTCATTATTCTGGCAAAATAAATGCTAGCTTAAAACTTAACAGTCTTATATAATTGATTGTTTTCTACTAAAAAGCTGAAAACAATACTGATGTCACACTTGCTAGTAACTATCCGAAGATGGGATAGTTTATATTTCTGCTTTCTGCTGATAAAGGTGAACACTTTTTCATTGCTCACTGTGGAAAGTTTCAATAAAAAGCTGATTTATAATTTGGGGGGGCATTGGTTTGCCGAGTGCCTGCCAAGTGCCTCATGGATGGTTGTCAGGGTGACCCTGAAAAAGAAAGTTTAGAACTAATGAGAACAAACTAAGTTGTAAAGATTATCATGTCACTTTGAGCTTTAGAGTTGGCTCTCATTACTGAATGCATGAAAACCTCCTTCAGAACAAAATCTTCTCATTTATTATGTCTGAAATCTGCCAGCTTTCCTCAAAAAATTGCCTTCATTGTTAGGAAAGATTGACATATATTTTGTTTGTCAAAGTACCAGGTGCCTCTGGCCATGTTTGTTTTGACTAAAATTTATGATTAGGAGTAGTTAATACTTAAATGGAAAAGTTATAGTCCCATAAATTGAAAGCAGTCAGATATTTTAATAAAGTATGTCTTGTAGCATGTCCTGGAGTAAGAACATGTACATTTATTAACTGTACATATGTAGCATGTGCAACTGAGCATATGGCCCACCCACTTTTACCATGTATGAGGAGCTAGCTTTTAGAAGCAGTAAGTGTAAGTACTTTTCACTACACATTAATTTTCCATCCCTAGGTTTCCCCCCCCCACAGGGCAAATGTATCAGACAGTGTCTTTCATCTGTCTACAGCAAAGCGTGTCCATCTTTCAGAACAAACAAGCATCTGTGTGAGGAACACGTCTTGATGGGTCCAGTCTTTCAGCACCTGCCATTGGTGGAAGGATGACTCACTTATGAGAAGGGCTGGAGTCTGGAAGGACTGACTGAAATGCCCCACCTCGCTAAAGGACAGAAGTTTCAGTGTGTGCTTTTTGTAGTTCCAGAATTCTAGTAGCATGGAACGGAGCATTTTTCGTAAGCAGGAGAGCAAAGGTGACTGAGGAGCCATATTTTCAGGTGTTTCTAGGCACCAAATTAATAATTCCTTTGCAGGTGTTTGTAATTTGCAGCCAGCCAGTCACTAAATCATTTCAGTTACATTTTACCTGAGGCCAAAGAAAAACTCTTAATTTTGTGCAGGAATGGTGGTCGCAATATAAAAAACTATGCAGGCACAAATTGAAATTGGAAGCATCCCATAGATGTTGCCTTCTGGATTTAAAAGCTACAGTAGAGAACCAGGCTTGATGGTACACACCTAACCATCTCAATGCTTAAGAGGCAGGTGCAGAAGGAGCAGAGTTCAAGGTCATGCTCAGATACGTTTTGAAATTTGAAGCCAGCCTGAGCTACAAAAGTACATGTCTGGGATGTATGAGGAAACACATGGCAGTTATGTAAAATGGTTAAGAGCATCTCTCTGTCTTGGAATTTTGATTTCCTTCCTTTCTGTGTTCTGACGTCTGTGACCTGAGGTAGACTATTTACCACATTATGGTTCCCTTGTTTGTCAGATGAAATGGGGTCTTCCTCAGAAGGAGATGATCCAAATGACCAATGGGCAGCTGGGGGATTGTTTGACATCACAAAATCCCCTGGAGATGCATTTTTGTTGTCCTGTTAACCAACTGGTAGTTGACTTGAGAGGACTTATTCAACATAGGAGCAAACTGGTGCCAGAGGGCTAAATGAACTTCTTCTAAGTCATGTAGTTAGAGACGGGGGTCAGATCTCAGGGTGCTTGGCTTTCCCCAAGCGAAACTGTGGGAGAGCATTGCAGGTCTGGAATTTCCAACCCTGACTTTCATAGTGCCCTGGTAGAAACCCCTCCTGCTGTGAACAGTCTCAGACTTCACTCTGTAACAGCTGCATCTTCTTCCCTTCTTTCAATGATGAAGGGTGACAGAGATGCTTCCTCATAACTTATTCCTTGAGTTGGTGGCCTCAGTTATTTTCAGTACACTAACTCCTCCTAGGATTTGCCCCATTGCGCAGAGAATCCACCCATGGCATTCCGGTTGTCTGAGGAGGTCCTGGCATAGCAGAATGGACCATGAGAGCCATTCCTTTGAGCTGTGGTTTCTTACTGGTATTTTGAAGCCATGGAGTCTATTGAAAAATAACAGTAGTTAGAGCTGAGATATTGTTCAGTTAACAGCATTGGGTGGTAGTCTTCATGACAGTCATATGTTTGATCTGTAATTGTTTTTGGCAGGTGTTCAGGCAGAATCTAGCAGAATCTACTAGTCTATTAGAAAGATCATTAACGTTGAGGCAGTCACTTGCCTTATTTCTTATCTCACTGAATATTCCTGAGCACCTGCTGAGGCTGTCACTGTGTTGGCATCATCCCCAATGGTGCACCCCAAGTATCTCATGTCATCACACTGAACCCATCTCTTCAGTTACTCTTTATTTCTGGGGTAGCTGGTCACTTTGGGATCCTCAACCAAGGATGCTTATCTATCTGTGGATCTCCCTCTTTGCTCTGTTGTGTGTTTGCATCCAAGTTCTTGGAGAGTCCAGCCCTTGCTGAACACCTCACCGTCATTGATTTTTGCTTCTGATGATTGAAATGCTCGTGAATTGTACCAAGCAGTTTAACCCTCGCATTGCTGGGGAAGTTCAGCTAGGTCTATCTGTAGGCATGTTCTCTCCTCACTCATTGTGAGCTCTGTGGAGAAGGAAGTCACTGTCCTTTGTATCGGACACAGTGCTGGCCGGGCCACAGCCTCCCCATGGCTGCGTTCCCCACCTGTGGCCACTGGTGGAAAGCAAAGCCTTTCTGGTCCACCCACATCCGGTCCTCAGTGTTAGTAGATAACCCTTTCGAGTTAAACCATTTGTTCTTTCCTCCATTACTTCTGTAAAGTTAGCAAAACCATATAAATGGAACTTGGTTGTGAATGAAGTGTGATAAATCCCCTGAGTAGGTAAGACAAGGCAAGTGTGTCCTTGTCAGTCCTTGTCAGTATTGTTTCTATACCATACGAGGATATCCTTTCAGGATGAATACTGGAATTTTTAAATGCTGGATGTTGAAGAAGGATGCTAAAAAAGAAATCCCACACCAGCTCAGAATAGAGTATAATAAAAAGTTATTTATCTTCTGTTGAAATGGAGAACAGCAACCGAATCCCACAGATAGAGAAGAGGCCAGATGTGCACTTCACATCGGCATATATAGTATAAGGGGCCATGCCCAAGAGGGCAGGTCACTTAAAGGCTACTGGCGGTAGGAATTTCTACAGAAGGATGAGAAAGACCAGGGATATGAGAAAGACCAGGGATATGCTTCCATTTATATCATAAATGTGCATATAACTGATTTTTTAAGGAAGAAGTTTGGATAGTTTAATGACAAGTCACATTTTGACAAAAGTTTAACATTCCCCAGCACGGAAATTCTTCTGAACTTGACATTCCTATCATCTTCAACACTTCTCAATGCTTACCTTTGAGTAATTTTAAATAAAATTACCAAGAGTAATAAAGGAATGTTTACCCTGCGATAACACGGTATTGGACTAAGAAATATACACACATACCAGGTTGGCAAATCCCAGGTGCACTTGGAAGAGAGGGAAGCCTTAGTGAGTCACCTCGTATGTTTGTTTCCTTTGACAAAATTAGTCTTGTGCTAAATCAATGCCCCCTTTGTGTAAGGGCACAACAAAAGCCCACAGAAGGTACGGGAGGCCAGGAGGAGAAGTGCCTTGGCACAGCCTTGTTGGCATGTTACAAAAAATTCCTTTTGTGCCTTTCTACCTCCCTACCCTTTTCTTCCCTAAGTTTTACTTTTGTTTACTCTTTTGTTTCCAGAACCCAGGATCTGGTGAGGATTGTAGACACAGGAACATATGTCAGGAACCACTATGAGGTGACTCCGTAGTTAGATCTTAGCGTTGTCCACAACTCTAGGGTGAACTATGCTGAAGAAGTAAGGAGAAGGGAGGTGCATGGGAGAGAAAGAAGAGACAAGAATGCATACATGCATGCATGCATGCACATAAACATACACACATACATACATACAGAGAGAGAGAGAGAGAGAGAGAGAGAGAGAGAGAGATCAGAGTCTTGATCATTAGAAAGTGTTAAGACAAACTGTCTCAACCCAATCAAAAAGCTAGTGATTAAAATCATTAAGGACATTGAGATATATGGAGTGAACACTGTCTTAGTTGAAACACACAGGAATACAGACACAAAGGTCCTTTGTTGAGACAGGCTCTTACCATGCAGCTCTGGGTGTCCTAACAGTGTAGACCTGTAGACCAGGCTGGCCTTGAACTCACAGAGATCTGCCTGCTTCTGCCTCCCAAAGGCTCTTGTAGAGAAGTTAGTGGACTAGCATGGATGAAGCTTCCTGTTTACGCCCTTCACTATCCTTCATTCCTGTCAGGGTTTGAAGTCGCAGCTACAAGATGGGGCTCAAAGGCACCAGAGACCTGATTGTCATGTATGCTAATGTGCATAGTGTGTGTTTTAGTTTCCTGTGTTATGTTAAAAGAATAAGGTGCAGCATTTAAGATCCCAAGATAATAGTTTCCTGTAAACATTTAAAAGGAAAGAAAATTTTAGGCTGGTCTATTAGTAGAACCATTAAGAGCTACGAAAACCACGAACTCACTGATATGATCAGCTGAGTACCGATGGCGTGGATGATGGGATGTGGACATAGCTCAGACACAGGATGAGCCTCGCGGTTAATCAGTCCCTGTGATAGGCAGCAGCTAATTCAGACATAAACTGCCGTGCACTTTGGAAATGGGAGTAGGTGCAGAGTGGGATTAATCATTCAATTAGCTTGATTAATCTTCAAGGAGGAGCACAATCCTCCTTGATTTACATCTGGATTACTGGCTTACGCATATGAAAATAAACAGCCGCTAATCCAGGATGGGCTACATCTGCCCAGCGATTTATTTCTGTGTGTGCTCCATTTCATTCCCTGTCTCCCTCCAAGTGTAAGCATCATGTGGTATTGTACTTGTCTTCTTTAAGCTTCCATTTTTGTCCACTTTATCACACACACACACACACACACACACACACACACACACACACGCATACACATTGTGCATTTACAGCCAGTCCCTGGTCTAATGATTCTTCAATGTAAGACTTTTCAAATTAGCAATAGTGTGAAAACAATATCCGCTCAGTAGACACTGTGACTGCAGGTTTGACTCAGACTCGTTCCTTACTTTAAAAAGAGCCATGCAGCCCAGTCCTCTCTTGCAATACTGGGCAGCAGTGGCAAAACCCATTCTTTGTTAGACTATCAGGAAGGAAAGTTTCCAAGGCTTCAGAACCTCGGTGCTGAGCTGAGCTGCTTACTAGCTTAGATATTCTGAATACATTTTACGCTTGCCATATTTTCATTTATAGTGGGCTTCTTGGGGGCATAGCCACATCTGAAGCCAAGACACAGATCTATGTATGTCCACCGTAAGATGCAGATCCACAGACACATTGTCCTTTTGGTAGCAAATCAACTTTTACTGGTGAACTTTAGCTTTCCTTCACATACCTCCCACAGGTGGGTGTTCTATTTAAGTCTGTCCTGCACCAAGGGTTAAGCTTACTGGTTTTACCATTGGCTTTAATCATCAACTTTGCCCAATTTAGAATTACCTGGGAAGACAATGTCCATAAAGGAAGACGTCCAGATCCTGTGGGCGTGTCTGTGTGTGGCTGTCTTGACCACCTTAACTGAACATACCCAATCCACTGTGGGCAGCACCATTCCCTGAGTTTGGGCCCTGAACTGTGCACTCTTAGAGAAGGGCTGAGAATTAGTAAGGATTACATATGTGTCCACTGTCACTCTACTCCTGAACAGCTGTCTCATGGCTGTGATGGATAAGCCCCACGTTGGGCCAAATAGACCCCTTCTCTCTAAGTTGCTTTTCCCCAGGGTGTTTTACTATAGCAATGGAAAGGAAGTGAGAACAATCAGTTAAAGTTACTTGTAATTAATTAATTAATTTCTAGGCAGGATCTTGCCCTCAAGAATACTATGTATTGAAATTAAACTAATCCCTCTCAAATATTGGTACTGCAAGTGTGTACCATCAAGGAAGTGAATTTTGGGCCAAGTCTCACAACAAAACCACAACAGAGGCAATGTGGAATTATTGGCAGCTCTAATTGCTAACATAGACGACCTACCCAATCCCTCATATTTATTATGTTCCTTCAAGAAGATAGCAGCCCCCACTCAAGAAAAATTCCATCCATTGATAGCATCCGATTCAGAATTCAGTGTATTTTAGCAAGGGGCATTCATGTGCCCAAAGGAAGGATGGAAAATCATTCCCTGGGTCTGATTTTACTTCTCTCGGTCTGTAGGCTGAAAAGGCATATTGTTGACTCTTTAGCAACCCTTCATATACATAAAACAGCCACGTAAATACCCACCCACCACTGCACCATGAGAACAATCCAATTAAAAAGGTCTACTAGTGATATATACTCTTTAAAGAAAAGTGATGTGTGTGTGTGTGTGTGTGTGTGTTGTCTGCATGTATGTCTGCACATCATGTGTGTTTGCCTGGTACCTTCAGAGGTCAGAAAAGGATGCTGGATTCCCTGGAATTTGAGTTACAGATTGTTGTGAGCCACCGTGTGTGGTGGGAATTGAACCCAGTTCCTAGGGAAGAGTAACCAGTGCTCTTCACTTGAGCCATCTTTTCAGCCCCCAGACCCCATCCTTTCAGTTGTAGCTTATCCCTGACCCACCCTTACTCAGTCATCTTCAGCCAAAGATTGTGTGACAGTCAACATTTTGCAGTAGTGGACATCTCAAATGGCATGGTGATGCTGTCACACCTGGTGGCTGTTGGTTTTCTTTCCTAGCAACTGCTTCTCAAAGGGAGAATAATTTTTTACCAGGTTTTAACAATTACCCAGGAGCCACAGTTGGAGAGATAAAGAGCCCCCAGTGAGACAAATGTAAAGATCAGCACCAGCCATTAGGAGATGCTGTCTGCCCACAGGTTCTCTGGCTAAAGATATTTGGTGAGGATTCATGGATGCACCTTCGCCTCCCAGATTCCTCTTTGCCTCAGCTCTAGCAACAGCAAACCCACACCGTAACAAACCATCTCAACTTTAAGGCTTCTCCGCCTTCCCCCCCCCCCCCGGCAACTCCAAACCCACACCATAACAAACCATCCCAGCTCTAGGGCTTCTCTGCCGTCCTCCCCTGGTGCTGTCACTGCTTGCCATGTGACTGATAGGCCGCTTCCATGGTCTTTCAAAATTCAGTTTAGGGTTTTTTTCTTCAATCAAAGGGTTGATTTGCACATGTGAGGTGAGCTTTAATGTGCATACATTTCTAAGACGTCAAAGTTTTTATATTTTCAGCAAGTTGCCTTATACATCATGACTTTGTGTGCGCTAGTGATTGGTTCTAGGGCATCGCACAAGCGAGGCACATGCTCTACCGTTGACCCACACTCCCTGCGCAGTGTGGAGTTGCTCTGAACGTGCACGTGCACTAGAAAAGAATGCTGTCCTCCCTGGATCTTTAATCAAGTCAGGCTTTCCACTATGTTTGCTGCCTATGTTGCTTGCTTGATTTTGCTTTCGTCTTGTTTGCTTGCTCCGCTTGAGGGAGGTGCTTGAGCCTTTTGTTCTGAGGAGACTTGTTTACTTTTCTCTTTAGTTCACTTTTTTGCCTTTGAGGGTTATTAGCTTTATATATATTTAAGAGAGTCACAATTACATATTCATTTTATAATCTGAGTTAAAATATATTTATATACAGGAGTGGAAGTGGGTTTTTTTTTTCTATTACATACGCACATGCCAACAGGTGTCTCCAGACCCACACCCGTATCAGCTGGAGAACCTAACTCGGGTGCCGTGGTGTTGTACTGAACACCCAGAGCCACGGAGTCCGCAGCAGGGAGCGGTGAAGAAGGTGATTAGGCCGCTCAGCCGCTTCCACTGCAGGAGACAATGCAGATGCATTTCTGCTGTGAGGATGGCTTCAAAGCACTTTCGGGGGAGTATATTTAATAGAGCAGTGTTGCTATACATTAGGGCATCTGTTGTCATCTCAGTGCAAAGCAGCACTTTTAACAGGAAGGAAAAAGACAGATGCACCTGGAAGACAAATGATGGGAGCAGATAAACTGCAGAGTGGCCTCGGAGAGACAAGGGATGAATAAAAGCGATGGGTGCTTAATAGTCCTAGCAATTAGAATCCATACAAAATTGCTAGAAGATGCATCAAAAATGAAGGACAGAATTTTCAAAGACAGTGACAGGAACACATTATCATTATGGTAGATAATACTTCATGGAAAGTTTCCTTTGTGGAGGCATTTTAGTACACCCCATTTTCTGTGCATTATATCCCCCCTCTCTTTACCTTTCAAAGGGCATTTTAGTACTGCTAAAGGCATTTAATTTAGTACATTTTATTTCATTTGGGGTGTGTGGTAACTTTTACACTAAAGGAGGAGAGGTAGTGAAAGGAGAAATACTTTAGGTAGCGGGTGCTCTGAGGTTTTCATTTCCGCTTTAGAAGTGACTGCTTCTCTTCTGTTGCAGAGTTTAGAATCTCATCTTGCTTACATTGTAGCCACAGGGGTAACTCCATGGTTCCCCTGTCATCCATTAGGAATGGTGTGGGAAAGGGGAGCCGTGTAATTTCAGCCTGAGGGAATTCCTTGGCTTCATTTATTTAACCTTAAGAAAAATGCATGATGCGCTGCGCGAGACCTGGGGAAGAATGCAGTTTCTAAGCTTTTATATGTTCTAATGAATGCTCATCTCTGTCTTCCCGGACGCTGTATAAAGGGTTCTATTTTGTGGAGAAGTCTCCGTCTAACCTCACTTGGAGCTGGTGTTCGTCAGCAGATGCAGAAGAAGTGGACGGCTGTCCTCTTCCTGTTTGTCAGTGGGTCCAGGGTTGGCCAAGAGTCAGGTCCCCAGCTCCATGAGCAGCAGCTGACTGCCCTGTCCTGCTGGCTGTGTGGAGCCTCAGCTCTCTACCAGGCAGGTCTCACTGTACAAAGGTGTCTCTGCTCTGCCAGTGTGCACAATGTTTCTGGTAATGTCACCTGGCTAGTGAGCAAAAGTATATTCCCCCACCAGGATCCCACCGTGGCACAATAATTAACAACAGCCATGTCAGCATGCACATGACCTGCATGGGTGCAGGCCAGGGAAAATTCTAGCATGAAGAGTAAGTACCAAATCCTAACCTGAGCTAAAGAGCTACTTGGCAGTTGATGGCTTCTGGGAGAAGAAGAGTCAGTTTTGTTTAAGGGTGTGATCCCTGGGGGTTGATCTCCCTCCAGCGAAGGCCACATATCCAGTAGTACATGTCCAGTGTAAACTGTACATGATGGAGTAAAAAAAATGGATGCAGAGTTGGGTGTTGAAAGAAAGGGGGATGGCAGCATTGGCGACAATTGGGGTGGGGCTGAATATGAACAATTTGCACTGTGCAGAATTCTCTAAGAACTAGGAAAAACGAGAAAACTGCCTTCTGCTAAAGGATTGTGCAAACCAGCCACCAAAAGCAAGTTACATCTAGTGTTCAGACTCTGAAAACAAGCCATGAGAAACGAGAGACTGGAGACTTAATACTTACATTTTAAACAGTAGCATAGTACTTACTTCTGCCCAGTAAGATGGCAGAAGACTCCCCAGGAGTCGTTGGGAAAGCTCCTGGGGACCCTTATTCTGGCCTGGCTTCCTGACGGGGTATGGCTCTGTTGTCCGTTCCCACAGCTCCTGGCCTTCATCTCCCAGCTCTGCACATGCAAGGCAGTGAAGTTGAATACTGCCCCTTCACTGCATTCATGAAAGAAATGAAAACTTGTTCTGGAAAAATAGCCTTCGGCCTAGTGTGTGGCTAGTTGTTCGTCACTAGTTCAGTTAAGTATGTTGTGAGAGGGCTAATATAAAGTTGGTTTTCATGGCTCCACGTGTGAAGCTGCTGATGGCACAGCAAGGTTGTGCGCCCCTTGTCACCTTAGGCATCCTCAGGCAGCAGAAGACCTCACTTTACTGTTCTTTTTGTGTTTTTAAAACTTCACCAGACCCCTTACAGCCCTGGCCATGTGGGGAGTTTTGACTGAACCTCCATTTCATGTGTTTGTATTTGTATACCCTTGGGTGAGGGTTAAAGACATTTATTTTCTGTCCCCTAGAGAGTGCCACTCATAGCAGGACTCCAGTTCAAGCTAGCCAATCAGTCCTTTCAGGCATAATCGAAGGAAACATGATGTATATGGTACAGTACTGATCTTGTATACAAATTAAATAAGAGCGTGCGAGTGTGTGTGTGTGTGTGTGTGTGTGTAGAGATAGATAGATAGAGAGAGAGAGAGAGAGAGAGAGAGAGAGAGAGGAGAAAAAGAGAGAGAGAGAAAAACCAGGTGGTGGTGCCACACACCTTTAATCCCAGCACTCACCCAGGGAGGCAGAAACAGGCAGATCTTTGTGAGTTTGACAGCAGCCTGGTCTACAGAGTGACAACCAGAGCTACACAGAGAAACCCTGTTTTGAAAAAAAATAGAGAAAAGAAATGGAGACAAAATAAGTACTGGTATATAAACATGAATTTGGAAAGTGGTAAGAAGCTAATAATAGATAACTGATAATAGGTGAATGGGCACTTCCTTTCCACTTAGTGGGACAGGGAGAGGGAGGCAGAAGCGGGAGCTGTGGGCACTCTCTTACATTCTTCTCGTCCACAGACTTCTATATTTAACACGCTCTGTTCCTTCATTAGTAACCTGTGATCCCTTTAGGAAAATAATGGGCATGAATTAAAATAAAAGCTAATCATTGTAGACATGGAAGTAGTCCAAATGTGTTTTTTTTTTAAAAAAAATAAATCATTTCAAATCCATTTGGTGACTTAATTTCCTGAGACCATGGTATTTATGATCCTCTAATTCAGGCAGTGAAGCTGATGGCCTTAATTTCTCCTGCCATTAATGGGTTCTTACATTTATTTACTTTTCTTGAAGTCGCTTCTGCATAAAATATATTTCTCCATTTTTCTGGAAAATGTAAGTATGAGTATCTGGCTATTTCATCTTCTTTAAGTAGCCCCTATTGCATGATCTGTTTTGAAAGCCATAGTTATTCAATATAAAACTTGGAAATTTTTTGAAGCTTTAAAGTGTTCTACTTCTGAAATGGTTTTCAGCCCCATACAGTTTGGCGCCGATTGCCATTGGTGGTGTTTTCTCATAAGTCATTGTCACTTTGTTTCCTAACTGTAGCTTCTCACTCTTTTCCGTTTCTTTCCCCAGGAAGTGGAAGACCATGTGGCATTTTTAATAACAGTTCCCACTGCCCTGGCAATTTTCTTTGCCATATTCATCCTTGTCTGCATCGAGTCTGTGTTCAAGAAGCTGCTTCGTGTGTTCTCGATGGTGATCTGGATATGTCTGGTTGCCATGGGTTACCTGTTCATGTGCTTTGGAGGCACCGTGTCTGCCTGGGACCAGGTAAGGACTTGGCATACATCTGTGGATTTCCAACTTTGTGCCTTGATTCAAGACTTACTTGGTCATGTAGCCTTCATCTTAGGCTCTGAAAGAAGTGACCGAGGAAGCTTTAAAACTATGTCTATATTTTAATTGACAAATAACAGTTGTATATTATGGATTATAATGTGATACTTTGAGGTATATGTGATTTGTAAGGTGATAGAGTCAAGTGATTAACATATCAAACACCTGACTGAATTATTCTTTTTGAAATGAGAATGTTTAAAATTTACTCTTTACAACCCTGTTTTAGTTTTTTGAGGCAGGTTTTCACTGTGTAGCTTGAGCACCTGTCCTGGAACTTGCTCTGTAGACCAGGCTGTCCTTGAACTCAGAGATCCTCTTGCCTCTGCCCCTCCCCCCCAAATGCTGGGATTAAAGGTGTGTGCCACCACTGCCTGGCCTTAACAACCTCTTTTGAAATAGGGCCTCACTATGTAGCCATAGTTTGCATAGAACTTGCTACACGGACCAGGGTAGCCTCAAATTCACAGATCCCTCTGCCTCTGACTCCAGGTTTGGTGATGAAACGCTTGTACCACCATGCCTGGCTCTTTTAAGTAATTTTGAAATATCTAATCTATTATTATCGACTGAAGTCAGCATACTGAGCAATAAATCACCAAATCTCATTCTTCTTGTCCAGTTGAAAGTGAAATAAGCCAGACACAGAGGAGAAAGTCTTTTGAAATATCTATGTAGAGGTGCTTGGTAGCTGAGGTCATAGGAGTGCATGTTGGAATTCATCAATCCTGCTGGCAGCAGGGCTGGGCTGCTCCCTGGTCTTTTGTTTGGATAGTGGAGCCACAGCCTGGTGTAGTCTGGAGTTTAGTCCCATCACTTAGTGGGTCCTGACTCTCCAAGACTGGCTAACACATGCATTCCCCATCAGTTACACTTACCTTGTATGTAAAGACAGACTCCAGTCACATTGCTTTTCTACCAACACAGTCATATCCTGTGAGTAAGCTTGCTTTCTATTCCTGTTGCAAACACATGGCCATTTTGCTCCGTCTGGGACTCTTGACTTAGACTCTGCCATGTCTGGGTGATGTCATATCTTAGCAGTATGGTCCAGCCTGTGATGTTACTCAGTGCTTCTGCCTTGTGAGTGGATCCTCTCTTGCAGCTGCCTGATGGCTCAGTTGAATGATGTATTGTGTAGGCAACAGGTCTGGGTTGAGGATAGTTAGACAAGATGACAGCTTAGATTTCATAAATTAAAACGCAGCATTGAGAGATTCAGCAACCCAGATGCCCCTCACAGGGGACAGAGGAGAAGGATCTACAGACAGACTAGAGAAGCTTCGGGATGACACTGGAAACAGTGGGTGACTTCACCTCCTCCTCTTTATTATTGATTGCCCCCATGCTACTTAGAGGACTTGATGTATTTGGTGTACCCCTCTGTGCTCTACTCGGCAACCTCCCTGTCCTCCACTGCTGTCCTTGTTCTGCATACCTGAGACCAGGTGCACCAAACCACCCTGCCTTCATGCTAGACCACAGCTAATGTCAGCTTGAGGGCCAACAGTGGCACCTAGGTGCTCAATGGCCTGCCCCTAGTATCTCCTGGCTGTTCTTTAAGAAGTGGGACCTCTGCATCGGAAGTGTTCTTTCTAGAAGGCCAAGTTACTCACTGTCTTTTCCGTTTCAGTACAAACCTCAGGATCAGTTTGTCATAGTCGATGGAAAATCCAGCTGGTGTGTGGTGTTATAGTTTACTAGATTATTGACATTTTGATTTGCATGAGATTTGAAGATTAAGAATTTAATGGGGGGGAGGACATTAAATAAGAAAAGAACATCGAGAGATTTTGGTAGACCCTTTCCTGTCTGAGATGGCGGTGTCTCTCCAAAAGTCTGATACTCTTTTATATGCTTCTAAGACTTTTCCTTCTTCATAAAATTAGCAAATTTTTGTTTTCGTTGTTTTATAAATGGAGTTTTGAATTCTCCTGCTCATTTTGGCATGTCTGTTGTTGTCCTTGCTCAGCTCATCACATACATGCAACTAACATTATACAGACTGAGTAGGTTCTTTTTAGGAATATATATGTCTATACACATGCACATAACTGCAAGTAATGAAAGTAGAGGCCATGAATTTGAAAAAGAGCAAGGAGAGCTTTGAGGGAGGAAAGGGAAGGGAGAAATAATGTAATTACTTTATAATTTCAAAAAGTAAAGAACAAATAAAATTATATGTCAGTAAAATAAAGTAAATGGGTTACTCAAACTTTAAAAAGTTACTCTCCCTAGTTGTTAATGTTGATGAGATGCTGGTTCTTTTTTTTTCTGTTCTGTACACAGCAGTCTCAGCAGACTTTTTGCTGCTTCTTTGCCTCGGGGTTTCGGTTTATTTATATACACAGTGTTGTCGTCTGCTGCTGACAAGAATTGCCATTTTCGCTTTCAAATCCTTAATTCACTCACTCTCACACAGCACACTAATTTCTTAGCTGGGACTTGCACCATACGGGATAATCAGAGCCCGCTGGTGACATCAGACCCATTTCTTGGTAAGACACCTCAGATTCATGAGTAACTTTGTGATTATTCTTGATAACAGAACTTTTGAATTAGGAAGGATTCTCCCATCTGTCAGAAAGTTCTTCAGCGAGAGGCCTTCCACGTCTCTGTGTGACACTCCACCAGTCACATCTGACGTTCCCCCTGGATTTCCTGTGGCACCCACTTTGTAGCAGCTCTTTCCTGGTGGCCTTGCCTGCTGGGGTGTGGAGACCAGTGGGAGATGGGCAGGGATGAAGAGTCAGGCTTCTTAGTTAATGGGCACTGAGCTCCACTTTGTGATCTGCGGGTTTGCCATCGCTTACATCCACTTGCCCTGCTTTTACCTACCTCTGATATCACACCTGATATTTTACCTCGCTTTCCATCAGTCCCTGCTTGTTTTAAACCTTTTAAACAGTCCCTGGAGAAATCTCAAGCCTGCTTGTCTCATCATCACCCTGCGCCAGCTTGCTCTCGGGAGCTGGGTGGTTGCTATAAACCCTCCTCACGTACCTTGGCATTTTTGTTTCTGAGCCTGTCATTGAATAGATTTTTCAAAATATCTGCACATGACCTTAACTGCTTTATAGCTGTCTGTTTCTAGCTTTTGGGCCCTGGAAGAAGTATTCACATCTGAAGACTCAGGTAACATGTGTTGATCCTATGGGTTGAGTGTCCAGCCCCAAGCTGGGCGTGTTTCTGCAGAGAGATCTGAGCCTGGGCCTTCCTCTCACTGTGGGCACTGTGCTCAGGAGAGACCCATGGCTGGGATCCAGGAAGTATAGTTTAACTGGTCCTTTTTGGTTGCTGAGCGTCGAGGAGGCAAAGGAGTGGAGGGTGGAGGTGGACCATGGTTGTAGCTGTCAAGGCTGTCAAGGGGAATGTCTTGTGCTGTGGGTTTGCTTGTTGCTACGCTAGAGCAGAGAGGCTTCAAGTTCTAGTCCTTCATAGAAAGCGGAAGTCCTCCCCAGGTCTCCTGGGTCCTCTTGAGACTTTCCGTTGGGATGGAGATTCAAAGTGAAAGCATGTTGCCTTATATCATCCAAGTTTATCCTGTGATGTTCTTGACTCAAAGTGCCATAGACGTGGGCTCCTCCCTGAACGCTGGCCATCTGAAAGTGTGTCAGTAAGCTTACCCTGCTTCAGGAAGTGCAGAATCACCCTTGCTCTTTAGACCAGCATGGCCCCCCGAGGGTGGGAAGCTAATATTAAGGACTACCCCACGAGCGAGTTTTCTAGAAGAGGTGGCAGAACTATAGAAGTTGTTGCTCCTGATCCTAGGTCCTCATGGGAATGATGCACAGAGAACTGAGTCAGAGGAAAACCCCCGTTTTCCTTCCCCTGAGGTCGTGGGCCACAGAAGCAGTAGCATGGCTGTGGCAGACAGAACTCTTGGTATGGAGCGTTGTTCCGAGGACTCATTGGGTTGTACATGGCCTCGTGAGCTGAGTATCAGTTGACAGCCTTCTAGAGACCAGGTTGACTTTGTCATTTCTAATTTTTAAAAGGGGTCACTGATCCTACGTTACCCTCAGTTCTGTCATATGTCACCTTGTTCTCTTCTATGGACAAAGCCGAGGTACACAAAGGCACTTTAGAGTCAGTGCATCCTAAGGACACAGATCACCTCCCAGCAGCTGAGGGTAAGGCCGGGTCCCTCTGCTGTCAGGTCTTATTCACCGTACAGCAACTTCCATACCACACCTAGTCCCTAGCCTTCCCAGTGCAGGACAGGGGTGAGGATGGCTAGCACGTGGATGACGTAGACTCAACCAGGTCCTACTGAGTGCTTTCCTTACCTAGCTTAGTCTGCTTCTCACACAGTAGGCACCGTCTTGCCCTGCCCTGCTAGGGTGGAGGTGGCTGGTGAAGGATCTTGCTAAGATGCAGGTTAGGGGAAGAGGTTTGCACACAGGAGAGCCGAATTCAGAGACCAGTTCTCAGCAATCCTAGCCAGTGTGACTGTCCGGTAGTGGGCAGAAGCCAGGGGTATGGTAAACGCTCTCCATTGACAAGGATCATCCCAGCAAAAGAATGTTCCAGTCCCCAGATACCAAGGAAATGGAGTCTGAGGAGTGTGCTACCTCAGCATTTGGCAGGTGTCCACATAGTTACCCCACCATTCTGGCTGGGTAAAGATGGCGGATCTGTGCAACTCTGGAAAGTAAAGGCCTGTCAAAGGGTGGGAGGCTTAAGGTAGTGTTGTCCCTCAATCATATAGCTTCAAAAGAATAACTGGGGGGAGGGAGGAAAGTGGAAGATCACGGAGGGGGAGCTTCAAGACATTGGCCATTGATATATGTTGGGCCTTTCCAATGCTGTTTGGGTTTAACTCGTGCCCACCTTGTCTGGAAGATATTTCACTCTGCAGTCATTGGCTCTGATTTACATGTGCTTCATGTAGCTGTTTGGTAAAGGCCAAGAGCCTTACAGTGGTGTTTTTGATCTTCTAGAAGCCCTGAGTAAAGCTGTGGAGGTAACTGTAGCATCCTTATCTGCCTTCCACACGGAAGTCCTTGCTGTTCGCCCCACTCTACGAATGCTTCTGGTGGAGCAGCCACCTCCCCACTGACAGAGCGGCCACGGGGCCATGCTTGCCTGTCATCTCTGGATTAAAAGAACTTGAGGGCTTGTGAAACCTGAAGTCAGCACAGGAAGATCCGATGCCTGCTTTCTGTCCCGACACAAATGGGACACGTTTTGTTTGAAAGAACTCAGTAAAAGTAAAAAGAAAAAAAAAAGCCTCTTCTTTACCCAACAGAGAGGAGTATCAGTCTCTGCTAGGAGATCTGCATTTCACACAGAAGTCCTTGCTGGAGAGCAAGTTTTGGGAGCTGGGGAACTTCCAGTGTCTCAAGAGTCAGTCCCCACTGCGGAGGTTCCCTGAAGGCTGACTGATGATGTCATGAATCCCCTTTAGAATTGCAGAAGCACACCTATACCAGGAGAGGTAGCCCTTGACAGGCAGAAGTCCTAGAAAATAGCAGTGCTTTCTCTGTGGTGGATGCTGGTCCATGTTTCTGGGATTGCTGTTACCAAGAGCCGTACGATCTGAGTTGTGTTTGGTAGTCCAGGTGTGTTGTCCTCGCCTCTGAAGTCAGAAGCCCAGAAGTGTAGCATGGGTTGGGTCATGCTTTCTCTGTATGTTCTTAAAAAGTCCCTTTCTCACTTCTTCCAGCCTCTGCTGTGAGCATCCCTCTTCTCTGCCTAAGTCTTCACTTGGTGTCCTCTCAGTATGACACCATGTGCCTCTCCTTTATTATAGGATCAGCAGTCACACTGGAACTGGACCCCTTAAGTGACCACCCCCCTCTTCATTTCATGATAGCTGTAGAGACCCTGTTTCCAGGCCGGTTCCAAACAACATTCACTTGTACCAGGATTTAGGAACTGAACAATGTTTTGAGTTGCAGTATTCAATCCTTGACAGATTTTGTTTCTGTAGAGTACATGCTACGCCTAGGGCAGCCCTTCCCTCCTGTGGCTCATTGTTCTGCTGCTTCCTCTCCCGTCTTAGACATGAGAGCTCTCCCACTATCATCCTTTCCTATTACAGATTCACTGGAGGAGCAAACCTCAGTGAAGAAAACATTGCTGAGTGTTAGAGATGTTCTCGTGTGTAACTGTTCGGTGAAGTACATCCACACAGATGGACAAAGAGACAGCAACCCACTTACTTATGTGTCTGTAGAGATGCGAAGGACATTCTCTTTAGCATTTATATGCCACAGGGCATTGACAAATGTTCCAGGAACAAAAGCGCAACCTTTTTATTCTTATAAAAATGACCTTGGGTTCACCTTTTCTGCCTGATACTCTGAAAACAAACAAACAAACAAACAGAAGAGTATCTTCGCTTTTCATTGTGAAGCCTGGGTTTTTACGTGATTGTTTGGCAAATTTCTGATAGGAATAGTTATTTCTTCTACTCTGGTTTGTTGAGGTGGGAATGGCTCACAGGAGACTGATGTTGAGGAAGTGAGTTCCGGTCACTTGATGACTGTACACCAGAATGGCAGATGCAGATATAGCTACTGAGAGCCAGTTAGAACCCCCCACACCCTGAATGTTAAAGAACTGAGTCCTGTTGCCCTGCATTTTCCCTGTAGGAAGGGTAAAATCAAACCTTCTGCTCTTGACAGCTTTGTTAGAAAGTGTTGAATCTGATGGTGTGGACTTGTGGACACTCTGGCTGACTTGGAGAACATTCTCAACCCTGTTGTCTTAAAGATGCCAGCCATGTGATGAGTGCTCACACTTTCTCACAAAAAACAGGAGAGCTGGGCGGTGGTGGTGCAGGCCTCTAATCCCAGCACCCTCAGAGAGGCAGAGGCAGGTGGATCTCTGAGTTCAAGGCCAACCTGGTCTACAGAGTGAGTTCCAGCACAGCCCAGAAAAACCCTCTCTCGAAAAACCAAGCCAAACAACAAAGAAAATAAACAAGCACACAAAAACAATGGTACAAAACGGTAGATAAGTGGCAGACATCTCACTGAAAGTTGCTAAGCAGGAGAGAGTAGAAGCCTTCTGTGGCCTTGGAAGTGGCACCGAATCAGCTTGTGTCCCCTGCCTTCCTGGCGTTTGGCCTGCTGTCAGCACATTCCCACTGGCAGATCATTTTGCATGCAGATGACAGGAGAAAGTCTTCCCTTCAGAGCCCTTCCTGGCTGCCCAAGAAGCCCTCTCAGTGAGCCATGGCAATGGCTATGGAGGCATTGTGGATATGCAAAAAGCACAGATGTGAAAGACATTTAAAAGTAGTTTTATCTAAAAACAAAGATGAAGGAGTTGGTTTTTCAGTGGCAAGGCCCCTCTGCTGGGCTACGAATTTTAAGGATGCATACTGGGTAGACTAAGCCTGCTGCACAGTTATTTTGGGATCCCACACAGCACTGGCTGTTTAGAGTGGAGGAAGCATTTCTGGATTCTCCCTCCCATTGGGTCCCAGACAGCATGTGGGGAAATTATCCTGACCTTGCACCGATACCTGCCCCAGCCCCCACCACGTGTCTGATGTGCATTTTATTTTGTCTTTTGTTTTCAGAGTGTGTCTGATGTGTATATTCTATGTCTACTCGTGAATGAAGGATGATATGCATTGCCACAGTGTACAGGTGGAGGTCAGAATTCACCTGGAGGTATCGGTCTTCCCCTTCCACCATGTTTGAGACAGAGCCTTACAGGGCTGGCTGTCCCCTGAGCTTTTAGAGAGTCTCGTCTCTTATCCCCTCATCTCATAGGAGTGCTAGGATCTACAGATGTGTGTTACTTCCTGTGCATGCTGAGCATCAGAACTCAGAACCTCTGAGCCATCAACCAGCATCCAAAGTACATTTTGCTAACACTACACCCTCACCATCAAAGCCAAATGATCAGCTCCAAAGTGTATTTTAAAGACTATATGACCTGGTGCCACACAAACAGGCACATACTCACGTACACATGCATGCTCACATGCACACTCACCAGACTGCAAGCAGTTACAGTAATGACTGAATGAATGTACAAAGGACATAACCATCTACTAAACTCGACCCCATGACTCTCAGGCTCCTCCCAACACCAGGCGCTGAGCTCACACACCTCACTTTATCAGTACAGACTCATGCAGTCAGTACTGTTGCTGCTTGTCTTTGGCTGATGGGAAAATTGACTTCCAGAGAGGTTGAACAAATTGTGTAACGTGAAACAGCAGGAAGAGAAAAGGTATTTGTTTACATCTGGCCTCCCGGGAGCAGCACAGTTGATCTCTGCATATCCACTGTCACTTGTACCCAAGCTTACTGTTTGACCTGGAAGGAGCCCTTTAGGAACTCTGGGTTGTTTTCTCTGGACCACTTCCGTGTTCGAGATTCAGAAACCCAGCATGGGAGGGAGGGGGGCTTCTGAGATGCCAGAACCTTAGACTGATCCAGCTCTGAGTCAGCAGCTGAGGTTTTCATTTAGAGACGGTTTCTTCAACATTCTGTAAGAGAGATGGGACCTGACAGGCAGAGGAAGTCCACGTGCCCATGGCGTGTGCGCACTGCGTGCCTCTCCTGTGTACCATAGGGAGCACTGCTATTCGGGGATCCCTTGTTCTTAGACTGAAACTGAAGTTCTTGTTCACTGTGTTAGAGTTCTTATAAACAGGCCTTCTTTCCTCTCAGGTTAGGGCTATGTGGAAGCACCCAGGCACCCAGGCGTATCCACAGGGGAGCTGCCGGAAGCAAGGGGATGAATCCTTATCTTCAGGCTGGAGCAGCAAGTTCTCAGGAAAAAATAACTTCCCAGTTAAATTATTTCCTATTAAGAGTTGCTAAGCAACACCCCACTTAGCTCCTCCAGTGTTCTGTATTTCAGGCTTCCTTTTCTCTATGGCCACTAGTACCATCCTCCCTTGACTCAGACAGGAAAGAGCAGAGAGTGCACCTCAGATCTGTGGCTCCCTTCTCACAGACTGGGCTGGCAACCTGGTAGATCCAGGATAACTAACCAGGACATGCCTCCTGATGATGTTGATCCCATCTCTCAGAGTCTGGTGTACCTAAAGATCATTCCCAGCCAAGCTCCAAGTCTCCCATTTGTAGATGAGCAGGCATTAACAGACAGGTCGGTGTTCTTGTCTCACCGTGTTTCTTCTGCTAACTCTGCTTTCCTTTTCCTCTGGTTGGAGCTTTGCATTGTCTTAACGTGTAGCCCTGTTCCTGACTCCCATCTCCCAGAAAGCTTTGTGGATACAAAAAATCAGATGTGACATTGCCCCTGCAGAAGGTGCTGGAAGAGGTGGAGGGGGCTATTGGTATTACTTCCCTTTATTGTTGCTGGGACTGGTTGCTCACAGGATGCAATGTAAAGGAAGAGGTCCCAGCTGGAGGGTACCATCCATCCATCCTGATGGCCATGGCAATGGAAGCAGGTCTCAGCTGTGGTGGAAGAGTGTGGGGCCGCTTGATTATGGGTGGGAAGTTCTGAGAGCAGAGGAAGGGCAATGCAGTGCTCTCCTTTACTCTTTTAATTTAGCTCAAGGGTCACAGCCCAAGGGATGGTGCTACCACATTGAGGGCAGGTCTTCCCTACCTTAATCCTTTCTGGAGGCATTCTCATAGACACACACACAGACACACACACACACACACACACACACACACACAAACACACACACAGGAGTGCTTTGCTAATGCCCTGGGTATTTCTTAATCCAATTAGTAAACAATCAAAACTAACCAACCATTATAATTAAACTAGGTGGTTAGCCCAGAAATAGAAGACGTGAAGATGCAAGGGGACTTCTCAGAAAGAAGGGCTTTAGTGGGAGGAGGGGCACGGGAGAATAACAGAATGTGTAAAGACTGAAATCTGTATGGACTTGTGTAAATGACAGTGTAAAACTGTCAAGGAGTAAATACTCAAGGGGAAAGAAGAGAAGACTCAAATTCCATGTGCTGTCCTCTTTTTCTGTTTCGTTGAGATAGAGGTTTGCTCTGTCTTTACTCAGGCTGCTCTCAAACTCCATGAAGCTGTTTCCTCCAGGTCCTGATGTGACCGTCGGCCATCATGGAGCTATGATGGCTTACATGGTGCCTTCCTCGCACAGTCATGACGATGGAGGAAGCCAGCCGATATGGTGTCAGTGGGGCTGTGTCTGGTGATAGTAAAAGGCTGTTAGCATCCCTTTGGAGAAGTGGGGCACAGTCAACAGACACTACTTGCCCTCCCCACCCCACCCCTCTTACCCTGGTTGCTTGTGGTCTTAGGTCAGAATGTGAGGTTCATTGGACGTTGGGACTCCAGTGATCCAGCTTTCCCAAGTCCTGTGTGACAAGAGGGTGACACTTTACTTTTGGGCTACCTGTGTTCCTGTACCTGTTCACAAACAAAAAATAAAATCAACTATCATGCCATACCTCCCCCAAAAATCTGTTTAATGCTTTTAAATACTGCTCTGAGCACAGGCCACCTGCCTTCCCTGTGCAGAGGCGCTGTGCCCCTAGGAGGTCTCTAATCAGATAAACTGCTTCCCTAAGATTGCAGTGAGTGCCAGGTTCCCATCATTTATTATTGAAACATTTCCAGCTTTTGTTTTGATGATTGTCCTGCTGTAATGAAGTACCACATGGAGATATTTCTTTCACTTTTTTTCTTTTAAAACAACCTTTTCTCATTTTACAGACCAATCCCAGTTCCCACTCCTTCCCCTCCTTCTGCTCCCCCTCACCGTCCCCCACCCCACCCTCCATCCACTCCTCAGAAAGGATAAGACTTCCCATGGGGAGTCAATGAAGTCTGGCACATCACTATGAGGCAGGATCAAGGCCCTCCCCCCTGTATCTAGGCTGGGCAAGGTATCCCTCCAAAAAGAATGGGCTCCTAAAAGCTGGATGCCCTCCCCCTTTCTCCTGGTGGGCGGTGCTCCCTATATTTGATACCATGCCTTCTTAGAGTATCTTCACGTGGTGGCAAACGGACTGGCAAGGGGCATAGATGTGGTGTCTGATGGGGAAGGCATGGTGGATGGATAGCCCTGGCAACTCTGAATACTCTTTTCAAAGTGTTAGCCCCCAGTTAGGCCCAATCTCCCACTCCTGGTCCCACCTGTCAGTACTGCTGCACCTGCAGCAGGAAGCATAGAGGGACACACTCAGATGGTAGCAGCCTGGGGTGATGCATCCCAGCTTTACCATCTTGAGAATCTGCGGTTTCTCTAAACTCCTAGGGCATGCTGGGCTGTCCCTGCTGAAGCCTGGAAGCTGCTGGCACTGGCAGCCATCCTCTTAACCTCCCTAAAGGTAACCCTTGGGATAATGGCAGGAAACTCTCCAGGAGTAGAATTAGTAGTGTTTCCCCGGTAGAGATCCTGGTTAGGGGCTTCAGTTCTCATTCCTTTTTATAACAGTGGCAGCATAAGATCGTAGTGCTGCCTGAGGAACTGCAGTTCTGGAGGTGGTGGTCAGACACCTGTGCAGGGCACAGGGCCATGGTTCTGCTTTGTCTCTCCTTGGCCCTTTGCTCTTTGCCTGTTGCCATTGTCATGTTTAGCTTGCAGCTGTGTCAGGCCAGGCAGCCTCTGCCGTCATGTGGCAAAGTCCCTGTGTGTCTCTGTTGTCATGTGATAATCTTCTAGACCATCTGTCATATGAGTTCAGTAGGAATGGCTATGATGACCCTATTCCAAATAAGGCCATAGTCTGAGGTCCTAGGCTAGGGCTCCAGCGCGGCTTTTTGAAGGGAGTGGGTCATCCTTTAACCCCTTATGTGTGCCACAGAGGGATCTGATAAGATCCAGTTTATAGAAGTCGTATTTCTTTGTTTTTACATGTGGAAATGTCCAAAGGTTCATCAGACTGAAAACTGAACTCTAGACATAGCCTGCTTCCAGAATCTGTTATGTGGGCTCCAGAAAAGTGCCGTTGTGGGTCTCCTGCTTCAAATTTTAGTGAACATTTTCAAACCATGATAGTAAAGCATTACATCAAAGCGGACCCTTCAAAGCTGGTCTCGGGTAGCACAGTCTCACTAGCTCTGGCCATCTGTCCACCTGTTTTTCTGTTGAGATGCTGAGGGGAGGGTAAGGAACTGTGTGGAAGATGCTGCATCTCAAAGACTAAGAGCCCCCTAAAACCATTTGTTCTTGGCCCTTGAATTTTCTTCAGGAAGAGAAGTTCCTGTTTTGAGGAAGGTTCTTCCAGACACCTGAATCCTGAGGAAAGGGAATGACAGAAGGAAATAGGCGAGCACAGCCTTGGAGGGTGGCTGCTTCTGCAGGATAAAATGGGATGGGTGCTGACTTAGGCTGAGAGCAGACGGATGGGCCTAATAAAAGTCTTGGTTTTGCTACACATGATTTCTGATTGTTTTTGTTTGCTTGCTTAAATTGAGCTGTTATTTTACAAAGGAGGTTTGGTGCCTGAGGATCCATTAATATATGGCATTCTATGCCCCAGTGCAGATTATGTTAAATTTATTCTGCAGGAAGTTGCTTTTAGCACCTTTATTGTCTAATAAATTTAAAGTCAAGATGAACAAGTCTTTTGAATCCATCCATGCAATCATTTCATTTTGTTGTTGGCTGCGCTAGAGATGTGTGCATTGAAGCTGGATGAGGTAACAAGCCCAAGTTACTTTCCTACCTCAAGCAACTAAAACGGGGCAAAATGAACAAAGCAATAATTTTAAGATAGTGGGAAATATACTGCAGGAAACATACTTGCGACAGAGGGGAAAGAGATGATGGTGTTAAGGATTGACCAGCTTCCTGTCCCATGCCATTCTGGTGCAACCAGAGAGGGGGATGTAAACTGACCCCAGCAATGTGCTGGGAACAGGAGAATCTGAAGGGGTAGACCACTCAGGGGTTAGGAAAGGGGGGAGGGGAGGCAAAAGGAATAGGAATCGCTTCCGAACTTGTTCTTCTGCAGACCTCTAAGGAGCATGTGATGCTGGACTTACCAAGGTCAGAGAAGGAAACAGGAGGGACAGGAGTGCAGCACTGCTGTCACTCAACTGGAGAATCTAACAAGGAAATTGCCTTGGGGCAGGTAATCATCTTATCACAGGGACCTAAGGGCTTGAAGCTTGTACCCTAGTGAAGAGAGATTCAAAATACATGCTCTCTACATCCATAATTCTATTTAGAGATTTTGACACTTTTATTTTAATAGCTGATGGACAAACAAGAAAAATAAAACATAAGAATATAAGCTGTTTGAATAGCATTATGAAACAAGTTGGTCAAGCTGATTTCTAAAATACTCCTACCAACAATGCAACATATTGACTTTCTCAAATGCATATGGAATTTCTAAGAAAGAACAGGTTCTGAGCTGCGATAGTTTACTAAATTAGAAATGATTGCTGTCATACAATACATGAAAAACCCGGAAAATCAATAAGTAATTGGAAAATAGCAACCTACTTCTAAATAGCCCATGAGTCCAAGAAGTAATTACGAGGAACATTAGAATGAATATTGGGCTCAATAAAATGAAAACACGTACAATACTTTCTAAAGTGCATTGCTCGGAGGGAGTGTCACAACTGTGGCTTATCTAGAAGGAAGGAAGGACTCCAGTCAATAGGGTCAGGTTCCACCTTCAGAAGCTAGAAAGTGGCATGTAAGCTATAGAAGGATAAAAGAAACGTAAACACTGAAGTTTTATACAGAAAAATCATAGTGATGATCAATGAAACCAAATCTGATTCTTTGAGAAGACCAGAACAATCAATCTAACTCCAGCCAATTGATCAGGAACAAGGATGGGGATAGTTTATCAGCATTGGAATATGAGAAGGGTTATTTATAGATTCTGTAGTCTTTAAACAGATAAAAAGAAACTAACTATTGTGAGCAACTATTAGAGTTTAGAGTGTGAATGTCTCGAAGGACCATCTGTTCATGTGATCCACAGCCATCAGTTCTATTGATTGATAAAATCTTTAGTAGATGAAGCCCAGTGTGGTGAATTTAGCTAATTAGGGGACATATTTTCAAAGAGGATCTTGGCACCCCACTCCTTGTCTCTTTATTTTTCTTTCTGGCTGCTATGTATTGAGTAGCTTTATCAACCATCCTGTCTAGAGATGACGTACTTAAAAGTTACAAGACCTATGTGCTAAAACCTTCAAAATTACAATCCCAAATAAATCTTTGTTTTGTTTAGGCTGATTATTTCAAATATTTTTATAATAACAGAAAACTGACTTGTACAAATTTACCCAATGAATTATACAACCCCAACCAAAAAAGGATAAATTCCTTGCAATCAAATTAGAATAAATTTATATATTTAGAAATAACTGGGAAAAAGAATAAAAATCATTTAAATAAAAATTTAAGATATTTTCATTTTAAAAAATCTTCAACACTAATGATTTTTCTGGTAAGTTATACAAATATTTAAGGAAAAATAATCACAGTATTAAAAATTACACAAAATAGAAAAGATATTTCCTAAATCATGTCATGAAATTATTGTTATTCTCATGCCTTAATCAAGGACATTTTATAAAAAAAATGCACTGTAGTTTTCATATGTATAAATAAAAAACTAAACTGTGAATTTATCCAGTTTTAATACTCATACACACCTATGTGCATGTGTATAAAGACAGAAAGGACAATATTGGTATATATGCAAAAGACATAAATAAATGATAGTATATAAATGGTTTGTCCAGAGTATGCAAAGTTGGTTTAATACTGAAACATTTGTTTTTGAGATCTCCCACAATAATCATCATTTCAGTAGAATTGCTACATCAGCCTTTCATCAGATGCTAGAGTTACTTGACAAAATTCAACACTTGTTTATGGTAAATTTCAGGTCCCTAGGGATCTGGAATAAGAACTTCCTTTAACTGATAAAAGCCATTACAAACAGTAGGGTCATGCTTAGCAATGAACTTCTGAATGAAGTCCCCTGCCATCAGGGGCCAAATAGGATGGTCTTTCCCACTTCTGCCTTTCAGTGTTTTACCGACCATCCTGAATAGGTAAAGGACCAAAGGACCTAAACCATGCAGATTAGAGAGAAGTAAAGGTCCCTCTATGTCAGCATAGTCACCAACCCCGGCTCTGCAGTATTTCAGGTGGTTCTGCTTAAGCTGGAGATGTATACCAGTGTCAATGGTGACCCTGAAGATGGTGTCTGACAAAAAGAATGTCAATTCCTTCATTGATAAACTTTAGTTACTACACAGTGAAACAAGTCTATTTAATTATGATTGCCTCCAATACAGCTGCTAGAATCATATCTGTGTCTGCTGTTATGATTGTGTGGAACTATATTAGTTTCTGTGGGAAATCCTGTGGGACCTAGTTGAAAGACTCAGATCTGGGAAGTAGGTGAGTGCCTTTGTGGTGGACATGGGTGAAAGAGATAAGTAAACTATAGTTTTATATTTGGTAAGTATCCAGCAGGAAGTCAAAGTATCTTTTTAAGTAGCATTAAAATTAGAGTGTCTGGCAGTGAATTTGAATAAACAAGTACAACATCTCTGGTGTGGGAGGTCCTTCTCTCCATGTGCAGCTTTCATTGGTTAATGAATAAAGAAACTGCCCTGGCCTATTGATAGGGCAGAACTTAGGTAGGCGGGGAAGATGGAACTGAATTCTGGGAGAAAGAGATCAGGGAGAAGCCATGGATCCTCTGCCTGAGACAGACACCAATTAGGATCTTTGTCAGTAAGCCACTGCCACGTGGCAATATACAGAATAATAGAAATGGGTTAAATTAAGGTGTATGAATTAGCCAGTAAGAAACTAGAGCTAATGGGCCAAGCAGTGTTTTGTTTTGTTTCTTGTTTGTTTGGGGTTTTTTTTGGTTTTTTATTTTTTGTTGTTGTTGTTGTTTTTGGTTTTTTTGTTTTTTTCGAGACAGGGTTTCTCTGTAGCTTTGGAGCCTGTCCTGGAACTAGCTCTTGTAGACCAGGCTGGCCTTGAACTCACAGAGATC
>JAQHUG010000093.1:6456282-6477735 GCA_028555095.1 Dicrostonyx torquatus
ATTTCTCCAGGGCTGACCCCCTGGTGATAGGCTGTCCAATGCCATGTAGTCATGTATAAACACAAATACTATGAACAACACCAACTAGAGTCAGAAGAGGAGGTCATGACGTTGCAATGCAGGGTGGGGGTAAAAGATGAGTTGCTAAGGGCAAGCTGAAGTGGGAATAATAAGAATACAGTACTTACTTATAAAATTATCCAGAAAATGTCAAAACAGGATGCTGATGCCAGAACTGTTGTGAACATCTTTGTCTGTAGCTGGCCTGGCCTCAAAGGGAAAGGAGAATGATGAGGACGTTGTGGTGGGGAGAGTGTCACATGTGAGGGCCTCTTTGAATATCCTACAAACCAGGGTGGATATCAGGAAGTTCACTTAAACACAAATGCATACACACGCAAATAAGAATCCATGTGCCTATGTTGAAACCTCAAAATAAATATCCAATAGTCTCTATTAAAAGACTAAATACTTATTGAGTTTCCACAAACAGAATGTCTATCAATGACTTTCAGGGAGGTATCCCTAGGGATCTCCAGAGCCCATACTGTCTAGAAACATCAGTTTGATTTTAGGAGACATTGCCACTGTGCAAGAACCTATAATGCCCCATATCAGGGCAAGAAGAAGACGGACTGCACTTAGACCTTGAGTATAGAGCTTTGGGATAACAGGGAACAAATGAGTGGGAAGGGAGGGAGGTACCAAGTCCAGATTTGAGAATCTAGGTTTCCATTGAGATTTCAGAGCTCAAGAAACAAGGCTCTTTGATAAACACAGGCAGTGAGCCTTGTGGAGGAGTGCTTGCCTGTCATGTGCAAGGCTCCGAGTTCCATCTGTATCATCGCAAACAGTCAATCAATCCATCATTCCATCCCCCAGTGCATCCCTCATTCAGTGTAAAAATGGAACTTTGTGTGCTCAGAGCATGCAATGAGATGGGGAGGGAGGTGGATGGAGCATCAGTAGATGATGACAGCATCCTAGGAACGGCCGGAGAAGTATGAGAGACCTTAGCTAAATGCAGGGATGACAGCGTTGAGGAAAGAATTTAACAATGGTGAGTTGAGGACATGTCAGACACTGCAGAAACTGAGGTTCGTTGGCTACTGAGGCTTGCTGCTAAATTAGAAACGATAGGGAATTAACGTCTCCTGAGGCAAGAGGAAGCTCCTTCATGCATTGCTTTTTCATTTACTTAGAAACGAGCCCCACTCGGAGATGGCACTAAAATCATTTAGGAAAGGTTGTCCTTGATTTCCTTTCACAGGGAGATAGATGATTCACTGAGAAAAGGCACTTTGTGGGCTCCGCTTTAATGATTATGCCCTGAAATGTTTAATTACAGAAGCTTTTCAAGTATTTTTCCTGAGTTACTTAGAAAAAAATCTCTTCATTTGGGTTTTCAGAGCTGAAGCATACATGCCTAAGAAAGAATTGTCTGATTTTCTTTTCGCTGTGACAGCTTGGGCCCTGTCTTCCAAACTAGCTCCGTGGAGCATTGGTCTCTGGGAGGTAGCATTCTGATTCAGTGGGCCCTTCTGTGGTACCCAAAATAATATCATGTTGAAAGTTCATAGAGCAATGGCTCTGTCAACAATGGTCAAAGATTGCAATGACCTCACATTGTGGGGACTCTGTTAGGGAAAAAAATCAAACAAGCTATAGTTGTTTATCTGAATTTAAAAAATGAACTTATGAAAAAAAACCCAATACGGATTTGAAAATATCAGCTAAGACATAAAAGCCAGTTTGCTCTGAACCCATGAAAACATGAGGCATATACATACTCAGAGTTAAACCAACTGGTGTTTGACTCCAACCAAAGATAGAAGATGCTGCTGTCTCTGCATTATAGATGAGGGGCCCAAGCCTCAGAAGTCAGCCTGGGTCACCTGGCTGGAGATGGAGCCACTAGGGGTTGAACATGGTTTTTCATTTTGGGGTGTGTGCATGTGACTTTGGCCAGAGTTGAGGTTGATAAGACAAGAGAAAAGCATTTTTGAATACAATTTTCTTAGACGGTGAAATTGAATGTTTTAGAAAGATTCAAGCAGCCAAGAGACTCAATCTTGATAAGAAAGAAATTGCAGAGTTTAGAGGCAGGTGGGGTGCCTGGCTGTGACTGGCCAGCTAGTAATGGAGAGCTCAGGGATGCCCTCACACCTCCAGGGGTTACCACCAAGCCTTCCTAGGCTGGGGAGTCCTGAGGATCTAATCCCTGCCTTTGTGAGGAGGGGCTTAGTTGAGTGTTCCCGCATGAATCATTGATGACCTTAAATGTTTTAAGAAAGATAATGAGTTGATTCGTAGGTTGATGGACGTGTCTCATTACCCATTCTCTGAAGTTGGTGACGAATATCTAAACCAGTCGTGTTCTGGTAAAGTAGCTATCAGGGGAACCCCTTCATTTGGAAACTGGAGTAGTAGTTTCCAATTTTCCAAATCAGTGTTGCCCCTGTGGTTGACTGAAAGCTGGTACCACCTTCCAGAACTTAATAATCAACGCTTCAAATGTCAAGGATGAGGCTTATGGCACCACTCGATAGCAACAGTGGCATTAGAAGAGAAGGCACATGTAATAAGAGGTACTTGGCATCATCTCCCAGTCTGTGATACCAGCCACACAACAGATGTTTCCATAGCAGTTACACGTTTCTTCTTGTTTAAAGTTATTTTAAAATATTTACTATTTTATGTATCTGGGTAATTTGCCTATATGTGTGTCTGCACCATGTGCTTGCCTGATGCTCACAGAGGCTAGAAGAGGGCATTGGATCCCCTGGCACTGAGTGACAGAGGGCTGTGAGCTACCCTGGGAATTGAACGTGTGACCTCTGGAAGAACAGTCAGTGCTTTTGACTGCTGAGTCATCTCTCCAGCCCCATAGTTGTTTCTTGTGTCCCAGCAGCCAGGTCACATCTGTCTCACACGTGTCACGTGACAGCTTCTCAGGGACTCAGAGGAAGATTGAGTGGGGTTCTGAGTTCTCACCTATTGGTCATCCAGTTATCCCAGCACCACCCTGAAACCTGGGGTAGCTTGTTTTATATAAACTGTCTAAGCCAGGGCACCAGTGATTCTGCCCAGCACCAGTTGGAATCCTGTCCTAAGAGGTATTTTTATAGATGCCGTTAAACGTGTATAGTTAGTTAATTGCTTTCAAGAAAATGACCCTTGACATTTGGGGTTGAATCCGTTCAGCTGGAGGCCATTAATGCAAACCCAGAGCTTCCCGGAGGCTGAGATATTCAGCCTTAAGCATGCAGCATCAGTTCCCTTCTGTTTCCAGCTTTCCTTATGAATTCTAGTTCTGCAGAGCCCAGGTCACTTCCTTAAACATCTGTTTCTCGTGTTCGATTTCCCTGGCTCAAGTTTTTAATCAAAGAATTCTGATTGATACACCTTTGTCACACAGAGCAAAAGTATCTGGCTGCTTCACAACCTTGTTTAACTATCACGTCCTTAGATTGTCCCCAGAACTTCAAAACTGGCTTGCTTTTCACAGAAGTCCATCATTTATGTCACGAGTGACCTTGGTCAGTGGTTCCTATGTTCAAAGCACATTTTAATCTGTCTTTCTTTGTGACTCGGAGTTTTGTTGTCTTCGGTTTCAGGAGTCTATTGCTCTCTTGAGACATCTGTCGTTTGCCTTTGATGAAGTTGTGAGGAGTTTCTCCTTTATCCTTTTTGTCTTTTGCGGTTTCTCGGGATGTGTTGCATATAAAATTTTCAAATGAAAATTAAATGAATCCCTCTTCTGATTTTGAAAGGTCATATTTAGGACCCCCTCCCCCACACCAACACATACCCTCTGCCCGTGGGATGTGAAGGAGTGCACATTTGTGAGCTTATGCTAACAAGTAGATTCTTGATTCTGTGTGGAGTTAACCCAGTGGAATGCGTAGCCTGTGGATCCAGTTCTCCCTTCACCCTGCAGCTGCCCGGCTGGTCCAATGTGGGTTTCAGCAATCGGTGCTTGAGTCTGCTCTTTGAGGGAGGTTTTGTAGTTTAAATATTGAACAGTTATTTCATATTAAACACATTATTGTCGTTTTTTCTAACCTTAGAAAAAATATGCAGATGTTTTATTTGCATTATATGGAAATTATAACAGTGTGGAGGGCACCGAAGGCTTTGTGGTCTCAGAGCATTCTATATTCCCCTCATTCATGTCTGTTCCTTTCCTCAAGTTGGTTTATGTGTTTATGTGAGTTTATTTATTCTGTTTGTTGCTTTGTTATGAGTAGCATGTGTTCCCCACTATGTATTTTATGTTTTTATGCTTTAAAGAATTAATTTTAATTTTCTGGTTTTTAGATCTGTTTGTATGAGTGTGTGGTCTACATGTGTGTCTATGTACCATGTGTCTGTCTGCTGCCCTGGAAGATAAGAACGAAGCTCTGGAATTGGAATTAGTTGGGAGGCATCACGTGGGTGTTGGGACCTAAACCAGTGTCCTCTGCAAGAACAGCAAGGGCTCCTAGCTGCAGAGCCATCCCCCCAGGCCCTTATACTTTTATACATGTTCATTGATTTTGTGTTTCTTCTATGTCCTCACCTTCTACCACATTTCTTACAGTTTACAGTTGTTTTATTTTTTTTATTTATTTTTGGTTTTTCAAGACAGGGTTTCTCTGTGGCTTTGGAGCCTGTCCTGGAACTAGCTCTTGTAGACCAGGCTGGTCTCGAACTCACAGAGATCCGCCTGCCTCTGCCTCCCGAGTGCTGGGATTAAAGGCGTGTGCCACCACCGCCTGGCTTTTACAGTTGTTTTAAATGCACACCTAAATTTTCAGAAAGTTTTACTGTGTGTTAGGATGGCTTCTGCCTTGTTTCCCTTGGTTCCTGTGCTTCTCTTTTCATCAGTGCACTGTTACCCTTAAGAACAGCGGTGATGGCTGGCGTCTGGGCCATTTCTCTGGTAGAACTTTCACTAGTGTTTCAGGGTTAAAGCATTTGAACCAAGCTTTCCGTTTGCCTAATTTATTTATCTATACTAAGCACCCACCGCATTTCCTCTTTTACTGCTTTTGTTTGTTTTTCAAAAAGCATTGTGTAGTTTTAAGTGTTTTTTTGACATTTTGGGGGGGAACTGTCTCATAGATCTAGGACTGTGGTGGGTGACATGTAAGGATGTTGTTCGTTGCAGTCTCTAACATATTAAGAACATGTATTTGCTTCTGGATATTTTTTTTTATCCTGAGTTACAGCTTGTATAATGTCAGACTTGGAGACTCCACTTTAAATGTTGTTTCTTTTGTACAATATATTATTTCAGTCCTTTCATTTTTAATTCCTGGCTATTGTGAGAGGCTTTTTCATGAAAAGAAAGACTTTTGGCCTGCAAACCATTGTGTAGGTAAGACAGACATCCATGTCTGTTGATGGTCCTTGTTATGGGTCTGCTCTTTATGTGTGTGCAGCCTGGATACACAGGGTTTGCTGCACTCTGTGGATTTTGCTTGTTAGTTTTTAAGAGGAGGTCATTTCCTTGGGCACTTAGGAGGAAGTGCATTCCTGTCTCCTTGCCTGTGGACTCCCTGCAACAATAGTGGTTCTGATTGAGAAGCAGGCCTGTGAATGAATGGGACTCCCAATGACTATGGTTAGATGTAGCTTGTGCATATGGGGGAACCTTTTTAATGACTCTTCTGTGTATTTTGTGCCTGTGTTAATGCTTAGGCAACTGAAATTGGGCGTTTGGTGCCTCTCCTCTGTGGGCTTCTGTGGCATGGGCTACCCTAAAACAAGAGGGGGACTCAGTGCTGCTCCACACTCAGGCTGTGCCCTTGAACCAGCAATAAAACAGTTAAAACAAAGTGGATCCCAGTTTCCCTGTTGAGATGTGTAATAACTGACTCGGGAGCTCGCTGGAAGAGGTAACAGCTTCCCCTTTGGAAATCATCAGCTTGGGAGAGTATTTATACTCCAGTTTCCAGTGGAGAAAACAATTTTCAAATAGCTCAACCTTCACTTAAACCATCTTGAAAAATTTCCAAACTTGAAGTGTGAATATTCCCCTTGATTCCTGGCTTGCTCTCCCTATAGGTCCCCATTCCCCCACTTCCAAGCATTGATAATATTTTTATTATCACACAGTTGGACAAAGACAGAATTGAGAGGTGTTCACTCAGAAGACATTTCAAAGCAGTGTTCAGACGTACACATGACATCATACTAACTGATCAGGTTTTATTAGGAGTATATGTGCATATTCATATACATGCATGTATGTAACAGCAATTAATGGAAAAGTGGGCCGTGAGTTTAAACAAGAGAAAAGGGTGTTTTATGGAAGGGTATAGAGGGAGGAAAGGGAAGGGGGAAATATTGCAATTACGTTACAATCTCAAAAATGAAAGAGATGATTATAAAATAAAATTAATAGAAAAATCTGACTTATAAAACACACACACACACACACACACACAATATAGGGATGATAACCTAATTAGAAGAAGCTATCACAAGTGATTCTAACCTGCAGAGCTGGCACAGCCGTGGTCTGGATGTTTTGGGTCTGTTATTCACTCACCGGAACCAAGGCTGCTGCTCTGTCTGCATGGTCTGTTCACCTGCGTGCTCTGACCATGGCTCAGGGGCACCAAATCTCCTGAACTGATACACAGTGTGGGAATCAGTTTCAACTTTTCTAGTTACTGTGGTCATGTCCTAATAAATAACCTTCATCAGGAGACCATTTTGTTGTTTTTAAATACTTGCATCTTAATATTAGACACAGAAAGTGAAATTCCTGATTCAAAAGTTTCATGCAGGAGGCTTCAAGATATCATACCCTACCTGTGACTCAGGAGTCTGTTCTTTTGTATTCCAGAAACTGATCCTGGTTCTAATGTCACCGTTCTGATTTTTGGCTTGAGTGTGCATGTAATCGGACCATGCTTATTTAAAAGTAATAATGGTAGGACTAGCTAAGGCTTTACAGTCCTGCTTAGAGTGTGCTCCTGTGGTACCACATTGGCAATGGGAGGTCAGAGTTATCCCTGAACCTGTAAATACAAGCTATATTTAGGTTTAGACATCTGCCTGAGACAAAGCCCTGAAATGGGGGACATTTGAAGAACCAACCCAGTAGATGTGGTGTCATGCCTTACATAGAGTTGACCTGGTGCAGTTACTCATACAATTAACAAACCAAGCCATAAACTCATATAATGTGTGATTTGAAAAACTATATGACTTATATAATCTACCGTCAAGTATCATTTTATTCATATATGCATTATAATCATATGCTATTATATAATTGTATGATGAAGTTGTGCATTAATATGATATTGTCTTAAATTTAGTTATATAAGTGATAGACTTATTACAGAAAATTTATTTTGGGGCATATTTTTTCTGTGTATGTGTGAATGCCTGTATGAATATAAAATATATATGTGTGCCACATGCATGCCTGATGCCTGCAGAAGTCTGAAGAGAGAGCCCAGTGCCATGAGAGCAGAGGAACTGAACCCAGGAACTCATGCTTCACTGCTGAACCATCACTCCAGCTCAGGGGTAAAATTTAAAATTATAATTTTACCTGCTTTGCTCATGTTTAATGGAGGGTGTGACATAAAATATTTACAGTCTTAGCAGGCAGGAAAGTCTTACTGCATGAGCATACTTTTCACTATGACCTTATTGATCAGTTATATTTGCAGCTTAGAACAATAATAAAATTTAAAGTTGCTTTAAATTGGAGTATTAATTTGCAATGAAAATTGTATGGAATAGTATTATTTTAAAAATAAAAGTTCTCAGACTTAAAGATTATGCTGTTGACTTGAGTGAAATGAATTCATCTTGAAAAGCTGTCTTTTGGGGTGGAGTGTTCGCTGTTTAATGGCTTGTTAAATGCATGGTTTGAAGGAGATGGAAGGGGTAGTTTCATTGCCTGAAGGGTATCAGGACTTACTGCCCGTAGACTCAGAGCTTCAGTTAACGCAAATATGTTTAAGTTACTGAAGTAAGATGCTCATATTGATATATGCATACGCTGTGAATTGCACACCCCATAAACAACATGAATATTCTCTGAAATGTTATTGCAGTCAGCTTCAAATAAATAAATATTCTGCTTGCTCTAATGTTCAGAGTTTAAATATTAATAGTTTATGGAAATATTGCTTTTTCCTGCTGTAGTATTTAATGTGCCCTCTGTTTTTTTTTTAGAGTTTAAAATATAACCATAAATTGTTGCATGGGGTAATTCATGAAGCGTTTGTAGCCTCGATGTAATAATCCATTGTTTTCCATTTTAATATTCACGTGGCACAGCATAGCATAAGATACGTGATTCCATCTCCTTTTGCTGAGGCTTGATAGGACTGAATTTTTAAAGGAGATGTGTTTGTTTTTTAAACAAAAGTAAGATTAATCTGCTTTCCTTTGCTGACCACTTGGTCCTAGACAGAAGTCATTCTCAGCTGGGCTTCACACTAATAAGCAGTATGGGAGTCAATACACTTTTGGAATGTGGTCTCTTAGACTCCATTCCAGAGTCAGCTGCATTCTAGGTGGCCGAGCCATCTGTGTTAGCCAGCTCGCCTGTCATTTTGATGCCTATAATAGTTTAAGAACCATAAATTTTCCTACTTGAAAGGCCCTGTTACCCTGCATCCATGTTCCATGCTGGTAAAATAAATTCCATATGAGGCTTCCGATGAAGACCTGCTGATAGGTACCTGTGATAATATGGCCAAGCACTTTACAGTTTTCTGGTTGGAAACACTCTAATACCTCTTTCTAGGTTTTGTCCCCGACTGAGTTGGGCTTCCTTATTCAGTCATGGCTACTTGCTGTCTGGGGGCAAGAGGATGTAGTGACCTCAGCTGTGGCACTTCTGTGTCACTCCTGTGTAGGTTTTCTCTCTCTGCCAGGAGACCCCATGTTATACTGGAGCCTCCTACATGATGGTAGGAACTCTCAGGGTCTCAGAAACACCACTCTCCTCCCTCCGTCATGTTCCTTGGATCTCTCTAGAAGATGCAAAGCCAGTGACACTTCAAGAGGAGAGAAAGACCCTGCTTCTTCCACAGAACTTGTAAAGTCAAGTCAGAAAGGGAAGACATGGGAAGAGAATAGACTGTCTGCCACATCAAGGCCCTGCTGCAGTCGAAAGTACTGACGTCTGGGTTGAGGATTTCTAGCCCAATGTCCACTGGTCCATTCAGAATCAAAGGCAGAGGGAAGGGGGGCGAGTTCCCTTGAGGATGAGAAGTGAGTCATTGCAGACCAAAGAAATTCAGACTGTGCACATCACTAGATAGGAGAATGACCATGCTTGCTGAAGTCAGATGAACCCCAGCTTTCCATTAACAATGTCGTTCAAAACAATCTGAGTAGAAACACGTGAAACACATGTTTTATTTCAAGCAGTTTCCTCACTTGAGGACTGTAGCTTGTGACCATACCATTGTGCTCCTCAGTGAAGCTGAAGCCATGATGGCAGTAGCCGTGATTAGACTCTGATTAGCTAGCTCTCATGTGATTTTGCAGTGTCTAACGTTCTGAGAGTCCTGGTGCTTCACAAGAGAATAAGGAGGTATGGGAAATGATACTGTTTTTGATTAATGAGCTTTGGACCAAAAAACTAATATAGTCTTTTATCTTATTTATAAGTGTAGCCATTTTGAATTATTCATGTTGTACTTTAAATTAGTAATGATGTCAGGGAACAGTTTTGTACAATAATATACGATGAGGAAGCAGTGTTCAGTTATTTAGTGGTACTTCAGAGAGGGAGCTAATATAAAACTAAAGCAAGGTTTTGCAAGCCATGCTCATAGAATCTCCACTAATGAATAATTCATATGCTTTCTAGAGGTATCCTTTTATTTGTTCCCCAAGATATATGTAGGAAGATGAGATGTATCCTGGGATTTTCTTGATAAGTTGTGGATTCCAGTTCCCCACTTCACAGGTTATAACCAATTATAGCAAGAAAATTGTAATGCTTTTTCTGTCTAATATGGTTTATCTAGAGAAAGGAATGAAGCAAAGTTTATTTTGTCAAGGCGTTTAATAAGATATTATATGTCTAATGCCATTATCAGTTGCCAAATAATATCAGAAGATGAAATAACACAGAATACAAAACATTTGCCAAAGATTGGATGACATGTGGGGCACTTGGGAAGGAGTCCGTGGCAGCTGCCTTTGAAGCATCCTGTAGGAAGGAGCTCAGATATATCAGATTCTGTCAGCTAAGTCTCCGAAGGGTTGATGGAAGACCACTCCTCACAATGATTCTGCTGCTCTGATAAGATACCATGACCAAAACCAGCTCAAGGGAGGAAGTTTGTTTTGGCTATGATTTCAGAAGGATACAGTCCATCATGGCAGAAAGGCATGTGTGGCATTGACAGTAGGAGCAGGAAGCAGGGAAAGGCACAGGAAGTCGGTGAGGCTATACTTTCTCAAAGCCCACCCCCAGCGACATACTTTCTCAAGCAAGGTTCCACGTCTAGAGGCTTCCATCAATTTCCTAAACAGCGCCATCAACCAGGGACCGAACGGTCAACTACATGAAGGGCAGAGCTCATTGAGACCACTGTAGTATGGCCAAGATGACTTCCAGGAGTGTGTTCATCAGCATGTGATGTAATAATCTTGGAGAATAAATCATGCCAAGCTAAGTGGCTTGCTTAGTGAGATTATTTCTCACTGACTATACTGGGAACTAGTATGTCTCAGCCGAGCCTCTCTCCAGACTGCAGGTAGGTTTAGATTTCCCTCCCTGAACTCCGTGCTTAGAAATGACACATGTCTTCTCACTAAGTGTCACCACAACTTAAGGACCAAGCCAGATACTCAAGCACTTGACAGGCACAGCTTCACTATGTCCTCTCACCATCAGAAGCCAAAGCCAGCTATGTAGCCAACACTGTCACACTAGGACCTGAGTGCCCTCAATACAGATGGGGATGGAGCAGCAGAAATTTGGACAGCCAAGATCATAAGGCAGCAGGGAAGCCTTCAAGCTGAAGAATTCACAGATATGCAGATGCTCATGCCATTGTCTCTCCTGTCTCTTGCTGACCATCACCCTACATTTAAAGACTGCGTGAGGTTTGTTTTTCCCAGCAGTTTATCTTCAGGCAGGGAAATCTTTTTGATAGCAACAATTCAATACTGCTAATTTTTTTTAAGTATAGAAGTGAAAGTTTGGAGAGTAGTTGAGATTAGTGTTTATGTCTACATTAACCCAAATAGGATAGACTGTAGTTCCTCTGTGCTTATTTGGGGAATTAAATTAAAGGTAAAATATGGAGTGTTGGCATTCCAGGCAGCATCATTGATAGACAGCCTCTGCCATGATGTGGAACACACCTAGCAGCTGACAGAGGTCTGGTGCCGGAGGACCTGCCTTGGAGTGTGCTGCTCGGTTTGCTCTTGCAGCCGGAGAACCCAGTGGGATGTGTGCACACCCCAACATGTCAGTGATTTTCAGAAGGAATTAGTGAGTATAGCATTCTGCTTTCTTAGAGCTTTTATTTCATCAGCTGCCTTGATCAGCTGCCTTGGAACTTACTGTATCTCTGCATGTGTACCTCTGGCACATCTAAGATTTAGATGTAGCCTCCAGGCTCACCAGACCCCAAGGAACTGCAAGGAACTACAAACCTAGCTGTACTGTCTCAGTGGGTGTCATGGTGTTTGTGAACAAATGAAGGCTGAAAGTTAAAAAAAATACTTACTTCCTGCAAAGTATTATACATCATTATATCATTATATCACTTTGTTTTAAACAAAGTGTGTTAAATGGATTGTTTTCCGACCTCATCTGCTGATCTCCCTCCCACTTTATCTACACTTTCATGCCAGTCTCCTTTCTGCGTTCATGTAACATGTGGCTCTTTCTTTTCTCTTAGACCCTCTTTTTTATATCTGTTGGTCTCCTTTCTGGTTTTGGGTTTGTGGCATCTGTGTGATGTGAGAGCACACCATCGCTGCTCTTGCCATCTTCTTTAGCTAGAGCAAGCCGAGGAGCGGATGGAGCAGCACGGAACCGTCTATGGAAGGCAGATTGAGGATTCGATTAGGATAACTGTGCTTTCATCGCCCACAGCAGAAGCCCGATGCTGTGTCTCAGCTTGTCCGACCTTGTGATTTGAAAGTGGCAGCTGATTAACACTTGGAAGAGAGTCATCGATCTCTCTGGCTAATTAATGGAAATGTTATTAAAATACTGACAGATGAGGGTAACAAACATGTCAGTCCCCAAATTGTGTTTTTCAGTTACTGGTTGTTAATAATAGGTCAGTCGCCAAGTTTTCATTTCCTGATGAGACGGTGTTCGTTGTCTTCTGCTTTATTCTCACTCACTGAAGCCGACAGGAAATCATTCTGTATTTCAGTTGTATAGGAAGTACTTCCTCTTCTTGCATCAAAAGCACTTATTGTTGTTTAGGTACTGGGAATTCAAGTATTTGACATTTTATCAATGGGGACCTTTGAGATGGTAGTAACTGACAGCAGGCATTATTAATCACACCTCGGTGTTCTGAGACCAGTGTAAATCAAGTCTTTGACGAGCGCACGCCGCAGCTCTAGGCCTCCCTTGATTGTTTCCCTTCTTTCTGTATCACATGCTCATCTGTTGTGTCTGTGACATTTCACGGTTGAGCAAACCTTTCTGTTTATCAAATGTGTGGTTTGGATTAGAGCACAGACATTCCTATACATCTGTTTGCTTCTGTGGCTCTTCTCCAGGCACGGCGGATGCCTGGAGAGGGCTCGCTCTGGTGGTCTATGTAATAAAGGACTTGTTAAATCAAACAATTCAAGTGGAAGGGGAAGATGGATTTCACACATGTGTTGGGAAGGGGCTATCTTGGAAGACTTTTTAGACCTGGTTGGAGAGCTAATGGCCCTGAGATTTCAATTCATTTATTTTCTTTTGACTTGAATCTTGTTTCTGTTAGAATCAATAAAATGTGTTTTAAAAGAAAAATATGATTACATGGTTATCATGTGAAAACACAATGGCATGTGTGCCCCTTGCCTGCCGTTGCGTGTCTCCCTTCATCTGAAGTACTAAAGCCAAGACACTATCCTTGTGTTCTTCCTGGTGTTTCCTCACGAGGGGTAATATTTTCACCACCCCTTCTACCCTCATGTAAATGGCAGAGAGAACAGTGCTCCATGATGTCAGTGCTCTGGCTAGCTCCTTTCTGTATGCCTGGACTGGGTTTTTTCTGTGTCCTCAAGTCTTAATGCAAGGGAATTCATTCAAAGATGTGTGATGTTCCCAAAACAGAAAGCTTCCTCTTCCTGGGGTTTCAGACAAAGGTCAGTCCAGTTTCCAAACCTACACGATGTAATGTGATGTTCTTATGTCATTCTTCCTTTGTCTTATGGGTGATTGTCATGGAGTAGGGAGAGACAGATAAAGGAGTCAGCCCGAGGAAAGAGTGGGCATACTGTTAATCCTATAGGGTCCCATAGGAGTGTCTATAGAAGGTGAAGAAAAAGACATTGCATTGTGCTCACACCCCAGAAAAAAATATGGAGGTTGACAGGAGGGAGAGATGGCATTTCCTTGAAGGACTGAAAACAGTCTATGAAGATGGTACCTTCATGGACAGGGCAGGCTTGCAAGGAAAAGCAAATGTTGGAGAAAGGCAATGGCAACAGAGCAAAGCCACCATGGAGAATTCAGGGCAGGACTCCCACGATCTCCTTCTGAGCATCTGCATTTGGGTGTGTCTCACACAATGCCAAGATAAGTGTGTGAGATTTTGAATAGAGAACTGGTATGAATATTGATCTTTCTACAAATTTGGGCCAGGATTGTTTCTGAGTTTGAGCTTTACAGATTTTTGGAATGTGACACACACACACACACACACACACACACACACACACACACACGCACACACACACACATGCACACATACACATACATGTGTGAGAGATGGGAGAGGGAGGGAGGGAAAGATCTTAAAGACATAACCAAATTAAGCCCATTATTTTTCATGTATAAGCTACCTACCACACATAAGCTGAAGGTAATCTTAGATATCTTTTATTTTCAGTGCATCTACCTTTTGGCTGTAGCCCATCTCCCAGTCCAGGTGTTGTGAGTGCTCAAATAGAGTTTGAGTGTAAGAGTTAGCCATTATGAATCTAGAGCTAATGGGCCAATCGGTGATTTAAATAATATGGCTTCTGTGTGATTATTTTGGTTCTGGGTGGCTGGGACGAACAGCGGTCTCCCCCTAACATCTGATTTTTGATGCTCAGAATCAGCCTATACTTGTTACTTCTCAGGCATCTACTACAAGTGTATCGTCTGCTGTCCATCTTCCTCTATACAGTGGATGCTGTCTGAGAGCTGAGGCCAGGTGGAGCTACTGTGCAGCTTCTCCTGCCCCTCCAGGGCTCTCCTTGTGGATCATGAAATCTTTGTAGGTTGTTGTTCTTCCCTAAAGATGCCATGCAAGGGCTCTCATCCTAGGTCCCTGCCGTGTCCCTCCAATTACCTGACATTGAAGCCTCTTGGATCCAGAAAGCAGCCCAACTCCTATCTAAGTACACTGACTGATTTCCAGCAGCATCAGTTGGGATGAAAACTCTTCCCACATGGCCCTGATCCTTTCCTAACACATGATATAAATAAATCATGGGTATTTAAAGTCACTGAATCCCAGGAGAGTGTATTGGATCTGGAATATCAGTCGTGTTAGCTCCGGGCAGGCATGCCTGAGTCGGAAGGTGATATAAGCTCTGTCACTTCATACACAGTAAAAATAAAAGTCGCTGCTTTAACATTTGACAGAACTAAGTCAAAATAACCACCTCCAAATAACAGGTGTGGGTGGTATTAGGGGGAGGTGTGGAGTGTAAGAAATTGAGGAATATTGAGTTTGCAAAGCTAATTGCATCTAGAATTTTAGATCTCTCTCTGGGTGTCCAGCTGCTATACAAAGATTGAATTTCGGATCTCTCCACCAAGATTAAACGTCTTTCCCATTTTCTTCTCTATCTCATGTCCTGTTGTTCAGCGTGTCCAGGTGTCTGTGTCTGTCTCCCCCAAGTTCTCCACAATGGATCTTTTTATCTTACTCCTTGCAATATGCATCTTGCAAGCTGAATGTTCAGCTCTGTTGCATCTGTTGCTCTTCTAGAAAGTCACCTTTTCCAGACTACAGGCTCCACTTCCTCCCCCGAGAGCCCCACCCCTGATTTCATGTTCCCTGTGTACTAGTGAGTTCATGGGTGTCACCAGCTGCTGGGGGTACTGGATAGCTCAGGCATTGCTAGGAATAAGCTCCCTGGGAATGGAGACACCTGTGATTCTCAGAGGGAAGCTATGGTTGGTTGTTAGGATGACAGTTTAATAACTTGATTACATTCTGTGTATGTGTGTTTATAGATACAGAGGCAAAGATATATGTCTATTCTAAATTATTTTAGAAAATGTCCTCTTTCTCTTAACATGGTGTGTGAGTGTGTGTGAGTGCATGTGTGCCTAATGCACCTGATTAGTCTAATAAGAAGCTGAATGGTCAATAGCCAGGCAATCGAGGGATAGGTGGGGCTGGCAAGCAGAGAGACTAAGTAGAAGGGGAGAAGAGAATGAGGGAGAAAGAGAGGGACACTCCCAGGGCTGGAAGCCAGGCATCCACAGCTTCCAGACAGACAGACAGACAGGGAGCAGGACATACAGAATGAAAGAAAGGTTTAAAAAATCCCAAGGCAAAATGTAGATAATGAGAAACAAGTTAATTTTAGTTAAAGAAAAAAAAGACGCTAACCAGAAATGAGCATAAGCTAAGGCCGAGCATTCATAACAAATAATAAGTTTCCCTATCATAATTTGGGAGCTGGTTGGTGGCCCCCCAAAATAACCTGCTACAAATGAGTGTGTATGTATGTGAGTGTCTGTGAGTGTATGTATATGAATGTATGTGTGTGTATGTGAACATGTGTTTTTATGTATATCTATGTGAGTGCCTGTGTGTGTATATATGTTATGTGTGCGTTTTTATGTGTATATATGTGTCTGTGAGTACCTGTGTGTACATGTGTGTGTGAGTGTATATGTGTGTGTCTGTGAGTGTATGTATTTGTATGTGTGTGTTTTTATGCGTATGTGTATGAGTGCCATGTGTGTGTGCACGTGTGTGTGTGTGATGAGAATAGCTAAGTTGCTCAGAGAGTTGCTCTGAAGAGGCTGCCAGATCACAGTTTTCTTCCATGCAGTTGGAGTGACCTGGAAATGAAAGGAAGAAGGCACCCAGGCATTTCTTAGCATCTTGTGCAGGAAATATTAGCACCGGCACACTTACTGCCTAAACTCAGAAAACAGGAGGGTACCCCTCTGAAACAGTTTGTCTTATGAAGAGTATGAACTCCCATTAACACATACACTAAGGCAAAGAATGTGTGCAGATGAAGTTCTCTGCTGAGCTTGTCACGTCCAGCGAATGATTCTCTTTATGTCTTTGATATTCATTTCAGCCCAATTTTGTGTTTTTCAGAGCAAGTATTCAGAAATTGCTCCAAGGTTTTTCACCATCTATGGTGGCTTGTGACACATATGTCATAGTTTACTCACAGAGTCCCAGTTTTGTTTGCTGAGATCTGGCCACTGGCACCCCTTACTTGAGGAGACAGAAGAAGTTGATATTAATGATCATAGTTTCTCGGGGAGGGGGGAACAATGAAATCTCCATCGTTTGTAGTTGACTCTGGAACCAGCCATGTTTAAGAGAAGGGAAAGAGTAAGAGCAACAAACTTCTGTAGCACTTGCTGGTCCGTCAGCCTTTCCACACCATTGGTTCTCATGCTCAACCAGCCAGGGAGACTCTTCTTTTGGAGCTGAGAGTTAGCTCAAGTCAACTGCCCAAAGACCAGCCAGTGAGTGGTGGAACCAGGTTAATGAGCCAGATAGGCTAAGGCTCTGAGAGATGAGGTCGGCATCACACAGCAACAATGCCTCTTGAAACCATAGACATGACTGAACTTTCAGCAAGTATACACTGTCCTTGAGATGTTCTCAGCTCTGCCAAAGCCTCTCTTGCACCAGTATTTCCTGGCAATGCCATGGCTCAAAATGCATGCTCCTATCAGGTGCCATCTTCTCAGGAACTTGGGTTATATCTGGCCATGTTTGTCATCACAAAGAGTCTTGTAGCTGTGGCTTGTGTGCCCTTTTGTCAAAGCAAAAACTCAACGGCCAGTTTGTCCTCAGATGCCTGGCTGTGAACTCGCCCAGTCTCAAGTTGTTCTCAGACTCATATTAGTTGGCAGTTTCTTGATAAGCGAATTTTATTTTGGCAGCGAAAAGAAGGAATAACTTAGAGGGTCTTCCCAAGTCAAGTAACTTGAGTTCAAAGTAGTGCTTTTATCCATATATCCTATTTGATAACAACCTCAGGAGGACTGTATCTCATTCCTGGCTCTCCAGTCATTCAGAGAATGTGGTAAAGTTAGCCATCACTTATGGATATTTCTTGAGTGGTGTATTCTTACAGGTGATGGGAAATGTCTTGATGTTTTAGTTGTTTCGATAACTGCCATTTCTAGAGGATGGCTGGTGAAAGTAGGCTAAGCAATAAAAGATGAATCAGCATATTGCCCCATGATGAGATGAAGAAACAGTGCCAATGTCTAAACGACAGTTCTCAATGAAGGAGAATCAAACATGCTTCTAGCTTTATTTAAATATTACTAAATAAAGTATTTCTATTGATGCTAGTGATCTGGGTTCGGGGCTTATTTTATTACCATGGTTACCACTGTCATTTAGGGAAAGAATGAAAATGAAAAAAAATGTTCTACTTAATTTTGCCTGTTTTCCATTTAATCAGGAATAACAAAAAGTCAGCAGTCTTCTGAAGAATATTCTAGAAAGGCTCTAGTTTCAGATGATGAAAAGGGAGAAAGGGCGTGATACTTGTAGGACGTGCAGTATAGAAGTCTGAAGGAAGGACCTGCTGTGAGGCTCGTGTCAGAGAAGTGAGGCATGGAGAGCATTCCCACAGGAAGGATGCTTCATGGATACATTACAAGACTTTGCGTTACTATAGAAAAAGATACCAAAGGCAAGATAAATGATAGAGAAAAGCGCTGAATCTAGCTCATAGTGTTTGCAGCTAGAAGAGCAAATGACATGGTGTGGCCTTTGGCTGGGGACATTTTGGTGTATCGTATCCTGTTAGGAAGACATGCGCATCTGTATGTAGTTTCTCTTCGTTTCCGTGCCAAGTTGCCAGGACTTGATAACCTTATCCAATCCCATTGTTCGTTGAATGTCCCAAAATATTTTGATAGGATTAAATTACTACCCGATGGTATTAGCCTAAGACACCGGGGCAAGTCTCATCCAAACTGTAGCAGCAGCAGAGAAACAAAACATTCTTTCAGTAATGCTGTCAGATTTCATTTCAGTTTGACAGCTAGATGACAAATGAGACATACGCTTTTGCAAGCCCGAAAGCGAGTTTGTAGTCGCTTTTGACATTTTAAAAAGGACTGTTATTTTTCTTTTTTGGTTGTTAAAACTTAAGCTGTTTTTGAAAAACATTACTATGTCCACAGTCACAGTGTGTTTGTGGAACAGAAGAAGTTCGTGGATTAGTGGCTGAAGAATTACAGCTTCTCACATTATACCTTCTTGCTTGACTCAAAAAGCCTTCTGTTTGTCTGTCAGCTCTAGAAATTAGCCCAGGAGGGGAGGACCCAGAAGCCACTTCAGACTCTTTATAGGATGTGACTTCAGACCGCACATTTGAACTCCCTCAATCACAGGCATGAAAAACACTGGAAGCCAGACAGTTAATGGGTGCTTATCTAAATAACACCTTCAAGAAATGTCTGGGTATTTCATGTCCAAGACAGTCATGTAATTTATAATCAGCCATGTATGTGTGCGGCAAAGCCTGCTGTCCTTCAGGGCTCAACTAGCCCACATTGTCTCCAGAGGGGAAGGGCAGCAGAGCAGGACACCCATATGCTCCTCATTCTACCTAGAGTGAGTTGGGCTGACAGGAGAGGCTAATTCCGTGGCTGACTTTGTATTTTTAGAGACTTTCAGTAAATAATCTTATATGTTTTGTCATTAGAAAAATAATCTCTGTTTTGAAGAAAAAAATTAGAACATGCAAAAGTTACATATTTAAATAGTTACATAAGCAGCCAACCAGCTATTCATAAATACTGTGGATTTTCCTATGTTGATACCTGGCAGTTTCTCCTTTATATTTGGATTTTACAGGACATAAAAATCTTATTTGTAGTATATGACTAATTCTTGATATAAATATGTATAATTTTAATGTTATTCTTTTAACAGTGATGGTCCCATACTGCTTATCATGCATGTTACAATTAAAGGTTGTCTATTTTAGATGATCTGAGTAATTTACAGTTTGTATATTTAAATTTTTAATATTTTCATTAATTTTTAGATAATTTCACCATTGTAAAATGACCATTAACTCAGCCTCTACCAGATCCCTCCAAACCCACCCATTACCTACCTATACAACATTGTCTTCTCTTTTAGTTTTTAATCCATGAAGTCTGGTTTGTGCCCATATACTCTTGGGTGGATGTCCTTTTCCTGGAGGGTGGTCAGCCTACCAGTGGCCACACCCTTAAAGAAAACAGAGTTGTTAATTGCCATAGCTACTCAGCTCCCACCTCCCCACCCATGCTGGGCCTTTGTGTGAAGGGTGTTTATCTGGGGCAACAGGCAGGGCTGCTTTGTGTATGAGCTCACAGCAACTGTGACAGCACAAGTCCCGCCACCTTTTTTTCTCTTGTCATTGAAGGCTTGCACATGAGCATCTATCTCAGATCATTTCATAGAATATAACTTTTGAAGTGCTAATTCCAGGAAAAGCATGGGGCAGTGTTTGGAGCTTTTGATTTTAGTTTGATTGCGTTCACCCTGTTTTGATGTTCAGTTATTTTCCTTCTCCTTCATTGTTCTAATTATTTGCCTGGTTGTCGCAGTTAGCCTTTGAGTCACCTGATTCCCCCTAAATTTCTTTATAAATTTCATTACATGTATCACATTTGTAAATTAATCTCAGCTAGCAACAGACTCCCAGTACGGATCTTCCTGGGTAACTCAAGGCAGCCTCTCCTGCCTCACATTCATCTCCTCTGACTGGGTAAGGTGCCGCATGCTCAACACAATACATTCTGCACATCTCTGTGCAGCTATATTCTGCTTATGTCTAAATCCATCTTATTCATAAAATTTGCATGAAGATTTTTGCCAACTTTTTAATTTATGTGTGTGCATGTTGTCGATGTGCACATTCCAAGTATGTACATCTCAAAACAAATTAACTATTGATTTTAAAAACATGTTTTCATATTTTGATTGGTCTTCTGCAAACAAGCATAATCACCCATTCCTCTCTACATAGTTATATTTGGCACCTTCTTGCTCAGATTATTGCTGTGGCTAGACTTTGGGGAATAATAAATGACACCACTCGTGTGGTATTGATGGTATGCACTAACTTCAGTGGATGCACACATGGTATTCCAAGGAGCATGATGAGGGTGGATGGCTGTTGATGAGTAGTTCAGTGCAGAGTCTAGACAGTGGTCTTCTCTACTTATGGCCTGCTTTAATTTTCCACACTTCTTAGCATCTTTCTTTTCATATTTTATTTGGGCGTTTTCGTCATTTGTATTTCTTGTTGCATAGCCTACTTTTGAACGCTGGTTTCTCCCTGGATGTTCAGGGCTTCCTGTATTGCCTGGATAGCTTTCAGAAGCTACATGATCATCTCTTATACTTTGTTTTCAATTTCAAGTTCAGTTTGGTCATGATCAGAAAACACACTTTACATGTCTGGACTGAGGCTCGTCTATTGGGTTCAGAACATATTCCATTTTGACAGAATCCCACGGCTGACTGGTGATGTATGCCGTCCATAGTTGTTGGGTGTGATGTTCTGCAAACATCAATTGGGAATAACAGTATTTTTAAGGTTTTTTCTCTGATTATTGATTTTCTGTGTGTGTATATTAATTATGAGGATGACACAAGTTTTGAATGATAAATTTGGGTTTATTTGTTGATGTTTGGTAGTTTTGCTTCAGGTATTCTGTGCTAAGTGTATGATGTATTTTCAGCTTTTGGGCTTTGTGAATTGACTTCATTCTCATATACTGTTCTTTGTCCTTTTAAGAATATTCTAGTTGTGTAGTGTGGTGTGTGTGTGTGTGTGTGTGTATGTACATACACCTACATGAGTTTAATGCCCATGAAAGCCAGGAGAGGGTGTTGGATCCCTGGGAGCTGAAGTTACCAGGCTGTTGTGAGTTACAAAATATGGGTACTAAGAATCGAGCCTGGGTAAAGCAGCAAGTGCTCATAATGATATGCCCAGGCCCTGTTCTTTGTTACTGATGAAATCACTTATTCTGATGTATATTTCTCTGATAAAATATGGGCTATCTAG
>JAQHUG010000093.1:6483712-6495496 GCA_028555095.1 Dicrostonyx torquatus
TAAGCAGAAAAGCCAATAGGTGGGGGAAGCTCCCTTAGTGGCCAGAAAGTTTTGGGGATCGGAGGGTGTCCTTAGTGCCCTCTGGGGCGGGACACCTAGGCGGCTGGCCTGGGACCCACTTACCTTCTGGGTCGGATGGCTGGATCAGAAGCCCTCTCCAAGGTTCTGCCGCAGTCAAAAGGCTAGCCTGCATGTCTTTATATTTAAATTAGATTTCTTATAGGTATCAAGGCACTGAGCCTCCTTTATATATAATATGGCTCTGTCCTTTAATTGGTCTGTTTAATCACTTCCTTTTTGGCTTACTGAGCTTAGATGAATGCCTGTTATCTTGCTGTATGTTTTTATTTGTTGTTTATGTTGTTTCAACCTCTTAAAATATCTATCTAAAGCTAGAGAGATGACCAAGTGGATGAGTGGCCACTCTTCGAGATGCCTTGGATGTCATTCCCAGTGCCCACATGGCTGTTCAGAATCATCTACAAATCTAGGTTCAGGGAATCTGGTGCTTCTTCCAACCTTCGCAGGCACCAGGCAGACACATGGTGCACAGATACCAGAGCAGGCAAAACACTCATAAACGTAAAATTTAAAAATTAGAGAGATACTTATGTATAGGATAGGTTGGTATATGCTTATAATCCCAGCTATTTGAGAGACTGAGGCAAGGGCTTCTTGAGTCCTTGTCTTATGAAACTAAATAAGTACAGATAAATTTTTTATCTCTCTGGTTGAGTGTATAGCATGAGTCAACATTTACTTTTATTATTGTCATATTAATCCCACTCTCTTAAAAATTTTAGTGAATACTCTTGATTTAAATTTGCCTTCAAATAATGTAATAAAATTCCCTATGTTTTGAAGTCACGTTTATGTGTATATATGATGCTCCTATTTTACCTTTATCCTATATTACATATGTTACTGATGCCCAATGTATTGCCACTGTTTTCTTTGATAAAATGTAGAATTGATGGAATTCTTTGGTTAAATGTGTGTGTGTGTGTATGTGTGTGTGTGTGTGTGTGTTGTGTATTTACATTATTTTGGTCATTTCTGAATGTCTTCACTTGGTTGTATAGAGCCAGTTCTGTGGAGAACTCTGCTGTGAATGCTGGTTTTCATTTGTCTTTGCTGTTTTGGGCTGAACCTAGGGCACTCTATGAACTTTCTGGAGGAAACTATCAATCCTGATGCTCTTAATGCTCTGTTTCTCCAGAAGCATCACTATTTACTTCATCAGGCTTTCTGCATAATACTGGAATCAACCATTTTATATATATATATATATACTGAAGATATCAGATGAAACATTTGTTTATTTTCTACTTGTTGGATTTTCCCCTTGAGATGGGGTTCCTCCAGAAAAGGAGGCTGTTTTCTCTGGGGTCTTAGGTAGTGAACTGTCGTTCATGTAGTGAAAACCAGAGGCACCTGCATTACATCTGATCTCTGACCTCCCAGACTCATCCCACGTGCCAGAGACTGTGGGGATTGCTGGCAAAGGCAGGGCAGCTTCACCTTTAGACCATTTAGAGGTTGCTCTCACTTGTCTTTAGTCTGGGCCTTTGTTTCTAGATGAAATGTTTCTGAATAAAGCCTTGACTGGCGCTAACTCTGAAATTCACTGACCTGCAGGGTGCAGGCTCATCATCTTTGTTGTACCAGTGTTTGACTCTTGCACCCAATGAGTCCAATAAGCAAGCCTAAATATTTACTGGTATCAATTATATACACAAACCACAGCGGGTGATACGTTGTGAGTGGGCACAGTGTGAGATGAAGGGTACTCCACGCAGTCAGTCAGTGTCTTACTCCACATGACGCCTAGGAGTTCCTTGACTGAAATCTAAATGACAGTGGGAGAGTGTTTCTCCACCTTTGTACGCTAGCTTTGTCAGCACTGTAGGCCAAGAATCTCTATTTCAGGGTCCATGAGCAGTTATCCTGGTGTGATGGGGTGGGTAGGAATGTTGACATGCTCTGTCAACAGTGGGTGCATTCCATGTTGGTGAACTGATCTTAAAATAATTAACACAGATTTGGGTCTTAGAATAACAGAATAAGCAAGAGCCTAGTGTGACCTCAGCCCACAAACTGAGGTCATAACAGCCTTTGCTATTGGAGGAGGCAGGAAGAAAATAGAGAGCCACCTTACCCATCAGCTGTTTATTACTTTAACTGTTATTATATTTGACAATTTCATACATGTATAGCACATGTCACAGAAGGTTTTTCTTCTGCTTTGTGACCCACTAGGGTTAACCAGAACCACTCTATAAGAGTAGGTATGGCTGTCCACTGAGCATGGGCAGCTGCTGATTGCTCTCCAGTCCCTCTCTGTCAGCAGCTGTCAACTGGAGAGGGTTTGAGCTCCATGAGGCACATCCTCATCTGTGACTGAGCATTGATGGGCCCAGTCTTGTGTGGGCCCTGTGTAAACGGACGTTTCCTGTCCTGACCATTTGCTCCCCATCCCTGGAACTGCTTCCAAAATTACCACACAGAGGCTTGTATTAATTATAAATGCTTGGTCGATAGCTCAGGCTTATTACTAGCTAACTTTTACTCTTAACCCATAATTCTTATCTATGCTTAACCATGTGGCATAATATCTTTTCTCAGTACTGAATTCTCATCTTGCTTCTCTGAGTTTGTCGGCTACTCTCTCTCCACCCTTTTCCTTCCCATCATCCTGAGATTGGTTGCCCCACCTATACCTCCTGCCTGACTACTGGCCAATCAGTATTTATTAAAACAATTTGAAAGACAAATCTTTACAGTGTATAAGAGGATTACTCCACAGAAGGCCTGTTCAACATTCTTTATATATACTTATATCCATGTATGCTCATGAATAAATGAGTAATATATAACTTCAATAGTTTCATAACATATTTAAACCTCACAGAAACCCAGATATCTGTGGCATGAACGGTGGGCCTTGTTTCTCCATTAGTGTTTGCTGAACTCTTCAGTTGAAAGAGGAAACACATTTGAGATGGTAATACTCTTTTGTCAGCTAATGGTTTATGCAAGCCTGATTCTCAGGAGCATACAAAGGCACCTCTGTTTGCACAGGCTTACAAAGCAGAGCACACAGTGGTGAGGGATCCCCAAAAGAAATATGGCCTGAATTAATTCAGTATCAAAGCTGTGCATTTAGCCCTGATGGCACACAAGCATGGCACGAAGGATGTTGCACTTCATATCAAGTGTGGGGGCTACAGGGAGCCCTCCCTATGGCAAGTGCTGCTTTACAAGTAGCCAGGGATCCTGATAACATTGTGCCATCTACTTTGAGAGAGTCATTGCTTTTAAATTGATATAAGACTGGTCAAATGCTGCCTGAATTTAGGATTAATAAGACATTATGGAATTTGATATTTGTGTTTCGTTGTTTCTACACTATGGAATTCCCAGGGATTAGCTGATGACAGCACAGCAGAAAGGGTCATAAGACTTAGAAAGAACTGCATGAGTTGTCTCTGGGATCTAAAGTAGGTTGGTCTGTTTTTCTCACTAATGTATTTCAGGCATTGGTGATTTTAGATGTTCAAATTCAATACAGTGATGCACAGAACAGAAAGGGACACATTTGAAGAAAAGCCATGAGGTTGTCAGTGAACTACAATGTGGAATCGTAGGTAAACTTGATTGGTGTGTTTGTTATTATCCAGGTACCAGGATTATTCAAGCTATTTACTCGGGTCTCAAAAGAAACCCACCTATGACTTTAAGATTCGTCTAATGTCAGCAACCATGTCACAGCCCACTGAATCTATTCCACCAATAGCCTCGTCCACCTTTCTTCTGGAATAGTGCAATCACTCTAAGAAGTTAGGGGTTTTATTTTTATTGATTTTATTGGGCTCTACATTTTCTCAGCTCCATTTCCTGACTCCGCCTCCCCTTCAACCCTCTTCCATGGTCCCCATGCTTTCAATTTACTCAGGAGATCTTGTCTTTTTCTACTTCTCATGTAGATTAGATCTATGTAAGTCTCTCTTGGTGTCCTCATTGTTGTCTAGGTTCTCTGGGATTATGATTTGTCAGCTAGTTTTCTTTGCTTTATGTTTAAAAACCACTTATGAGTGAATACATATGATAATTGTCTTTCTGGGTCTGGGTTACCTCAGGCAATATGTTTTCTAGCTCCAAGCATTTGCCTGCGAATTTCAAGATGTCATTACTTTTTTCTGCTATGTAAAACACTGATGACAACTTAATCTGGAGAAGTTGTGGGGTAAAGGGAACACTCCTGCATTGCTGGTGGGAGTGCAAGCTGGTACAGCCCCTTTGGATATCAGTATGGCGATTTCTCAGAAAATTAGGAAACAACCTTCCTCAAGACCCAAAGGAGATATATATCCTTTTGGGTGTATACTTAAAGGATGCTCAATCATACCACAAGGACATGTGCTCAACTATATTTATAGTAGCATTATTTGTCATAACCAGAACCCGGAAACAACTTAAATGCCCCTTGGCCGAAGAATGGATAAGGAAAATGCGGTACATTTACACCATGGAGTACTACTTTACAGAAGTTAGTTTTTAAGGTTCTTATTTGTGCTTTAAGGAGAATTATCATGTTTCTGAGTCTATCATGAATGTTTGTGCCTTTCTAATCAGAGATGTACAAAATGCTGGTATACCAGAAAGCTGAGATTGAAGAATCAATAGTTTGGGTTATTTCCCAAGAGAACCCTCCAGTGATGATTGAAGACTGCCCTATGTAGGAGGGAACACTCCATTCCACCTTAGAATTTTTCTTTTAGGTTATCACCAAACACCAAAAACATTTCATTCTATGAGTGCCATGCAGAGTGTAAGAGGGCATTGGCCATGCAAGATAATGAGTTTCCAAAGCTCCTTCACAGTGAGGCAGTGTGGACCACTCCTGACAGCTCCACAGTGGGCTGTGACATGCTTGCTGACATTAGATGGCTCTTAAATTTAAACGCTCGAATTTATGTATGTGTTGCAAGAGAATGGTATCCCAAAACCGCAGCCTCCAGAGCCATTTTTAACCAAGAAGATAACTTCAATTGGAAAAATAGTTGTCTCTAATGAGTGTCACTGGGTGTTATTACCCACACTTGAGTGCAGGCCCCATGCCCAGCAGTAGATGGCCAACATAAAGTGAGTTCTGTGGAATCTTTGTAGACATTTGTAATGTATCGCTTTGTTGGTCTTACAATTCCTTTGCTTGTTTATCATAGCTTACAATTTTGTGTTTTTATGGTGTGTGTGTGTTTGTGTGTGCATGTCTGTGTTTTTCTTGTGATTTTACTACACTTCAAAAACCTGCTGGCTTGTTTTGCTGTTTTCTAAGAAGAGAGATGAAAGAACAGCATGGTATTGGGCGGGTGACAAGGTAGGGAGGATCTGGGAGGAACGGAGGAAGTGAATCAGTGATCAGAACATACAGCATGAAAAACATGCCAATAAAAATTGATATTCATCTATCTGTTAACACTCTACATACAATTTTTACATGTTAAGATGTGATGTTTCTGATCTCATTTATCATAAATCACCATCCCCTTTGTCTTTCCATCTATAAAATACCTTACAAAACTGTCTTCATCCTGGTGTCAGTTTGCCCTTGACCCAGTATTGATCCAGAGTGAATGAGATTCTAAGGCAGTGAGGATGCCCAGAGGAAAACAGATGAATACTGCACTTCCCTAGGTCACCCTCAGGTTCAATACTGCTGGAATGGGTGGCCACTGCCACCCCCCCTTCTTACTATTCTGCGTGGTAGTCCTCTTCACCTTCTGAAATTTGGGTTGATGTGACTGCACACCTACTTAAAACTTCCATAAATCTTGAAGAAAGACACGCACGTTCAACAAAGAAATTTTAAAGTAAGCTACCAGTTGGTACTTAAAAGTTAGAGGAATGTCAAAAAATTAATGTTATTGACATATAGAGAGCTTTTATTCTGTTTGATAAAAAAGATTAAAACCTCTAAAGAGGAATAGACAGTCATGAATGTTTAATTCACAGGACAAATATTACATGAGAAGCTTCAAAGTCGTGTCAGTAGTAACCAATGAATTCCAAGAGGTGTACACATGTTCTGAGTGCACACATGGGCTGAGTGCTAGCACATAGCCTTGGAAGGGATTTTGCCACATTTATTCACGTCTTAAAAATGCACATTTATTTTGACACATCAGTTCCACATCTGGTGAACTGCGAGAAGAACATAATTACATAAATGTGCAAGATGTGTCACGGAGTCTTTGCTGGAGCATTCCACAGTTCAGAAATGCCAGATTAAAATAATCAGTGGTGCATTAGCAACTGCTGGAATATGAAGACTTATTACTACTACACTTGTGACACATCTTTAAAAATCATATGTCTTCATGTAAGCTGATTCTGTGCATTTTCTTCTGATGTCCTTGACCCCTCTAGCTCCTACCCTCAACTCCCCTAAATGTTTGGCTGTCTCTGCATCTCCTCCCCTCAGTTGCCAGATGAAGACTCTCTGATGAAAATTGGGCTAGCCATCTATCTATGAGTATAGCAGAATATCAGTTTTGGCTAGTTGTGTTTGGTTCCACAGAGTCTGAACCAACAACCAGTCCCTTCATGGGACTGACCTGCACTTGCATATATGTTACAGTTGTGTAGATTGGTGTTCCTATGGGACTCCTGACAGTGGGAGCGGGGCTGATTCTGACTCCTTTTCCAGCTTTTGCGACCCTATTACTCATACTGGGTTGCCATGTCCAGCCTTAATATGAGGGGAGATGCCTGGTCTTACTGCAACTTGATATGCTGTGTTTGGTTAACAACCACAGAGGCCTGTCCTTTTCTGGATAGAAATGGAGGAGGGGTGAATGGGGTGAGGAGGTGTGGGGGAAGGGACTGCAAGGAGAGCAGAGAGGGTAAACTGCAGTCTGGGTGTAAAATAATAAAAATCATAAAAATAATATGGGTAACATAACTCCACTCTGCTTGCCATAGAAAACAGACAGAAGGATAAATGTTCAAAGGATAATAGGAGAATGAATGGGTATGGTCATCAGAGAGACTGCTAATAATCTTTATTTTAATCATCTGTGATGTTCTCTACTAAGCCTTCATTAGTATGAAGGCAAAACAAAAAAATGAAGCATTATTATTTGTTAAGGAAGTTATATTATTAACGTAGCTTTTATGTTTTGTTTTAGAATTTTATACATGAGTACCACATTTATATTATTTCAATTCCACTCTCTCACCCTTCCAACTCCCATATCCCACCACTCTTTCTCAGATACATAACTTCCTCTTAATTGTTCTTACACACACAAACACTACACACAACCTACTGAGCTAATTTAAGGTTGCTCATAGCATATGTGTATATGTTTAGGACTGACAACTTGGGATTGAGTGACCTATCAATGTGTCCATATAATTCATGTTCTAAATGTAGAATCACGGTGAAAAAATATGATTTTTCATTAAGGACACACTAAGAGAGTGGAATCTAATGAGCTCATTTTCTCTATGAAGGTGAGCATGGACAGATTTTATCTGTTAAGACAGGAATGTATCAAGTTTTAGTTCCAAAATTTTATTGCTTTATATACATGTATGTGAACATATGTATGCATATCTGAATCTGTCCATTCATGTCAATATATTTTAATGTTTGTATGTACAGAACTTAACATACATATCCACACTTATGTAACGCCATATACTTTGTAGCAGCATTTTGGTCAACAACAGACCATGCACATAGCAGTGGACCCATAAGATTAAAATTCAGCAAAGAACCTGTCTAGTCCAATGCTGTCAATGCCAGTGTAGTTCCTATCATATGTGGTAGTCACATATTTCCGGTGCTGCTAGTGTCAGCAGAGGTACTATGCTGATTGTCCTATTAAAGCACAGTAATTATCATAATCCATCACAATTGATGGTAAAAGCAAGTGACTATTACTAAGATATATACGTACTATACTGTGTGTTTTCATTATTTAGCAGGAATCCCTACTGATAACGCTGGTAGAAAGCAATGTGCTTTTGCTTAAGCAGCAGCCCAGTTACTGTCCTATTTACTGCTTCCTCCCCCCTGGGACAAATCCTCAGGCCATACCCTGTCATTGCCATATACATCTAGGCTGGCAAACACATGTACTGTGACAGTTGTGCACATTTCTCAGAACTTAGCCCACCAGTAGGCATCTCATGACTGAGCACACATGTTCATCTAAGTTCTCTGATGGATCCAGAGATTTGTTTTTAAAATTCTCTGTGTAGTTTGCCAATGATATTTTTAAAAGGAACTGTAAGAGAAGTTGCGGGGGGTGGGTGGGTGCAGAGCTCTATGGAAAAAGCCAAGAGTTTCAGACAATATTTGGGGAAGGGCAGCACCCTCTTCTTGCAGCAGCTGGCAGCCATGTGAGCAATTGCAAATGTCTCGAACACCTCCAGGCAGATTGTTACTGTGGGAACAGACCTCGCTTTGTAAAGTTGGGGGACGCAAGCCTGTATCACTGTGCTCAGTTTCGCTTTCCTAGCGAAACAGGGATCCTTTCCCTTTGTGAATTCTGGCATTTAAAAGAAGTTTTATATTAAAATAAAAAGCAGTTAGCCTTAGAGCTTATATTAACCCTGTAGCAAGCAGACTTGCTACAAATGTAGATGTTAAACTTTACGTAATAGAAAAACATGATACCAAATGATATCTCTGTGGTCCAAGAGGGGCAAGGCAGCCTGTGTGTGGAGGGAATGGCTGCTTGGGAAGGGTAGTCCCTAGAAGAGAATGGTCTTGGCCTTAAGGAATGGAAGATGGCATGCCACCAGGAAGTAGACACAGACGTTGGCAGTGGCTATGTGCACAGGTTCCTTCCAGATAGTTTTGGAGTGTTTAGTGTATGGTGAGCAAAGGAGGTTCTACTCCTCTGGATGCCCTGCTGTAATGTGAATGACAGCCTGGATATTGGGTCCTTGGAAAGGAAGCATCATGGCATTGAGGCTGCAGTTCTAAAAATGAGCAGCATCCACCCACACGGCCTTTCTCATAATTTTCAGGCTTATTGCTGCTCTTACATATCAGGTTTGGGACCAATGGGGATTTGACTTCTCCTCTGCCCCAGTGAATCTGAGCCTTACTTCTCATCCTGTGAGTCTTTCCTGCAATGTTCTCAGAGCATCTTTCTTTGGAATAACCCGGGACTTCACAGTCACCTCGCACCACTGTACACAAGAATGAAGGAGGTCGTGCAGGCCCCATGCTTGATAGCCTCAGTGCCCATGTTCCTTTCATGGCCTCATCATTTGATCCACAGTCCAAGTCTTCGCTGATCACTGGCTTAGAGGAAGCCAACCCTCTTAGATGAGAAGCTTCCTGTTTGCCACTTCCATCCTGATGGGGTCTGACATTTAGGGGTCACCTTTGGTAGACCATGATGAGACATATGGGGGCTGTTTTTCTGAACATAACCCCTAAACAGCATGTTCCTTTAGGTTCAAATCAGAGACTTTGGTTCCCTAGGAAGTCAGTATCTTCATTCACATTTTTTGCAGTAGACATGTGACATGACTGGCCTGATGGTACCCTCCTGGGATGGGGTAGAACTTATTCTTGTTCTGAGAACAACCTATTCAACGTGAGGCCATTTTTTTCAAATGGTGATTCTAGTCATAATTTGAATTGATTTTCATCTTTGATTTCAGAACTGAAATATGCATCCTCATGCTGCAAATTTAGACTGTTTATTTAGATAGGCTTTTATTGGAAAACTGCAAGTGGTGTGGGTGAAAACTTGTCTATACAAAACACATCATTAAAAAAGTGTTTTAGAATTTCAGTTTCTCCCTAAAACAACATTGGGATATTAATAAGCTAGCCTGTAGGTGGCTTTGCCAGGATTTCTGTAAGGTGTATGAGTGATGCAGGGCCATTCTATGCCTCCCACTATCCTGTAGGAAATGCATTGTGTCCCCCACCCCCTGATCTTGGCCATGTATTTTCCAGCTCAGATTGCCTCTGGGGCTTCTGCCCCCACTGCTTGTCTCACTCTGCTCTCTCAAGCACACTTTGAGTCCAACCTTTTTTTAAAAAAACTCACTGTCGTAAAGAGCGATGGAGAGACTTTGCCAGGAACACAAGAGGAATGTAATGCTGAAAGTGAAGTTTCTACTGTGGCCAACTGTAAATGGGAATTTATGTCCCTCCTGGTCCAGCAGCCATTCAGTCCCAAAGAAACATACAGAAGCTCATATTAATTACAAACTGTTTGACCTATTAGTTCAGGCTTATTATTAACTAGCTCTTACAACTTAAATTAACCCATCATTCTTATCTATGTTTAACTATGTGACTTGGTACATTTTCTGAGTAAGTCATTCATTCTCATCTTGTTTCCTCTGCGTCTGGCTGGTGACCTGTCCTCTTTCCAGAATTCTTAGTCTCTTTGCCCCACCTATACTTCCTGCCTGGCTACTTGCCAATCAGCATTTTATTAAACCAACATGAGCAACAAATCTTTACAGTTTTACAGAATATTATCCCACAGTAGCCCACGTTCTGAGGGAATTTTCTTCTCAAGACACTTCCTCAGAAGCCAGGAGTCCATCCAGTTACCCAGAGCCACAAAGGCTTTGTGCTAGGCACTGATCGCACTGCTGTGACAAAATACCTTAAGGAAACCACTTGAGAGAGGAGGGTTCTGTTCAGCTCATGGTTTCAGTGTATGCAACTCCATCATGGCCCATAAGGCATAACAGCCACATGGGCTCTGATGCTTATGGTAACATGAGACCACTTGTCACATAGGATGGCTAATGAGAATCAGAGAACTAGGGCAGAAAGTAGGGACAGGTTGTCACTTCAGGCTAATGATCTACCATCACCAGCCATGTCCTGTGTCCCAAAAGGTTCCAGAACTTTCCCAAACAAATGCTGCATCTAGGTATCAAGTGTTCAAGTGTGAGCGAACCTGCAGAGAATATTGTATTCAAGCTGTAACTTTCAGTTCAGGAACTGTCTTTAACACAAAGATTCCTGGAGGGCACAAGCTCTTAATTGCTTCTCTAAATTCATCTGGAGGCCAGAACTGCTATGGAATCTCCAGAAGGGCACATTATGACCTTCTGCAAAGAATGAGCTTCCCAGGGCATGCCATTCACAAAGAACTTCAGGCAACTAAGGTTATTCAATACCCAAAAGTCCCCCTGAAAACATGCATGCAAGTAACACTATACAGACTGAACAGGTTGTACTTATGTATTTAGGATTATGAATTCCTATATATGTAGCCATGTAATAACAATTAATGAAAAAAAAGAGGCCATGGATTTGAAAGAGATCAAGGATGGATATATATAGGAGGATTTGGAGGGTGGGAAGGGAAAGGGGGAAATAATATAATTATAATCTCAAAAAATAAAAGAAATAATTTAAAAAAAACAAACATTATGCTTCTTCCTCTAACCAGCCAACATAAGAGAGGGATCCAAGGTGTGGGAAATCCTGGGGATGCTGGAGAGGGGGAGATGGTGTGGTTCTTACTGTACTTCATTGAATCCATGCTTGAAATGCTTGAAATGTTTAAAATCATTCATTTGCTTAGTAAGATAAATTGTTCTTCCTGAGCTGGATTGAATAGCCAGTCTCCACTTCTTCCCTCATCTCAGAGTTTCCATAAAAATGGAGAAGATAACTAATTCTTCTCGCCATCCTGAGAGAAGTCCTGAGCCCATTTCACCACTTCCTGTCTGTGACCATGCATACATGTCATCACTTCCTGCCTATGACCATGCATACAT
>JAQHUG010000093.1:6495801-6553398 GCA_028555095.1 Dicrostonyx torquatus
CATGTCACCACTTCCTGTCTGTGACCATGCATACATGTCACCACTTCCTGTCTGTGACCATGCATACATGTCACCACTTCCTGTCTGTGACCATGTATACATATCACTTCTTCCTGTCTATGGCCATGCATACATGTCACCACTTCCAGTCTGTGACCATGCATACATGTCACCATACCTGTCCATGACCATGCATACATGTCACCATACCTGTCCATGACCATGCATACATGTCACCGCTTCTAGTCTGTGACCATGCATACATGTCACCACTTCCTGTCTATGACCATGCCTGAGCCCATGCATACATCTTCTCTTTGGATATTCAGTTTTAAGATAATCTTCCCACAATTGCACGTTTGGGCCCTGGATCTCCAGAGTCCTCACAGGACATGCATGAGGATGATAGAAGCCTACAGAAACCTCCCCTCACTGATGTCACTGACACATGTTTTTCCTGGGTGACCTGAGTACAGAATCCTTCACTCCGGGGCAGCAGCTGTCCAGCACAGGCCCTACTGTCCCTAGCACACTGTCTCATCTGATGTCAACAGTTTTCTGGGATCCACCACACATTATTTGCCCCTCTGCTTAGCTCTTCCCTGGCTATTTCTTCAATAGGTCTGCCAGCCTGCTTCAGTTGTCCCAAGGCCACTCCTGGGGGTCATATCGCTCTCACCATGGCACAGTTCTCTGCCATTCCCATGCCTGCCCTGGGTCCCCAACCCTAGGCCTCCTATGGTGTAAGGCAGACTCTTCTAGAGCAGCGCCCCCTGGAGTTACCTGCTCCTTTTCTCTTCTCTGTCAGATATGTGAATGGAAATTCCTATACAAGAAAATGCCCCCTTGTGTTGAAGAGTCTACAAGGCTGCATGATGAAAGGGATTTTCACTGCTATGGGTCTAGAGCTGAATTTACCTTTCTCAGTCTTAGTTCTCTCAACACCTGTGCATTGTCCCTCTGTATCTAAACTGACAGTTTTTTTGACTCTCAGAAAAAAACCTTTTGCTTGTATTTGTAGCATTCCTCATTAGCTCCTATGAACCCCAGAGCTAAGACTGTCACTAGATAGCATCGAATGTAGCGGATGTGTCCATTTTTTTCTAATCGGACTAACCTAATATTCCTGCTGATGTATTGGGAAATGGAGTGATTTATGACTTTCTTCTGTAATGTGACTATAAAAGGTCTGTGTAACCATGTCACTGGTGGGGTGCGCCATTAGGGCAATGTGAATTCATTTTCTTGGTCTATGGTCACTTGTGTTTGTCTCACAATAAACCATCTCCATTTATTTTGAGGCAAGAGATGTTTTTTTTTTGCGTTGGTCGTCAGGATGCTCCCTTTCTGAAACGTATATAAGCAATTTCATGGAGTCTAAAAGGGCTTGACATGGATACTCCAGACGGATGCAGTGAGTCTTCAGTTCCTTTTGCCTTATTCATTTTTGATAGAATTCTGAAGACAGGTTTAATATGCCATTTGATGTTCAAGTAAAAACTTGAAGGATATAGTAGCAAAATTTATCATTTTTAGTGAGTAGGGATATTACTTCTAAGGAAAGGAAATTGGATATGTGATGGGAAACTCACTTTTAGTATGAGAGTAGGTGGGAGTTTTCATAGACTGAAATATATATACACAATTGATGTCAGCTCCCTCCCCCTTACAACTGGTAGGAGTTGTAGAATATTAATAGCATCTATAAGAGCCGTCCTTTTATTCTGCTAATACCATTATTCATATCTTTCAGAAATCCTGATACTAAATAGCACCATTTTTAAGTGAGAATATTTAGCCACTCACAGTTTTCTGTGAGCTGACTCCTGCCTGCCCCACCCACGCCGCAGCTGGAGTGAATCGGAAGCAGTGGCTGCTTCTCAGAGGCTACAAAACCTTGATTCGGGGAACAATGAAGCAACAGAGGCTTTAATATAGACAGAGGAGGCAGTTCTCCTCTGACTCTCCTCAGTCTGTAGACGGAATAAACCAGGAAAGAACAGAAATGTACTTTAGAGTGAGGTGATCTATGCCTCTGAAAGCTGTCCGCAGTAATGCATTGATATAATCGCATATGAATATGCATTCATTTCTTTGTTCTTTATCATGACAAAATGCTTGACAGAAGCCCCTTAGTAAAGGAAGGGCTCATTCTGGCTCACAGTTTGAGGGTGCAGTCCATCATGGTGGAAAAGTCACACTGCAGGAGGTCGCAGTGACTGGTCCCATTGTGTGCCTAGTGAGGAGGTAGAGAGACAGTGGGTAAAGCAGATGTCATGCAAGCATGGGACCTGAGCTCAACTCTTTGAAACCCACATTAAAAAGAGATGGACAGGGTCGTGTGGCTCTGTAACCGCAGCACTCTTGTGGAGAGATAGGAAGTAGAGAGTGGAGATCCTCCAAAAGCTCACTGGCAGCTGGATTTGGTGAGCAAGAGACTGTGCCTCCAACAGGACAGAAGGTGAGGACAGACGTGTCCCATGACATGGGCTCATCCATACACATACATGTGAACCCACATATATACAAATAAACAAACATATACATCATACAAATATACACATGTACACACAAGAGAGAGAGAGAGAGGCAGACAGACAGAGACAGAGAGACAGACAGACAGAGAGAGAGAGAGAGAGAGAGAGAGAGAGAACCAGAGAAAGATAAAATTTCTTTTTTATTCACTATGGCACCCCAGCTCTTGGGATGGTGCCATCCTATCCATGCTGGGTCTTCTCTCCTCACTTAATCCCTCACAGACACATACCAAGTTTGTCTCCTAGATGGTCCAAGCCCTGTCAGGTTGACAGTGCAGATAACCATGCACAGACACATCCATGTGTGCTTAGAGATTGTCTCCAGTGTTTGGAGGGATTGCTTCCTGACCAAACTTTTGCAGCTTGGGAATGCCCTGATTCAGAAACCCAGGTAACTGGGGATTGTTCTGTAGAAGCAGAGCACACTGGTGGCCGTTGTTTGCCTGATGAGCTCCTGGCTTACTGGGTGTTGCTGCTCACTCCTGTGGCAGCATCTCAAGAGAGGCACCTATCAGGAAAAGATCAGAATATAGGAGTGAAAGGATAGTTTCATGAAGGCCTGCTGACTTCACATCCTCAATGTAGGACTTTAACCTGAGGATCAGATTTCACAGTTCACCTCATGTGTGTGTGGGGGGGTGCCGTGGTGCTGAGCAGACAGGCAAGGTTTAAAAAAAAAAGATGTAGCCGGGCGGTGGTGGCGCATGCCTTTAATCCCGGGCACTCAGGAGGCAGAGGCAGGCGGATCTCTGTGAGTTCGAGGTCAGCCTGGTCTACAAGAGCTAGTTCCAGGATAGGCTCCAAAAGCTACAGAGAAACCCTGTCTCGAAAAAACAAAAAAAAAAACAAAAAAAAGTAGATGAGGGACCAGTATGTTCTTGGAAGTAATGCCAAGGTATGGTGATACAATCCACTGACAAACAGGACACAGTGAGGGGCCGAAAGAATGCCGGCTCATGGTAGCCCTGCATGGGCTTGGCTCTGTGACAAGCCATGGCTGTGGGCAGGAAAGTGATGATTTCCAGTTTTTAAGGCAAAAGAGAGTGCAAGACACTTGTGTCAGCGATCATTGCGGAGAAGCACAGAAAGACAGTGGAGCTGGCCCTGGTGGAGGAGTCAGGAGGGAAGAGACTCAGGAGACAAGGAGGGTCAGCTCACCCAGAAGCAGAACCTAGTAGGCTGAGTCGTCCTCAAGAAGGTTCTGCAGTAGTTAGATGGCAACGGCTGGGTGTGGAGCAGGGGGAGCGTAGCGAGGGGGATTGTGTGGAGCAGTGTGTGGATATTAGTCCTTGACGACCTGAGGCTGAAGGAAGAGAAGAACCAGGTGAAGTCATCACGTAGTTTTCTGACTGTGTAAGAAATCGAAAGACAGTCATGTGTGGAGTGGATGCCCTTCAGTCCACAGTGTTAGATCACGTGTGACTGTGAGAAGATGCTGGGTGTGTACACGGGAGGACAGTGCATGGAGGGATTTGGTGCTGGCTTCTGCTTCCTACTGCAGAGATCCTGAGTTATGAGTGGGCATGGGTGACGTGACAATAGGTGACATGACATAAATGATTAGGTCAGTGGACACCGTTAGGACAGTTTTGAGGTACAAAGAATGTTTCCAATTTTAGCAAAGCCAAAAGACAGTGTTTCAAACTCAAGACCTTTTCTCTAGGGGAAGGCAGTTTAAGGTGAGAAGGAAATTTGGTAGACTTTGTGAAAACTTTCACCTTGGCCAGGCTCATAAACTGGACAGCCAAATTTTAAGTGATCACTTCACATTTAGGCCAGAGATTGGAAGACACTGGTATGGAAAGACAGCTTGTTCAGAGGAAGGCTCTCCTGGTTTCCTCAACCTCTGCGCGCAATTGGCTGTGAATCTGTAGTGAATGGCATACTAATAGGGCCACAGGACAGGAGGGGAATGAGGAACTAATGTGCAGCCAGGCCTCGCCTTTCTAAGGGCTGGCCCTGATTTAGTTGAGACTCCTAATGGAAAGGTACCTTTGCTTAGCTACTACAGGGAGACATTTCCTTCCTGCCCCATCTTGCCTCCATCCTGGGTTCCTTCAGTCTAGTTTCACTAGGGCATGGTGACCTTACTACAGTCCATGACTTGCTTAGTACCCTTCTGTGGCCTCCAAGTCTTTGTCCAAATCTAAAGTGTGTTAAAGTAAGAACTGAGTCTCTACCTGCCATCCTTCCACACACAACTGCTACATCTATGAGCTTCTCATAGCATTGACTGTAAATTATATCAAAGACATCTCTTTCCCATGTACTCAGATTTTACTATCACTAACCTGCCCTCCTGAGTCGGGGCTAGATCTCATTGGCAGATACTCGGGTAAGCCTGCAGGTAGCTGGGCCTCAGAAGGCAAAGAACATCAGTTGATGATGAGATGCCCTGAAGTCCCATTTTACTGTTGCAATAAGGGCCGTCAATCACTTGTATGTATTTCCAAACAAGTATGAATTGAAGTAATAGAACTCTACTACAGGAAGTTGTTGCCTTGACTCAACCTTAAAGGCTGGGTGGAAATAAGGGTCCCATCCTTCTGATCCCATGCTTTCTGGGAGAACACTAGACCCAGCTCCTCCTGATACGGGCTGTCCCCTAGAGGATCACATACACCCCTTTGAAGAATTATCCATATGTTCTCCTCTCCATTGTCAGTTGCTTTTTGCCATTTCTCACTCAAACCCTCTGTGTCTGAGACAAAAAACAGAACTCAAGTAACCCACGTTTAGTTCCTGGTGATTACCTTTAGCTCAGCCCATGGCCATATTTAGCACACACACACATACACATTTGCCCTTTAGCCGTAACCACTCCTCTGTCACATCTGAAGCAGGTTGTGGTCTGAACTTCACTGCGTTAAATCTACTTCATCACGCCTTTATAGCTCCTGTCATTGATGCCCAAGATACCAACATCTCTTTGTCAGGACTACCAGACCTCATTCTATCATCTAATTCATTTGTTTGAAAGGTCCTAGTATATGCCCATAAATGCTGAAACTAGGGTAAATTTAATCTCTTTGGAAAATTAGAGCTATAATTTTAACCAAAAAAGTCATTGTACAACATTAATGGCTCTTAAGACCTGAAACTTTGATTTGTTCATAGACTATAAGGCTAATTGTGTTTATAATGGAATAGTGGCACTTTTTAAAATGAAGTGACCTAAACTGACTGTATTTGGGGGATGTTTTAAGATTGAAGAGTATACTTGATTTCATCTTTTGCTAATTAGAGCTTCTTAAATAAGACTTATTTCCAGATTGCTTTGTCTTATTTTATAAATAACTAGTGAGTGTCATGTTATACACCTTAAACTCCCATGGAATTTACATCAGCAGGCAGAATCTTAAGGATCTGACATCTTTTTCTAAATGTAGTTCATGAAATCGTTTCATTTCTTCTATTTGGGAGTAGTCGGGAGGCAGTTTCGATGAATTATTTAGCCAGCCGGTGGAGGTTTTCCTCATTTCAGAAGACGGCATAATCATGAAGATGACTGAATTTATAAAGTGTTCTTTCATGCCTACCAAAATGTGCGTGCTCATTCTGTGTGTGCCGGTGCATGGCAAGTGCCGATTACTTTGCGGGAATACTGAAGGAGCTCGGGGCGTTGCTCTGTGGTGCTGGCTTTGCTGGGCACACAGAAGGCCCTAGGTTCAACCTGAAGAACTGAAATCAAAAGGAAAGGAAGATGAAATATGAAATAATATATTCGTCTGTTATCAGAGACATGGAGCAAGACTAAAATCTGGGTGATATAGTTAAAATATAAACATTAAAAAATCATTCAGTAGAGCATGCTTTTGAGAGAAAAAACTAAATAACATAAATGGTGCTCAGATCAGTTAATTTTATGTTGCTATCACAAGGTACCCAAGGCTGGGTATTTTATTCAGAAAAAGATGTACTGGGAGTCAGGGTTTAGGGGTTTGGGGTATAATGCAGAATTCAGTTCAGATCTGGTAAGGACCTCAAAATGGAGGATGTCATTACAAAGTCACATGAAAATAACCAGAAGCAGAAGCAGAAATTCATGAGGGGCCAGTTGCATTCTTTCATAGAAGCCTTCTCTTAAGAACCAGTGTGGACCCACCACTACGTTTTGAGAGAAATATCCCAATGAATGAACAAGATGAAGCCCATCTCTTGAAGGTTTGACTGTTGTTCAGTATCACCATACTGAGGAGCAAGTCCCAAAACATGCACCATTGGGTAATACCCTCAAACCATATCCAAATTCATTGTATTACAGAAGCATCTATTCTTCCCACATAAAGGCCTAACAATAGTTAGTCTTTGTATGATTCAGCTTGGTTCAACTTGGAGACCAAGAGTTATTGAGATTACTTACAAGCATATGCATAAGAGGTTGCTCACAAGACTAAAGACAACATAAAGGTGACTGTATCATTGAAAATCCCACCCTGGTCTGAGTGACAGTTCATGAAAGCTGCATCTCCCAACTGGTAGCTTAATAGATCTAAAACTCTTACTACTGCCCATTACAACCTTGGGAGACGAAGAGGCTTTGTGAGTTTTGAAAATTTCAGGGACTTCCTGAGACTTGTGAGTTGTTCACTTCCTGAACCTTAATGAGCATTTGTTCATGATGGGATGTCTCAGTTCAGAAGAAATGGCTACAAAACAAAGTTAGAGCAATGACTCAGTTTGAAAGCTATTGTTTACTGCGTGTTCATACATCATTGTGGTGAAACTCACGATCACGGTCAGAATTACCAGAAAGTGGATGGCCAATGGTGTTGGTGAGTAAGCAGATGAATGCAGACTTAGTGGACCGCACACATACAACTTCCACCTTGCATTAAGTATGGATTAGAGGACTATGATGGCATGATACTGACATGCTCATTTTTACTTTAAGAAGCTGTGGGTTTATGGCAAAATTGCACTTAAATTCATTTATAACCACTTAAAATGGTGCAGAGTGAGTGTGTGGCCTTGGCAGTTTGGGTCTCAGCTTCAAAGCTTCTTTGGTGAGACTACTTGGTTATCCAATACCAAATGGTCAGTGCTAAAGATATTTATACAAGTAATATTATATGGACCAAGCAGGTTGTATTTATATGTTGAGTCATATATATGTATATACACATGCACACAAATATACATATGTAACAACGATTAAAGAATGAGAGGCTATGAATTTGAAAGAGAGTAGGAAGAGAGTGAATAAATGGCTTGGTGGGAGGAAAGGGAAGTGGAAATTATGTAATTATAGTGTAATCTCAAAGATTAAATGTATACAATTTTAAAACACCTTACCTGAAAGTGACTGAAAAGAGGATAAGAAGTTGATTTTCTCTGCCTGTTCTTTTGATGTTCCCTACATGCATGGCCTTTCTTCCCTGTCAGGGTAGTTTATAGATGCCGTGGAGAGCCTCACTCTGTGTAACTCTATACACATGGTATGGAAATGTTTAAAAAAAGGGTGGCATTTTAATAGAATATATATTACTCAAAAGAATTAAGGAAACATAAATAGCAAATAACTATTTTAGAAACCTAGAAAGAGCGAACTTTCTAGGTTTAACTTTTTGTTATTAAGATCAATTTTATATTAAGATGAAACTAGGTCATGTCCATCATCCCCCAGATACTGTCCATACAGCCCTCCCATGCCCCTCCTCTCAAACCAATCGTCACTTTTTCTTTGATTATTGTGGTTCCATAGCATTTCTCAGGGGTGAAACCCCTGGTGGTATCCAATGCAAAGAGGTCATGCCTGATACTATGTGCATCAAAATGACAAAAATGGACTCAGCAGGCTGCGTTTATACATTTGTGCATGAATGCTCACACGCACATGCACACACACACAGAGACACACAGACACACATACACATGCATGTAACAACAATAATCAAGGAACTTATTCAGAAGGACTTTAGTATCAAAGAACACACCAGGGTCTGTGTGCTTTCTGTAGTGTGTAATGTATTAAGAAATAAGGAGAGAAAAATCTCTTCAACAGATTTTTTTTATTCTGACACCATTTAATATTTTGACTAGATAAAAACAACACAGCAAAAGTACCACCCTGATCCATTTATATATGAGAAGTGTAGCAATGGAGGCTAATGCCTAGTTGTTGTTACCGCATTAACTCTAAAGTTCTTTGCGTGTGTTGTTCATTGGTGGGATATCAGTGCCTGGTAGGAAATATCTACTTGGTGGGTTGATGGGGTAGATAATGTCTGCACCAACACTCTGAGGTGGAGACTGCCCGTGTTTCCAGCTGGGAAAGGGATGGGGAGAGTGATGTAATTATAATCTCAAAAAGAAAAGTAAAGGGAAAGTTTAACAGGCCCATAGAGAGTAAAACATTTTCCCTGGAACTATGTAGAATGTGTTATGGCCTGGGAAGGAAGTTCAACAGCTGAAAATAGAATTTCGTTACATTCTTTTAAAATTATAACATGGTAAAAATAAAAAGATTGCTTTGATATATTCCCTCAAATTAATTCCTATAATTAAGTCCAGTTTCTAAGGGGCAAACTCTTATCAAATAATTGTTTTAAGTCCTTACCATTTTATTAAAATGTAGTATATGAGTAAAGCGTGTTATAAAATAGCTGTTTCCAAATCGGAGTTCTCATTAAAATGAAGATCGAAAATTGATGTGCGCTATCAGCTTGTTAAATTTTGTTGTACTCAGCTGAGGGAGCAATGGGAATAAATGAGTATTTATAGAGAAAAGCATATGGAAGAGTCATCTTTAATTGTGGCTGTTATACTTGACCTAGAAATATAATAATGGCCAGGTTCTTTAACCTGTGTATAGTTTAATATTTAATCTCTTGATTGAGGATATTAATATGATGTGCATTGTACATTTGTTAAAGTAGATTGGCTAATGTGCATGAGTTGTTAGAACAGCGGACAGTGAGTACACAATGAGTAGTACCTTCCTGCGAGCAAAGAAGCGCTCATGAGAACACTGGAGTTAATGGAGAGATTTCATGAACCTGTGTGCTGAGGGCTGGCGGGAACGGACTTCAGTGTACCAGTTGAGAGGAAATGAATGTGGTGTGAGGATAGATAGATAGATAGATATTCATTCCTATGGGTGCATTATATATTATATATTATTATGCTGATATTTTCATAATAATACATCCAGCCAAAAGCAAAATTGGACAAAAGGACTCAAAGTTGCTTGGGAAATAAAATGGCTAACAAAGGAATGCCCTAAGAGGAAATATTGTTAAAGATGCAGAACATACTCTAACATATGAATGCTCGGCATTCTTTGACAGTATGTCATTTTCTATCTATAATTGTAAATCAAGTGCTTTACTAATCAACATGAACGTGTAAGTATGGGGAAATTATTCATTTGTTGTTGACACAAATTTTAAACATTCCAGACAAGAAGGTCCAGAAAGATTATGTGAAGTAGATCCATACACGGCTACTTACATACAAATATATTAGAATGTATCTAAGTTCTAATAATTAGGCTAGGCTCCCAGAATAAAGGCAGACAGACAACCAGACAGAAATAGTTGGATGGATATCTATGTCTTTGCTAACCATTTGGGAATAAAGACAGGATATTACAGTTCCTGGTCCTACTCAGGGTGGCCTCATAATCTCAGTATAACCCCCCACAAGAAGCCTTCATATCACTAGTAAAGGAGAACACATGAAACTGTGTCATTGTCCCAAAAGCATGACAGAGAGAAACTAATAAATGTTGATGCCATTTTGGTGAGAAATAAACTTTTATATATAAACTAACAGAGCCGAATGTGGAGTCAAACCCAAACAGAATCAGAAAAGTACTGCATAGAACAGAGGACAGGATGATGGCCACTAAGAGGTGGAAAAACAACGTAACTGTTCCAAAGGCTGGGAGATCCCATCCAAAATGAGACAACATAACCATTCCAGAGGTTGGGAGTTTCCATCCAAAGTGAGACAGCTGTATCCCTGAGGAAGATAGGGTTGGATTAATGCAAGAGTCACGTGATGGGGAGATATGCCACTCAAAGTCTCCTGGGTATGGCATGACCATTGCCCCAATAGACTCAGTGCAGCCATGGTGAGCGGCACACGACTGAACACATCGGCATTTCATCATGGATGGATGGGGGCTATGGCCTCATGCCTTCTCTGAAGACTGTGGGTGGCTAATGGTTGCTGGGATAGGGAGTTCAGTCTTATTAAGCATTAATTTACCACTGGGTAAGTTGTCCTGCTCCAGTAGGTACCCCCCCACACACACACAATGCTGGAGCCAGCAACTCTAGTTAAAGTCAGGAAGTCACACAAATAAGAAGACAAGAAAGTTGGAGGGAGGCTTGAGAAGGGTCTCAGCAGGAGGGGATAAAAGAAAGGGTGGGGGTGACATGACTAAAATTCATTATGGAGTGTATGAGAATGTTAAAGAATTTTCAGAAAGAAACATGTGTTATGTATGTATGTATGTATATTCATTTCCAGAGAGGAAAAGGAAAGCTATCTGAATGGGAAAATCCTTAAACTTGGCATGTCAGAACAATGACTCATGGTGAATTTACAGGACAGTACTGAGAAGGTTCAGGATGGTGGGGAGTTCGCCAGGATATTTGACGTAAGGCACTGATACCTAGTGAAGGAGGACAGAACAGAGGAGAGCAAACTCACCAAAGCATAAGGCTGAAGAGAATGAAAATGGAAGTCAGTCACACTGAAACAAAAGAACAATAACAGCCAAAATCGGGACCCGCTGCTTCTTCCCAAGAAGCCATTGATTGCAAAATGTGTATGCTGTACCTTCTTGAACTTAGATAGTGCCTCATTCCTGCCAGCGTGGTTTCTTCCTGAAATGGACAGGACTTGGCAGGTGTCTCTGCAAAACTCCTCTAAGGACAAATCAGAAAGAAGGAAAGGGAAAATCTTACGAAAAAAATGCAGCGTATGCTCAAGCAAGCTAAAACCCAATCTTAAGAAGCACATTCAGATGAATTATAAAACTTAGTCAGCTGGGCATACGGTTCAGTTGGAAGACCGCCTGCTTTCCAAGAGGCCCATGGGATCCACCCCAACAAAGCATAAGATGAAGTGTTTGACGTCATCTCTGACTGAATAGTGATTTTAAGGCCATCCTGGGCAACATGAAGCTGTCATGTTAGTAATTCAAAACCTCAGAATAAAAGTGGATTAAGAAGTAGGAAGACATGAAGTGGAATATTGACTATCTCAGTGAAAATTTGAAGAGAGCAAAATAGCTACATAAGACAGAACACATCTCACAAAGATTTGCAGAAAGATGCTAAGGACTGGACATTAGCCAAAAGAACCACGGTAATAAGATAATGAGATTAAATGAACTGGACACACACACACACTCACACATTACATTGCTTTTATTTTTATGGATTTATATCATATATCTGTCACAGCATACCCCCCAAATATTGAAACAGTCATAGAATTTAAAAATGCAATATGAGAATTTTGGAGAAAACAAATTAAACCTTTAATCTGTGCATCTAAGGCCCCATTGAGTACCAGAGGAGACCAGCCTGAAGTATCCACACCAAGACATTTCTAATTACTAGAATTTCAAAGATAAGGAAGGTCTTCAGAGATTTAATAAAAATGACTCATTAATCACAGAAGAAATGAACTATGATTGGCAGCAGTGTGCTTTGTAGCAGTCTACCAAGTGATGGGGTTTTTGCATAATCTCATAATTTCCTTTCAGCCCGACTGTTTCCAAGAATGAAGAACTCAGGGATGTCCCACTTAAGTGAACACCCTAGCAGCTGTCAAGGTGGCTCTTGCAGGAGTTTGAAGAGAGAAAGACCTTGCTCTTGAAAGCACTCCGGATCCGTCTTGCTTTGGTAAATAACACCTTTTCACAAAGAAGGTGAGCAAACTAAAGTGAAAACAGCAACAGCAAAGCAAACCAAACCAAGTCTTTCTGGCAGCGATCCCTTGCAGTTTGAGTCTGTCTTACACTGTCACCGGAACCTACTTCAGAAGCACCATACCAAAGAACAAGAATTTTTTTTCTCCAGGAGGTGACAGAAAACTTAGACCTAGCAATGTGACCTGCCCTGAATCTACTGTGTCCTGCGGGATGCACAGGAAGCCTGCAAGCACAGTGAAGCCACAGCGATTCCCAGGCCATCATTAATGTTTAAACAATGAAGAACGTGATCAGCTTCTGAACTTTATGGCTGTCTTGTATATCTCTCACTGAAATTAACATCGACCAGTGTAGTAAAACAGTCCCTCTAAGTCTTAGATGCCCTGATGTGATAATAAAACTTAAAAAAAAGGAAGCCAGGTTGACAAGGATATGAAACAGACTGAGAGTGTATATGATACATTTATAATATCAATTGGTTCAGCTGCCTAGAGAATGTGCTAGCGTCTACCGCACAGAGCCGCCTGCTCAAAAGTGTCTGTCAGACACTCACCAATGCGAGAGCGTCCTCAGCAGCACTTGGAATAGCCACTTCCGGCTGTGCCCAGAGACTGCTCCCAGGGCCACTAGAGGAAGAACAGTTTTATTCATTGTGCCACCTTCACAGAAACCAGGCAGCAGGGCAAAGGTAGCAAAGGAAGAAACACATTGATAAGAAGACAGCGGCTAACAAAGGATTGTGTGGCATGATTTAATTCCTATGAAAATTAACAACATGCACAGCTCATCTGTGGCATCGGAGTCAGGAGTCACTTTCGTGAGCTGGCTCACAAGGGTGATCGGGGCAGGTTCTGGGAAGCCTGAAACATTTTATTGGTTGGTTCGGTTGTGGCAACATTTACTTTGGAGGTGCAGGTTTTGGACTCTTTTCCTAATGCTGCTCTTTTGTCTTGGAGGCTGTAGCTTGGAAGATAATGGGGAAGGGGAGGTGAGCTTTAATGGCTGCATCGGTAATTATCAGGAGCCAGAAGGTCTAAATCAAAGATGAGAAGCAGTTAGCGCATGCCTACTACAGAAGGAACAAGAACACTAAACACGCATGTCTATGAGATATCAGTATAGTCAGTGTTGCCACTAAACCAAGATTACAAAAGTGTATCTCTCTCTAAATGTGATGAAGGCAACTTTCCACAGAGAAAACTAAGGGCTAAACATAAATCTGATACACTTGGTAAAACCATCGTGCGGTGTTTGATAACTGTAATCTCTTAGTCTACCAATGGGTAGTTCCTGCAGCGGGTTAAATGTTCACCGTGCAAGCACACAGACTGGAGTTTCGGCCCCAGAAGTTATGACTAGGCAGGGTGGAGTCAGAGGCAGGGGTGCTAGGATGATTGTTGGTCTTAGTCTAGCCAGGTCAGTGAGCCTCAGGCTCAGTGAGAGATACTGTCTCAAAAAATAAAGTGGGGAATGACTGGAGAAGACTCAGTTATCAGTCTCTGGTTTCAGCTCACACCTCCACAACATTCACACACACAAATGCATATTTACATGTATAAGTATATGAAAAAGATATGAATGGACCTCACCTGTTTATGAAAGATAATAACTCTTTCTACTGGATCAAAAAAGAAAACCCAGCCTTGATTTTTACAATAGATAAAGACAGGGTATTTAAGAGAGCAAAAGAGCAGACACTGTTGACTGTATTTTAGGGCTGTGTCCCTTTGACATGACTGTCACTGTGAGATGCTATTTGATTTCTTTATTTCTGAACAGTTACTTCCCCTAAAAGGAAAATCAATTCTTGGAGAGTTTGAACACCAAACAAGGTAGGGTTGGATGACAGTCTGTGGCATAAAGGGCCAGTTCATACATCTGCATGGTTATATGTGTGTCTTCATAGATGAGCTGGGGGACAGTGGTCAGATCTTGCCTGTGGTAGAATTCTTGATAGCTTCTATAGATCTCTATTCCTATGGAAGGAGATCTCTGTTCTGTTCCTCTATGTCCTGCACAGACGTCCTCCTGCTGAGGAATGCAGAGTCAAAGTGAGAAAAGAGGAAGCTGGAGGAGAATCCTGGCTGATGTCACCATCCCATCAACCAAGGTCGCTAGCAGCAGCGTAGGTTGCAGTGACAGCTCTTGCCGTGATAGGAGCTGACAGCATCTCTCTTTCTTGGGGCTTCTCTTCCCCAAGGGACAAAGTTATGAGGCCTGCACATGACAAATTTCAGCAAAAGGACATTCTAGAAAGTCCGTTATTGATGTTTCTCATCTCGTCAAGATCAAAGACAAGTAAGCCGGAGGCCCTAGGGATGTTCTAAGCGGCATTCTGTGACAGAAAGGGATGCCAGGTGAGAAGGAACTCGCAGTGAAGCATGAGCGTTAATTAGTGGTGACATATCAACTCTGGCTCATCACATGGCAGGTGCATCTGCTAATGGAAGGTGCTAACAGAATGGGGGTGATGGGTGTGTGCATCTGCATTATCTTTGCTTTTCATCCTGTAAATAGAAAGATGACTTTAAAAATACATGATTAAAAATACTTGTTGTAAAGTTTCTGAAGGCAATGAGGCAGAGCCCCTTAGTTCAATGCAGAAGTTAGTAAGGAGAGTGCATTATCCTGTCAGAAAACATAGAGAACTCTGTGGAACAGTGTGCAAAGCAAACCCTTTCCTCCCAGAGTTGCCTTTGGCTATGGTATGTTATCACAGCAATGATAACCCTAACTAGGACTCCCACTTTTTATGATTAGAGAATAAGGTGATATAAGATGATAGGGACTTGTAAGGGTGGGGCAAGCCTCCAAAAATAAATAAACCAAAGAGTAAGTCTTTAAGGAAAACTAAAGATAATACACATCTAAGCCAAGTCATCAATGATGTCAGCCTTAGAGTTGCATATTAAATGATAGCCACTGATAGAGTATTCATTTGAAGTGCAATGATACTTTGAAATAACGGTCACACTGTGCACTCAGCTCCTGGTTTCTAACTATCTTTAGATAAAATGAGGGTCCCTGGGGAACTCTTAATTCCAATTCACAGATTAAAGCCTAGCTTGGAAATTATCAGCACATACTTAATGGGTGAATGTTTCTTAAGTAGGCATAGACTCTGAATTCATCAAGATATTTATTGGTCAGAATGATGCTGCAGGACTAAGGAGGTTTTACCCAGTGCACATTCCTTCAGATGGCTCCCTATGTCTTTTTGTTAATAAGTAAAGGTATTTTAAATCACTCCCCCAAAGCTAGCCATCTATGTTTCCGTTCCTTCCTGGATGTCCTCTTGAGTTTTCTGACAGGATACTTAGTGTTCCTGTTATCATGTGCTTCCACAAGAAGGAAGAGGGGGGCACAAGCCAGCAGCAGACTCACTGGTCCCATCTGTATCTGTCAATCTCCATCATTGTGAGGCAACCTTAAATGCGTAGGGGAATTTCCAACCCTAACATAGAAGAAGATGGATGTTGCTAATCAACAGAAGAAATTGCTTCATTAGGATGTTGGTACTTTGCAATTAAAATTGTTGATTTTTTAACCAACAACTTAAAATTCCATTTTTAAAAATAGTATTATAGGGTTTTGGAAGAGAATTATTTTGATGTAGAATAAAAGGTTTAATAAAGTTTTTTTTTTCCTTCAAAGTCTTAGTAGCTAGTGAGAGAACTAGAGAATGAAGTTACATAAGAGATATTTACACCTCTTTACCAATGAGGTTTAATTTCCCTTACCAAAAAAATTGAATAATTTCAACTCTTCTATAGAGAGAAAATGGCACAGGGAAAGGTGAGCATAAACTATTCTTTTTTAGTTTATTTTTTAAAACGATCTTTTCTCATTTTACATACCAATCCCAGTTTCCTTTTCTTCCCCTCCTCCAACTCCCCCCACCTTCCACCCACCCCATCTTCTCAGAGAGGGTAAGGTTTCCCATGGGGAGTCAACAACTTTGAGGCAGGACCAAGACCCTCCCTGCTATATCTAGCCTGAGCAAGGTATCCATCCATAGGAAAAGGGCCAGTTCAAGCACTAGGGATAAATCCTGATTACACTGCCAGTGGCCCCACAGACTGCCCCAGCCACACAACTGTCACCCACATTCAGAGGGCCTAGTCTGAGTCTTTGCAGGTTCCCCTGCTATTAGTTCAGGGTCAGTGAACTCAGGTCAGGTGTTTCTGTGGGTGTCTCCATCATGGTCTTGATCCCTTTGCTCATATTATTTCTCCTCCCTCTCCTTGAGAGAAGAAATCTTAATCTCACATTTACCTTCAGCCTGGTTTGGCTGGAAATAAAGACCCTAAGAGGCTGAAAGCTGAAAAACCACAGTGCTGTGGTAAGTTGGCTTCTCTTGCTTTCAGGATTAAATCCACCCCTTTTCCCCACCACCACCACCATAGGAAGGTTCACAGAAGAGGGCCACATCATCCTCATGGCACCTAAACATTCAAGGTTCATGCTAAACAGTGCCAACAGTCTGAGATCCCTCAGCTAAGCCATCCCTGGGCTAGGCCATCCTCCGTTGTGGCGATAAACCTGGGAAGGCAGTCATCTACCACAGTAGACACAGTAGAAGTCACCACAGCCTTCTGCCTTGGAGTACTGACAGGGCCAAGGAGGGAAATCAGAAGCCGTTCTCTGGTCCTGATGTGTAGATGCAACTGCAGACATTCCTTTTGGTTGGCCGTTAATAGCAGAGCAAAGGAGTAACGGAATCTCTGCCGAGGACCACAGACATAGGAAGAAATTCGGCAGAGGCCTCTCTCTGCTGGACCTCACTGTACTGTTTACTCAGAAACAGTCTCTAATCTGAGAGCCCAGCATCTGCGGAAGCCCAGTCATGAGGCTGGGTACCAGCTCCTTCTATGGGAGTGCTTGTCAGCCAGTAAGAATCAAATCCTTGAAAGGATGGAGAAAGGACTCATTGTCCCCCCTGCCTTTCTCACCTTGAAGTCACTTCCGTTCCCATAGAGACCCAGGGTAGATGGTCAGGCCTTGTACTGCCTCTGCCCTCAGACTCACACAGCTCTCTCTGGCCTCCTGTCTAACGACATGACCCTGATGGACAAGGGGTTCAAATATAAAGGGGCCGTCTAGAGGACAGGAAGAAACCGAGGTTGGAGATTGTCCTGGTTAGTTTTTTGTGAGCTTAACAGAAACCAGAGTCATCTGGAAAGATGAACCTCAGTTGAAAATAAAAAGGCCTCCATCAGATTGGCCACTAGGCAAATGTGTGTGACACTTTCCTGATTATGACTGAGCAGGGAAGGCCGAGCCCACAAAGAGTGGTGACGCTCCTGGGAAGTGGTCCTTGGCTATCTAAGGAAGCTGGTAGAGCAAACCAGTAAGCAGTGTTCCTCCGCAGCCTGTGCTCAGTTCCTGACTCCAGGTTCCTACCTTGACTTCCTGCCCAAACTTCTTTTAATGATAGAATATTATCTATGTGGTGAAAGAAATAAACCCTTTCCCGCCAAGTTGCTTTTGGTCCTGGTCCTCATCATAGCAACAGAAAACAAACGAGGGCAGAGATTGGCTGTGTACTCAGTAGAGACTCTGCTGTGAAATGATGTGCTTTGAGGCTTCATGGCTGAGACCGCCTGCTAAGGCATGGTTCACCCATAGGTTTACCTAGCAAACTATTATAAGTTTTGGGTAAGTGTAAATGGCCCTGGTTCTCCCTGACTTTCACCAACGTGATGGTAGACACAGTTAAAAGTACTTGGGATCCAGAAACAAAGTCAGTGCAAGAAAAACAGACTCTCCATATTGTCCCATTTCCCTGCGGTATTCTCCTTGTGGGTATAGGACTTGCATTCTTGAGTGTCTGAGAGCTACCTAGGTAAAGCCAGCAGGTAAATCTTGGTGGTTGTTGCAGCTTCCTGGCTCTGTGGTCCATTCTGGGGGCACCAGTCCCTTAGGATTGAGGCTCATGTCCCTTTGCTCCTCTACCATCGCTGGATGTGTGGAGTCAGGCACACAGTCGGTGATTTATTTAATGAAGACTCTTTTTTTTTTGGTTTTTTGAGACAGGGTTTCTCTGTAGCTTTTTTTTCTTTCTTTCTTTCTCTCTCTCTCTCTCTCTCTCTCTCTCTTTTTTTCCTCTCTGTAGCTTTTGGAGCCTGTCCTGGAACTAGCTTTTGTAGACCAGGCTGGCCTTGAACTCACAAAGATCCACCTGCCTCTGCCTCCCGAGTGCTGGGATTAAAGGCATGCGCCACCACCGCCCAGCTGTCTAATGAGGACTCTTGATGCTACCGAGCCACGTCTTTCCACACAGCACTTCGATTTTTCTTTCCCTCTGTATTTGTGACAGCATTACGGGCACTTTCCTTGCCTTTAGGCTCTGCTCTCTAGATTTTAAAGAACCTGAAAACAGCAATGAGTTAATATTAGAGCAAACCACAATGAGTTAATGAGTAAAACGCTTAGCAGAATGTGCCTTGCCATCACGAGTAACCGGTGACGAGAGTGCAATCTCGCTTTGCTTCTGCTCATTCATTCTGATAATTATTAATACCTATGGACTTTTAGATAAGACAGGCTGAGCCTAAAGTCATGTCAGTTCTGTGACCTGTTATGCTAAGGGTCAGACTGAGCTCACAGGCAAGAGGTGGGACTCAGGGTGCTGATCCCTCAAAAGTGCGTCATCTCTGGGTTCAGTCTCTTGTACAGCAGATAGCAGAACCTCTGGACTCTCACAGGGTTAGCCATTTAAATAAATGCTTCCTAACATTCGAGGGAAGCATGCTGAGAGCCCATGGTGGAACTGGAAATACTTTCACAGCAGAGGAATCTGCCAGTCAGTTGAGGGCAGCGCTCACTCCAGAAGGAGGCTGGCTGGTTACCTACTTAGTGAACCAAGAAAGCAACACTAATCTTAAAGACAGAATGTTATTTAAACTGATTCATTTTTTTAAAAAAAAGCCAAGGATGGGGATGGCAGTGCCTAGGGGGAAGGGTTTTTTTTTGAAAGAGCCATATGGTTGCATTGCTTTGTGCCTCTCCTTCAGCACTGAGAGGGTCTTCCCGCCACCCCAGCAGGTTCAGCGGCAGTTTACGGTGTGCTCATGATGGAAGGAGGAGCTCTATTTCATCTCCATTAGTGCGATCATCTCAACTCGCTCAGTTCTCCCTGGATGTTTTCCCTAACTCCCAGGACCCAGAGGAGTCTCGGGTGTGCACGTGTGTGTGCACGTGTGTGCACGTGTGTGCATGTATGCGCATGTGTGTGCATGTGTGTGGTGTGTCATGGCCACTTCGTAAGTGAACAGATTTGTTTATTAATTAGCAAAGTTGATGTAACTTTTGAGTCATAAAAATAAATAAACAGGAGGTCAAATATCAAACTTTATATGATCTAAAGTTGAAATATTTCTTTATTGAACCCTTTTTAATTTCTGTATTTTCAAAGAGATGAAATTATCAAAATTTTGAGTGTAAAATCATTCTGTTTTGTGTAGCCCTTACTTCTATGGAACAAATTGCCTATGCAAACAGGAATTAATATACATTTACTAATATTTAGCTAATAATATGCATTATTTACCCAGAAATAAATGCCATGTTTTCTGCTCCTGAAAGTGAGTATAAATCAGTGTAAACACGGTGGAAGTATGTCATTTGTTATGTATTTCCATGCTACTGATCATTAAACTTCATTTCTTTAGGTGACATGTTACATGGTACAATGACTTCAACCTCAAGCTGAATGCCTGAAATACAAAGTAGGAAGCTGCCATCCTGTGTGACTTGCAGGCTTTGATCTAAGCATGAGTTGGTAGTTCGTGGGGTGATAGCCATGCCCCTTGGTGTGCTGTATGTGCTCTGAAGGCTGCCAGTTTCCCCAAGGAGAGAGAACAAGAGTCTGGGTGCCTCCCCTAATGCTGATTGGTCAGAGCTAGCACTCTGTAGGAAGCAACTGTATCATTCAGGAAAGCTTCACCCAGCTGATGCTAAAATAATCTGTCTTACAGCTCAGGGATATGCATTCTGTCTGCTGAGATTTTCCTTGTTTGGCATAAAGGCAGAAGCAAACCAAGGCATGTAGAACTTGATGGGTCTCTCTGGAGAGATCCCACGGTGGAATGTTAAGGCCTGCACTGATTTATGAGATGCTGGATACATAGTTTAAACTGGAATCCCAAAACAATATTTGTTTTTAGATGAATAATTCACTCATTTTTCCCAGCATGATTTTTTTTTCTCATCTGAAGCACTGGCCTTTCAGATTAAGTAAATATAGTGTTTCAAAAGAATATAGACATGAATATTCATAAGAACCAAAACAGTGAATATAAATAAGAGCCTTTTTGCATAACATTTTTTATTTATTTCTACAAGTGAGTTACTTTTTCCTCTTTACTTCTTAGATGGTATTTTTCAAAGTAATTTCCCAGGACACCATTTCCTCCACGAAGCCCAGGTTTTATGAGATGGAGATCATCTCTTTGTCAAATCACTTCAAACAGTGACATTTTCCTAAGCATCCACAGAGCAGATCGCACTGCTACATGGCACTACCAATTAGCCGCAGATTCAGTCCAGCCTGGTGCCAGGAACTCGATACAGCATTTGTCTAAACAAGTGGAGGAATGTCCGACAACAAAGAAAAAATGAAATAAGATTTCATATCTTGAAAGTATAAAGCTAGTTTATCCACACAAAGCATTCAAACAATTCCTTGGCGTTTTCAGGCAAAAATTTAAAACCCTTCCTATATGCAGATGGTGCGTGATTGTGCCCTAGGCATACAGATAGCAGCATCCCTTTATTGCAGTTCCCTGGGGGGGGGGTGAAACAGCTGACAACAGGTGACACCGAAATGAGGGCTTCAGTTAGCGTTGCCCAGGTGACTATCTGAGAAAAACCGGTGTGCTACTGTGCTCTTCAGTTACTGATGAGGTAACGGCTCCTCAAAGTCTTCAGGGGTTAACCTGCATTGCTGCCTTTTTGTTGCTACCAAAGGCTGTCTCTGTTGTCTTTGAACATTGGGCCCATAATAATATTTGAAAATTCATAGCTGAGAATTAATAGGTGAAAGCTAATACAGTCACAACAGAAATGGTTAAACTTATGTATGGCACAGCATAGCTGCTGTGTGGTTACTACATGCCATCCTAGAGGGTGGGGTTCTGCATGGGAACCTCTTGCCCGTGCTTCCTTGATGCATACACACTGAGGACCAGGGAGGCATGAAGGGGGAAGTGTAGCCACTTCTACAAAAATTTCAGATCAGAAAACAGAACGGTATCTACTAGCTAAGAAAATTAAATCATTAAAATAATAGATAAAATAAAGAATACATTAAAAATGGGGGCTAGAGAGATGATTCAGTGATTAAGAGCACTGTCTGCTCTTCCAGAGGACCTGGGTTCAGGTTTTGATGCCCTCATGATGGCCAACAGCCATCTATAACCGTAGTCTGAGATGTCTTCTTCTATCTGGGCACTTTACACTTGGGATGCACAGATATTCATGCAAGCAAGACACCCAGACATGTAGAATGAATGAATGAATGAATATTTGTAGGACAAGCATTCTTTTTTTCTTAATCATGTAACTGGAGAAGGTAAGACGTAGGCATTTTCTAATAAGCAGTGTCTTCTGGACTCTGCCTTTGTTCCATGTCCCACCAACACCCACATCTTAGGGAAGGCTCAAATCCAAGAGGGCTGGAGGAAATGCAGATGGAATCTTCTCAAGCCCCAGTTCACTGCTGTAATTCCATCAATCAGAGAATGTCACGTGACCATGTCCAAGGGCAATAGGTAGGGTTTATTCTCCAATGGTGAAGTCGGGGCTGGAGAAAGAGACAGACTGTGGTCAGAGGACATTCTGCTTTATCTTTCATTAGGAAACAGGAAAATCCAAGGAAAGTGGCCTTGGTTCATTCAGTGTCTTTTGGCCAAAGAGCAATATCCAAAAAAAGTCTTTAAAGGTCTGCATAGATATTGTAGGAAATGACCTTAGAATGTAGAAAGGATGTGCCCTTTTCAGATGAAGCACAGATTTTAAACACGTTCACAGCGAGGATGGATACAGTGGCCTAATTCCAGACAAAAGACAGTCATTTGTTAATTATCTGTGGAAAGGCTTCAGATTTCTGCTTCACAAAGAGGCTTCTGCAGAACTGACATTTATCATGTTTGTACCCGGGAGTAAGGAGACACTGGGGGCTTAGAAGCCAGGTCAGTCACTAATGAAATGGCTGTGCAAACATAAGGACCCCATCATGAGCATAAAACAGCAAGCCCGATATGACAGCACCCACCCATCATCTCAGCCTCCACCAGGGAGACAGAGATGAGAGGGTTCCCTGAGGCTTGCTGGTTGCATCACCTAGCCACACTGATATGCTTCAGGCTCCGTGAGAGACCTAACTCAAAAACTAAAGTGGAGATCAATGGAGGAAGATAGCAGTCTATGGACCTCTGGCCCCCACATGCATTCACATACATGTACACATGTACCAACACATGTACATCCATAAGCTTGTATAAACACTTTCACACACAAGCTAAGCCAACAACAATGAAAGGAATCAAGTGAGAAAAGGAGCTACGGAGAGTAAAGGGACTGACTTAGAGCCCTGACGCTCGCTGAGGTAGTTCATGGGTCCTAAGAATCCTGGGAGAAGAATTCGTCTCTCCCAGGGATGAGCCCCTCTGTTGGCTGTGCAGTGAAGAGTGGTCAGCCTTGAAACCACATACATACATACATGCCACCACCAAAAAAGGACTCAGTCATATATATGTGATTATATATGTATCATATAGATAATGATTATCAGCTTGAGAGTGGGGGATGGGAAGAGCTTGAAGGAAGAAAGGGAAGGAAGTGATGCAATTTTACTTAAATTAAAAACATTTAAGGCTGGGTGGTGGTGGCGCACACCTTTAATCCCAGCACTCGGGAAGCAGAGGCAGGTGGATCTCTGTGAGCTCGAGACCAGCCTGGTCTACAAGAGCTAGTTCCAGCGCAAGCTCCAAAGCCACAGAGAAACCCTGTCTTGAAAAACCAAAAACAAAAAAAAAAAGAAAGAAAAAAAAGAAAAAACCATTTAAAAAGAAAATTTAAAAAGTCTAAGAAATGTATATGTACACATATGTATGATAACATACATATATATGAATATATACGTGTATTTATATGCATAAATATTATACAACATGCATCCATATAGATGGTAAGACTAAATTGGGGAAATCGTTGCAGGACAAATGAACATCTTAATCATGTATATTTTGAGGACCAGTCTTCCTTCTATTCTTCCTAAAAGAAAGGAGCAGTGGGGGAAGCTAAGAACTAAACTATTTGTAGTATATGGGTTTATTTGGAAACTGTATCAATTAAAACAAATTTTTTAGAATCAAATAAAGATCAGAAACATTGTATCATGCAAGGTGTCAGTGGGACTTCTCTCAGTTCCTGGTTTCAGAGGTTTCCATGCATCACTGGTATTCCTTGGCTTGTAGCGAAGCAGTGCATTTTGGAGGGGGCTGTAAGATGGGACAGGTGCACACCCTACAGTAACAGAGAAGCAAAGAGACAGGGAAGGATCTCGGGTCCCCAAATTCCTTTCAATGGCACAGTCCAGTAACATAATCTCCTTCAACTCAGCCCCAATCACTGGCTTTGGATTAAGTCTTTAAATACACTGGTCTTTTGAGGGATGTTCACATGGCAGACTACAGCACCTTCATGGATGGAATGTTGTATCTGGTTTAAAGTGAATTTTAATACAGCAAAGGAGAGTGTGAAGGTGGGGCTTGAGTGTCCAGTGTTCAGTGGCTGCACATTCTCTAGCCCAGGATGTTATCCCATCACTGACAGTAGCGTAGTAGAAACCATGAATGGTGGAAGGGAAACTGGAGACCACACACTGAGGTAGATATCCAGACCCAAGCCAGGCTGCCTCTCCTATTCTTCTATTGTATTAAGCTTTTTAAAAATGCACGATCTGCCTCCTACCTGCTTCAAATTAAAAAGGCACAGAGGAATCGCATTGTTCTACATTTGGTCCCATCATCAGTCTCTCTAATACTGCATAGCGTTTTAAAGAGGATAATGAAGGCCACCCTGTGATTCATGATCTCATCATTACCATTTCAAAGCCCAGGGTATCTGTCAAGGGGGATAATGTGTGCAGTTGATTCATAATATAGCATTCAAAGTACTCTCTTCACATCCTAGGGGTGTTCAGGAGAGTTTTGGTCGGAAGTATGGAGGAAATAGAACCTCTTCTACTATTCCAGTCATCAGTATGTCTTAGGTTTTTGTTTTGAGTTTCAGTTCTAAAGGAAGTTTTTTATACATTAATATAACTGTGGCAAGAGACAGCATGAGGACTACTGAAAGATTAAAATAGAATGATCTATAATTCAACCTCCCCAGGCTGTGTACATACAAAGAGCAAGAAGCCTCCCTTTTCAGAATGATAACGAAGGCAGATCATCTTGAACTTCCATCAGTGATGGAGTGGATAAAGAATATGCCAGTTTTAAAAAAAAATCTGTCTGTGGTGATTCATGCCTGTAGTTCTAGCACTCAGGAGGCTGAGACCGAGGAATTGTCTAGTGCTCAAGGTCATCCTATGTGATGTAGTGTGTTATCAGACACCCTACGCTACAGAGGAAGATTCTATCTCAGAAGGAAAATATGATACGTTGGAGTAACAGCTTAAGAAAGGAAGAAAGCCCTATCATTTAGGACAAGACAGATGAGCTTTGGGAATGTTGTGTGAAAAAAAAATTAGTCAGGCATGAAAGAGGAAGTAGTACCTGATCTCACATGCACAGCCTAAAAAGCTAAACTTAAATGAGGTAGCAGTGCAAAACCATGCCATGTGAGAGCTGCTTCATAGCTGCTGTAGTGAGGGCTGCGTTGTACCTGTGGCTATAAAGATAAATACTGAAAAGGTGGTTTGAGATGAGAGTCATTTAATTGAAGCAGGTGCTCCCCTAGGGCTTATGACTTCTCCCGCTTTGGGTTCTTGGTCAGGCATACAGTATCATGCATGAGTTTTTCTCTGAGGAGGCAGGCCTTAAATCCGGTCAGAATAGAAGCCACAGATTTTTTTAGGGCCTCACATAATTGATGGATTAAGCTATCAACAGTTTCAGAAGTGGAGTTACTGCGAGGTGGTGAACAATAGGAAGGGGACTTCATTGAAACAAGGGAGACATCAAGGGAATACTCTTGGGACTGGAGAGTGGCCTGGGCCCCCTGGCTGTCCCTCTCCCATGACTCTCCTGTCTAGCAGCTGTGATGAGACACTTCTACTCCCACACAATGCACTGATGCCCATAACATATAAAATCCATTCCTCCCTCAAGCTGTTTATGTCAAATATTCGATCATAGACATGATAAAAATTAACCAATGCAGCTATTCTGTCTCTGGTCTTAGTAGAAGTCATTATAACATTTTATAATTGCTGTGTTAATTTTCATTCCCAGCATCCCAGCAACCATATACCATGTACCCTTCTCCTTCATTCTAAAGAGTACTTGCCACCTTCTGTCTTTTGATAATAGCCATGAAATATAAGATATTATCTCCACATACTTTTAATCCCTACTTTCCTCATATACATGTATATGTATATATATATATATGTGTGTGTGTGTGTGTGTGTGTGTGTGTGTGTGTGTATAAAACTTGGTTTGAATATTTCTACCTTTATTTTGGGGAAAATTTGGTGTTTTTTCATTTATAATTAGAATTTCCAGCAGCAATGAGATACAATACTATACCCTCATATTTTACTTAGAATTTACTTAGAATCATAATTGCTATCGTTTGAGCCCAACATTTGTCTCTTTAAAAAATTAGAAAACTGAAGGCTAGAGAGAGAGCTAAGCAATTAAGAACACTGACTGCTTCTTTAGAGGACCCGCCTTTGATGTCTGGTATTTACATGGTAGCTCACAGCCATCCATAATTCCAGTTCCAGGGAATCTGTCTTAGTTACTTTTCAATAGCTGTGATAGCATAATAGTACATCAAGACCAAGGCAACTTATGGAAGAAAGTGTTTGTTCAGGGTGAATCCATAATCATCAGGTCAGGGAGTTAGCAGCAGGCAATCAAGTATGGCATTGGAGCAGCAACTGAGACCTCATATCTCAATCCACAAGTAGGAGGCAGAGAGAGCTAAGTCAGAATGGTATGGGCTTTTGAAACCTCCAAGTCTATGCCTAGTGAGGCACCTCCTCCAACAAGACCACACCTCCTAATCCTTCCCAAACAGTTCCACCAGCTGAGGACCAAGAGTATAAATTTATGAGCCTGTGCTGGTCGTTCTCATTCAAACCACCATAGGATCCAATACCCTCTTCTAGCTTCTAAGGGCACCAGACATGCATGTGGTACATATATATACATGTACACAAAGCACTTATATATATAAAATAAAATGAAAAAACAAATCAAGAAACTAGCATACTATGGTATTTCTAAGTTTTCAGAGAATATTTGAATAAAGTATCATTTCAGTAACTCTGTTTTCTGGTTATAAAAAGTCAAAACAGGATTTTTCCCTATAACTTTATTTCCATAACAGAAATATAAACCTTTCTTTAATGATATTTCTCTTGAGAACCCCATTCCACTCACAACCGTTCTGGGCTATCATGTGGATGAGTGGGTTCATAAAACACAGGAGAGAATGGAAGGTCAGCAAAACTTCCATAGGAGTTGAGGTATGATTTGATTTTTAAAACCTCCATTTTTCCAGATAATGCGGGAGGGTTATGAAACTTTCTTTACATCGTGGAGTTCTGACAGAGTATTAATCCATATGCTGTAATTTGTACACCTTGCGGCAGAGGCCTCATGTCACCTTGTGTACTAGTCATTGTTCCCTGGCTGTATCAAAACATCTGAGGCAAATATTTTCTTTTCTTTTCTTTTTTTTTTTTTTTTGGTTTTTCGAGACAGGGTTTCTCTGTAGCTTTGGAGCCTGTCCTGGAACTAGCTCTTGTAGACCAGGCTGGTCTCGAACTCACAGAGATCCACCTGCCTCTGCTTCCCTAGTGCTGTGATTAAAGGCGTGCGCCACCACCGCCTGGCACAAATGTTTTATTTTCTTCCTGGTTTCCATGGTTCAGTCCATGGTATTGTCTGCTCTGCTTAGGGCCTTATGGGAAACTGAGCATCCTGGCAACTGGGAGAATTGGTAGAGGAGGCTGCTCACCTGATGATAACTGATAAGCAAAGAGAGAAAAAGACTGGGGTCCACAGATATTCTTTTAGGACATGCCTCCCAGGGACCTCCGAACAAGGCTAGACCCTAATTATTTATCTCTGAACTTATTATTAGTCCTGATTTGGTCATTACCCAAAGTCCACCACTAGATATGTTACGTTCCTTCCCTAAGGCCCACCAATGGATAGTGACACCTGGGAATCAAACCTCATTTTTATGGAATATTATATTTCTAAGCCACATCAACTTGGTTCTTAAATGTGAATAACCTTGATATTGTAGACACTTGGCTTTGATGTCCTATTTGGGAATGGAAGAGGAATGTAGAGCAGAGACAGGTATTTGAAATTTAAATACTTTTTTGTTCTATGGCACAAGTTGGTAGTGTGGGTTGAATTGTGTTCCCTAAAGTTCCTACCCTTGGTATCTATGACTCTTGCCTGATTTGGAAATCTAGTCTTTGAATGTACATATGACCAAGTTGAGAGATCACCCGAGTTAGGGTATGTCCTAAATCCAACAGTTTTTGATGGCCAGCTGGTGTTAAATATCTAGCAAATGTTGGCAAAGACCCATAGAGATTATTTCAGGTAAAGGTGCCCACAGATAGCAGGAGAGATTCCCTGGAATGATGCCCCCAGGGCTGTAGTGACATATTTTCTAGTGTGTGGATGCCCAGGTTGGTTGCCTGGTGCTGTGAGACTCTGAAGCACAAACACTCAAGTTTGTCTCGTCATCCCCTAGAAGGACCCAGCACTGCTGGCACCTGATTTTGAAAAGTTTTGTTTTTCACCAAGGAGAGGGACTTTTGTGGACATATTGAGTCACTGAACGTGGGGCAGTCTGTTATGACAAATATCAGAACCTGATACGCTTAGCATATGACTATAAGTAAGTGGCTAAATCAGGGAGGCTCCTAGTCTCCCAAGTCTAGATCTCTCCAGACCGGCAAAAGTCAGTTTTAATCCACAGAAGGAAGAGTTACCCCATCTGCACAGACAGACACAATGGTACCCTTAAATCATCATTTCATTGCATAGTTCTGATCCTGACATTTCAAACCTTCAGCTCAGGGTCTCCTAATTACTAGGAGACTTTACACCATAAAGTGGATCCATGCTTCATGTTAACACAAGGAGATCTGAAGACTGACTTTCTCAGTGAGAAAGGCTACTGGTGTCCAGTTTTGATCATGCTGAACTCTTCCAATATGTTCTGTTTTTTGCAAGTTTGTATTGCCAGGAGCTCAAAGCACCGGTAGAGTGAGCTGGTATCTCCTCAGCTTCTGTGTCATGTAAACAAAAAGCAGACTGGTGGACTTGAAAGTGACCAGCATCTTTTAGCCTGACCTTGGCAATCCAAAAGTACATGGGCAGCTCAAAGAATCTCAGCTGCCAGGCTTACTGCTCAAATCTAGGCTATTTCTTCCCTTTTGTTGATAAAGACGAGCTTCTTGCCTTCAGTCCTGGGAAGTCTTTTTGTGTAAGATTGAGGAGCTGCAGGGATTCGGTGGGAGAGAAGGAGCCATGCTAGGTAGGTACTGCTGCCTGCATTCCCTGTGTACAGGGGCTGCTTCCTCTTTAGTATCTGATGCTGCTTGCCATGGGCATCTGGCCAGTGTCTGCCCAATAGAGAGTTGGGTTTTTTTTCCATGTAATTGATCCATTAAATAGAAAAATTTGAATTCAGGAATGAGCATGTTTACAGCTAATGGTGAGGCCAATTAGACCAAAGAGAACAGCGGAATATTGTAGAGATGCTCCTGGGACAGATGGGCTGGTGTCATCCTGGCATATACAGTAGACTTTTTGTGAGGACAGCGATTTATGTAGCAACTACTGTGTCATATGCAGCCCTTGGCACTGCAGCATTGGCTCTGAGCAAATCAAGCCCTTGCTCTTAAAAAGACATTATCCTTCACTATGTGGGGCAGAATTACTAGATAAATAAAACAGCAAACATGATAACTGGAGTTGGTGAAGAGGAGTAGGGGTATGGAAGTCAAGGACTTGTCATGCAGAGTTCCTTGAGTAAACCAGAGGAGGACATCATCCAAGGAGGAAAAGCCTTAAAGGATCTGTACACTCAGAAGCACAAACCTTGCAGTATTAACTGGATAAGAGAAAATAGAATGTTGAAGCAAGGTAGATTATGGGCACTTGTCTTGCTGGGGAAGATTAGCACTAAGGGAAAGTGTCTATAAATGGCAGTGTATTTACTACTAGAGTGCTTTGAACTAGTAAAAGTAATATATTCACATCTATAGTCTTGTGCCACAACGAATATTTAGGTTTTAAAAAGCGAACTGGTCAGTAACGTATACAGAAATAATCCACTTTTGTAAACATAACATTAACCAGTCAGAATGGGAGGAGATACATGGCCTTGGCACAGGTTGAGGTCAGCTGAGCCATGCTTATTGATTTGGGAGCTAAACACTATAAGCATGTAACAATTGCTCACATAACTACCAGTTACATGGATCACCTGAGATCTTCTCATTCCCTGATATATGTCTTATCCCATGACTGTCAGGGAGAAAGGGGGACATGATAAATTATACACTGTGTAGAGAAGCTACACTAGTTATGTTTATGCTTCAAAGAGCGTTGTGGAACCTTCCCTAGTTGAGCAGACATGTTTGTATGAAGTTGAAACAAATGCTCAGAAATATGAAATTGAGTGGATACAAACAATGAAGGATCCACTCTGCTGTCCATGTTCAGATGGCAGAAGGAGGGCAAGTGGGTTATATAAACTACATTCTTGCCAAGTGGAAAGGCCCTGAGGTGGTGTCATGGATGTAGGACAGAATAATAGACAACCACCAGGAGTGTAGTATGGGGAATCCCTAAGCCAGAAGACAGCATGACTAAGGATAAGCTTTGGTGGAGCATGCCTTAGTGATTGGAGACCGGGCCATCACCAGCGAAGGGAGTTGGCTGCAGATGGAGCGGGTCAGTGAGTCCAGAGAAAAGCTCTGAGGTCTAGAAAGTTGCGGAGTTCAAGGGTCAAGTAGATGTAAAGGAAGATGTGTGTGTCTTGCAGAGACTTGGTGAAGATGCATGAGATGTGTGTGTCTTGCAGAGACTTGGTGAAGATGCATGTTTGTGACTACTTTACTTACGTGAACTTGATTGCTGCTGATACTGTGATTCTGGTATTTCCAGTAGTCAGAACAATGGCCTTGCTTTTACTTCCATCACACACAAGAGAGAAAAGTTCAGCTTGGAGGAATCTTAGGTCCCCATGGTAACATGGAAACTCTAGAGATTGCAAGAGAAGTTTCTGGGATTTTTTTTTTTTTACCCACATGTTCTTTAGATGTGCCAGATCCATTTAAGTTTTACATATGGTCCTCTTTGAAGTTGGGTGAGAAAACAGACCTAACACCATGAGGACCCTTTGAGGTTAATAATGTGTCAAGACACTTCCTCCAGCTGAGCTGAGCTTGACTTTTAAGGGCCAGGTCGTACTGGCCAGGCATCCCTGCCTAGGCTCTTAAAGCACCATCACTAGAACCCTGACCTTGATTTCATGCTATGGATTGCCTTAGCTTTGGGAAATCAACTGTGGTAGGCTGGTCCTCAGTAGATGCTGGCCAAAGTCATTAGTGAGCTTGAAAGACAGCTCCTGATTCCCTGACACTTGGTGCATGTTCTGTCATCAGGAAGATATCGTGAGGAAACCAATCCCCTTCTGTCTGGGCAGATCACTGTTCACTGCATGAAATGCTCCTGAAAGCAGTCCTGGGTCTCTCCCACACTCTGGATCTTCATATGTAAATTACCTGAGATCAAGCTTCTGCTTTGATTTCATGTTCCCTGTATAGAGCAGGAAAACCAGAGCGTGTGCTTTGCTGGAAAACAACTCCATAGTCTTTTATTTTGAAGAGGCAAAAGGAAAAATATATTTGCTAGGAAAAGTATGGCTGTGTTAATCTGCTCACCCACATTTTTTATCCTGACAGCCCATATAAATATAGCCTGAAGGGGAGGAAGCGGGGGCTTGAAGCAGATGGCCCATACTAAACTCGGGCTTCCTAAGGACTTCTGGTCACTTTGCCCACCTATGGTGGCTTTCTCTTTGGCTGTCATTCCATGGTGACAAAGCTTGGAGCAAATAGAGAAGACGATTTAGGGGCCACTTCATTGTCTCCTCAAAGTGGAGCTGGATGGGAAGGGTGGCCCTTCTCTTAGCCGTGAAGACAGCTGGCATGCATGACAGACTCATCCACTCAGTTTAATGGCTCAGAACTATGATTGAGCCACCTCTCTTCCCTCTCCGGGAGCTTCTGCTCCCTCAGAGGAGCTTCTGCATGTTTGTGGAATGAATGGATGTCCTGTCTTGGATGCCCTGGAGAAAATGACAGGATGTGCTTTAGAAATCTGTGCTGATCTTTAGGCTGTGAACCTCCCGTTTTCTGTGTGTTTCCTTCAACTGTGATGATAAAATAGACGGGAGTTCAGACACCATCCTGGAACTGGGGCACGGAGGCACACAAGACCCTTAAATTACAAGTGTGCTGCAGAATGGGCAAGAACTGGCCTCCTCAGGGCTGCACTGTGTGTAGGGAACAGAACGTGGTATTCACGTCGCACTTGGGAACTCAGAAGATTTGCACCATGGCAGCTATGGGGATCTATCCATGTCTACCCAGTGACTCTGCTTCTGTGTCCTCTTCAGATGGCATGGGATTCTGCAGTCAGATGCGTCTCTATTCCCTGAGGTCCATGAGCTCGGGCTCTTCAGGCTCTCTTGCTGTAGATGTCCCCTGATGTCTCTCCCTGATGTTCTTCCATCTCTAGCTCTTTTGCAATGAAAATGTTCTTGTTTTATTACCTAGTAAGCATTTTGATTTCCATTCTAAAAGTTTCTCTAAGTGGTTTCATATCGATTGTCTTTATAAAGGTCAAATTCATAAAATATAAGTTAGCCATTTTAAAATGAAGAATGTGGTGGCATTCAGTGCCTTCCCAGTACTGGGCAGTGAACGTCTCTGCCCAATGCAAAAGCCTTTTCTCTCATCAACAAGGAAGTCTACACTTGTTAGACCATCACCACACTTCTGTCCCACAGGCCTGCTCACAGACCGTGCCAACTGGATTACTATGGATTTCCTTATCTTGCATAGTTTATATAAATGGGATCATGTAACACAGAGACTTTGAGGTTCATCCACACTGTATCATATGTCAAGACTTTAATCCATACTATTCCTGAATCACATTCTGGTGCATGGGTTTGACAGGTGATACCCTGGGTATCATGGCTGGGTATCCATGTCCCCATCTTTTGATTGATATGCAAATTCCATGGTGTGTGTCGTGTGTGTGTGTGTGTGTGTGTGTGTGTGTACTTTTCTTTGTAACTGCTCTCTGCATATCGAGGAGTGAAACAGGATCGGATGGTCTTTCTGTATCTAACCACTTTGCCAACAGAAGCACCTGCATCCATGATCTGTGTGCCTACCTCTGCTGTCTCTGAAGCCATGATGCCCAACCCCAGTGGTGACTTGGCTCTCTCACACAGTGTCCTTAAACTCACCTCGTGTCTGCAGTAGTTTGCTTACTAAAATTTGAAGTCCCACACAAGAAATCTTTTTCTCCTATCATGATGGCTGGTTATCTTTTTTCTTTTTCCCTTTTTTATTTTATATTTTTATTATATTTTAAAACAATCTTGTTTTAGAGACCAATCCCAGTTTCCTGTCTCCCCTGTCCTCCCGCTGCCCCATCTTCTTCTCACCCCACCCCAATCCACTATTCAGAGAGGGTGAGGCCTCCCAAGGGGACTCAACAAAGTCTGTCACATCACTTGAGGCCAGACCAAGGCCCTCCCCCTTGTATCTAGATAGAGTAAGGTATCCCTCCATTGGAAATGGGCTCCAAAGAGCCAGGTCAAGCACTAGAGATAGTGGAGAAGGTACCTAAAAAGCCCTCCCGCTGTAATCAGATTGATGACTACCTTAATGGTCATCTTTTTCTTTTTAATGCATGTATATGCATTCCAGTGTGCCTGCTATGGCAAATGTAAAAGACAAAAAATAACCTTGGGCTTTGGTTCTCACCTTCTGCCTTGACACAAAGTCTCTTGTTTGTCTCCACTCTCCATGCCAGTTTAGTTAGCCTGTAGGCTTCGAGGTATCTTCCAGTGTCTACTTCCTGCCTTGGTGTAGGACTGTGTGACCACCACAGCCAGATTTGCATGGTTTCTGGCACTCGATCTCGGGTCCTCACACTTTCATGGCAAGTGTTTTACCCAGTTGGCTAGACTGAGTTCATCTTTGTATTCCGTGAGTTTGTGACATTGTTTCTCAAGTGAGAATGTTGTTTTCTGCCTGCTTAGACAGTAAGGGAACGGGGATTTTCTGACACTCCTGTTTTGCTTTCCTCTATAGGTATCCTTCTTCCTCTTTATCATCTTTGTGGTATACACCATGCTTCCCTTCAACATGCGAGATGCCATCATCGCCAGTGTCCTCACCTCCTCATCTCACACCATCGTGCTGAGTGTCTACCTGTCTGCCACCCCGGGGGCCAAGGAGCACCTGTCCTGGCAGGTGAGTGCCCTTCCCAATAGGAAGCAGTGGCCTTCCACAGCCCTTCTCAGCAGCCGTGGGAGATGCCAGGTGTCCTCAGGGTATCCTTGTTGACTGCTTTCCAGCAGCTGCTCCTTGTCTGCTCCTTGACATGGTCTGCAAGGGACGCTCAGCCTTGTCCTCCTTCACTGTTCGGGTCAATCGTCACTTAGCCATTAGCAGCAATGACACTAATGTTCAGAGGATAATTGGGGACAGAAGCACCATTTTGCTGATTTCTGAGTGTTGATATGATTTTGGAGGCAAAAGAATACATTAAAATCTTACTATATGTTATAATTTTAGGACTCTTACTTTTAGAATAAAATATCACATGATTGGAAGCATAAGTCTCCCCAACCTGTCTCTTTACAGAGTACAAAAACATTTGAGTTTCTCATTCTTCTGCAAGATCCGTGAGCATTAAAAAGCAGTTCTTTAAAATGCTATAGCAGCAAATTTGTGCATTACTAATAAGTGGCATTTCAAGAAGCCATTCTATTTAATTAGTTAAAAGCATTTTAAAAGCTATTTGGTTTCCTATTATGTGTATTCATAAACATGAGATTCAGTGATTTGGAGTCATTCCTAACAGTGTCTTTTTTTTAACCTGAAAAATATATGCTTTTATTTTGCTGTTTGGGGGTAGTCACAACCAATATGTCCACAGCATAAAATATACTAATTCATACAGGTTTCAGGGATGGTGAGCACTATGCCAGTAGAAAGGGTGTTTCAATTTTTGCTTGTGATTAAATTGAACCAAAGCCATGGAATGCTAAGTAAGTCTTCTACCTCTGAGCTGCATGCTGACTATGCAGAGGGGAGTTTTAGGTATGGCTAACCTGACCTGTGCAGTGAGAGAGACCAGGTGTTCATGTGATGGAAGCAGATGGCTTACTTCCTGATAGTCAGGAAGTAGAGAGATGTCAAGGAAGGATCTGGGAATAAAACACATCTTCAAAGGCATGCTCTCATGCCCTCAACGACTGGCTTCCTCTGAGAAGTCACACCTCCTAACAGGCTTTCCACCCATGAGCCCATCAAGGGTTTAATCCCTTCATGAAGTTAGAGCTCTCTTTTTATCAATCTACCTATGCTCTGCTGTTTAGGTATCAGCCTGCAGCACAAGAACATTTGAGGTCATTATGAAATGCAAGGCATTGTAGCACCCCGTCTGCCCTGAGAGCAGAGGCAATAGTCTCTAACTACGCTGTGTACTGGGTCTGCACCTTCTGAAACACAGACAGAGGCCAGCCAGCATTTACGCAAAGGAATGACTGAAGGTGAAATATATCACTGTAGATTGATTAATTGGTAAATAAAGACTACATACATTCAAGCTGCATAGCACAATGAGCTGATATGCAAACGCATTGTGCAATGATTATTAAGTAGAATAGGTTCCAATACTATGCATGTTGTATATTACAGGTAACCTTGTTCCTCTTATTATTTGTGCCCTTTGACTCTAATCTTCCCACTTCCCCCAAGTCCCAACTCTGTGAAACTCCCATGCCATTCAAGGGAAAGATGATCCTACTGTGGACCGAAAGGGTTCCAGAAACTTCCATGTGCAGGTTCCACTCAGTGTTGGTTCCCTAGTTTTGCATTGCCTTCTTCCATCTACACCTTGTGGGTGATGCCCCCTTTCTTGTACCAACAGTAGTACCATGTTGACTGCTGGCACCTGGAGCTCTGCCTCCTGGGTGGATAGCTGTGTGCAGTAGCAAGTACAGATGCAGAATCTGCTCCACCCACTTATGTTCCGAGCACAACTGTGGAAAAGCTGCCCTTCCTCCAGCAGTGGGTCCCTTAGGTGTTCCATGGTTGTGGCAACTGTGCAGTGGGGGTCTGCACTCGATACATACCGGCACATTGTACCTATCTCCCTGATTCCTTCATGAAGAAATGAAGTATTACTCTCAGGACATAAGGCCTTAGTAGCTGTCATAAAAATCAAACAGAATTATAAAAATAGGAAAAGTCAATGCTTCACAAAGAAATGTGTGTATGTTTTAGGCCATTTTATAGTGTATTGAATTGTTTGTGATGAATTGCTATCTGTGTTAGTGAAAGAAATCAGAAAAAGGTTAGTATACCTTTTTTTTTACTCTTTTCCCAAAACTAATAGAAAAATATGATGGCTGTCAGCCAGAGGTAAGATAATTATGGAACTATATAAATGATTTTAATATTACTTAATACTCCAGTGTTTCATATAAAGATAGCATTGGAAACAGAAGAATTTGGAATCCATTTCTGATGTCGTCAATAATTATTTAATTCCAATATCCAAAAGGGTAGAATACAGTGATGGATTTTAAAAAGATGCAGTGTAGTAAGTGTTATTAAAAAGAATGATTCATATGTAAACAAGTATGAAGCAATGAGCATTATTACTCTTGACCACTGCTGAGAATAAACCTAAAAAATACCACTGGTATTTTGATTCACAATACTTATGATAAGTATTGCCGAGGAGAAAATCTGCCTAGCCTATGTCCATCCTAAGAAGGTTTTATTAAGGTACATCTATGGCATGGGGACTCTACTGAGATCATATCTTACTTGTCTGTTAAGTGAAACGCTGACTGAAGGGCAAACCACTCCTCTCCAATGCTGCATATCAGAGTTTAATGTTCTTGGGAAATGTATTTAGCCACTGCATGTCTCCAAACATTCTCATCCCATGATGGAGGAAATTTAGTTAATGATGGATATTTATAGAGACTCCTGTCTAACACAGGAGAAATTTGAAGTATCATCCCTCAATGCATGTTATAACTCATTTTGAAATAATTACAGACTTATCAGTAAGTCACAAGTTCAATACAGAGAATTGCTTTCTCCTGAAACTACTTAAAGGCAAGTGACTGATCCAATAACCAATACGATGCCCCATAATCCCAGTGCTTTTCCTGCAGTTCCAGTCTCTTATATAAGCATACGCATCTGTCCGTGTCTGAGTGTCCATGCCACTTGGTTACTCTTACAGGATAGCCCCACCTACTCCATGGCAATATGCTATTAATCCTCTGCATTTCAGTCTGAAGCCTTCCTTGCTCTCTCTTTGGTGCCCGTGGTAGCTACACTCTTGAAGATTACAGGCCCACTGAAACTGAAATGTCTTTTAACTTGAGTTTGCTGTCTCCTGGGGAATGGGTTCAGGTTTCCATCTTTGTTAAGAATCAAGACCACAGGCCCTGGAGTTGTTGGGATTAGTGGTATGCACTACATGAAACCAACTTTGACTGCCTGCTTAATCAGCACTCTGCCAACCAGGCTACAGCCTCTGTTGTCTGCTTCTGTGTAGTGGAGGTTTAGTGGTAACATCTGTGCATTGGGTATTTTTTGGTTTTTGTTTGTTTTTGCTATCGGCTGTTGTAACAATGAGAGGCCCATATATTGACAGCTGTATTGGTTGTTATAATACTTGTATCAGATGATTTTTCCACTGTTGTAATAAAATACCCTGAGAAAATTAACTTAGAGGAGGAAAGGGTTTCTAGGTCTTACCATCCTTAAAAAGATATGGTCCATCGTGGTGGGAAAGACACAGAAGTGGGAGCATGATGCCTGCTTGGCAGTCAGGGAACTGATGCTCATATTTCATCAGCACATGTAGCACAATTAATAAAAACCCAGAGACAGATATTGGGGTTCAACCTGAAGATCAGAAAAGCAAAACAGCCACCCACTGGCTCTTACCTCAGTCCGAAATGGTGATCCTGCCTCAAGGAATCTCAGAATGAGACTGAGTGAGAGCTGTCTCCTCCTATCTTACTTATATTTCTCTCTAGTTCTGGGATTAAAGGTGTGCACCACTACTACCTGGTTTCTATAGCAAACTAGTGTGGCTACTAGGATTAAAGGTGTATATCACCAATGCCTGGTCTATAAGGCTGACCAGTGAGGCTGTTTTACTCTGATTTTCAGGCAAGCTTTGTTTATTATAATACAAATGAAATATTACTACAAGCACACATGCATGATTTTTGATCAACAGTTGCAAAAAAAATAACTTCTATGATTCTTAATCTCCTTGTAGAACTGGGATCCCATATCAGATATCATGAATGTCTTCCCATCATGCCCAACTTCTTCTCTGTAATCCTGTCTGCTCTCCGGGATCTGAGGATCCATCCATGTGAGGCTGCCACTATGACTGCATTGCCTAGCAGAGAAGCAAAAGGCCAATGGGCAGAAGAGATGAGACAAAGAATGACCAAATTTTGAATTGTATCATTGTAGAGAGGAAGAGTAAAGGGAATGTAGTTGAGAAGGCAAGATGAGACACACACATCCCTCCTCCATTATGCTGGCTGCATCCTGCCTGAGCCTAAGGTGTGGACAGTTAGACAGCCATTGGAAGAGAAGGGAAGACTAGAGTCCTGCCTCACAGGCAAGGGCAGTGGTCCAGGTTCAGTAGGCTTGGGCCAGCCTGTAGCTTGTGCTGGTGACACTTTTACATCTTAAATATGTATCTTGCTCAATTCCCATTTTCCTCACTTCCAGATGTCCTCATCACTGTCTTCGTGATGCCTAACCAACTTCTAGAAATGCTCAGGCATTCCTACACTGTGCACCATGGCTGCATTTTATATCTGGATTTCAGTCAGTCTTGCATCTCTATATCCTTGGTATTCACAGCACGTTCTGAATTTTCATTTCATATATCGTTTCCTTTCCCCCAGGAAAGGGGGATTTGAATATAGATTTATTTAAGCAAGTCAGTTATATAAGAATCCATATTTATGAAAGAAGATGGACTAAGGACTGCTTATTGGTTTTCTAACAGGATTACTCAGATGTCAAGGAAATTGGTACAGGATTCTTTGACGCTGTGACGGCTTTAATCTATCTAAGTGTGAAACACGTGGGACATTTTCATTGTACCTAATGTAGAATAGTCTATGGTGAGTTTGTAATAAACGGCAATGTAGGTTTCTTATGTAACTGAGATGAAGTGTAATCAGGAAGTGTATATGGGAGTCTGGAAGTAAATTGCATTTGGGGTCTAATCTGAGAAGCTCAAAGGAAAAACAGCAGGTTACCAGCTGCCCAGTTTCTGGTGTGGAAGGGACTAATTGCTAGGAATTTGGATCTCTGTCCTGCTATTTGGTTTCAGAGAAGAACTGAATATTATTATTTTCCCCTCAATTAAAAAACCATTCTTTTTATCACAAAGCTATGGATTGAGTATAACTCATAATTTGTTCTACTAAAATATTGGTTGCTGCTTATGTGTTTGAAACCCATTTCAGTTTGGAAGGAAGGGGGATTGGGATTTAGAAGAAGGGAAAATAGGTGTGTCACATGAATGAACTTGAGGTCAAATGAAAGCATCCATGCTCTTCTCCCCTCCCCAACGTCCCCACTCAGCCCTCACACCACCTGATTTGACTGCAGAGAATTCTTACCTTGGACACAGGGGAGAAAAGACAAGTAAGCAGCTTTAACTCTGGCTTCAGGATGTAAAATCACAGTAAAAATATTTGGTCATTTCTTCAGTGAAAACAGAAGCATATAAGACTGGATTTCAGGTTTGCACTTAGCAGCCTGTCTTAGAGTGAGGTCTAGGTTTGTTCTGTGGCCTTTATGAGTCAGGTGTGTGTTTGTGTGTGTGTGTGTGTGTGTGTGTGTGTGTAACAGAGGTGGAGGACAGGAATCTATCAGAGCACAGATCTTTTCTGAAAAATTTGATAAAGGATACTTTAAAAGAGGGATTCCCTAAAAAATGAAGAAGGACTGAAATCTGAGAACCATGTCTATCCTCTTTTTGGTTTTCTCATGCGAACTGTGTGACTTCCATCCTTCAAAGGGGGTCATTCTCTGCACATACGTTACACTGTAACAGATTTATCAAAGCTCACTCTGCATCTTTTGCTGGCATTTTATTTGAGAGGTCGAGAATGATCCTCCTCCTATCTTCACTAATTTGTGTGTCTTTGGTTCCACACTTAAAAATATCCCTGCAGCTCTGAGAATTACAAATGTTTGCTTCTAAGGGAGGAAGGTGGTTTGTGATGGACACTGATCCATGACATTCATTAAAGCACACAGAAGGTAATGAGAAGATGAACACTGCCATTGAGGGGCTGGGAGGGGTCACTGAGAGCCCTTCCTCTGTGTACCTGCCCACAGAAGGAAGTCCCTGCTATATGTAGCTATAATTTGTCCTCGATAAGAAGGTTGTGGTTTTCCTGAGGGGTTCTTTTCAAGAGAAAAAGACATGTTGACATGAGCAAATGGCTGAGAATGGATACAACAGGACTCTGGGGTGTGGTTCAAGAAAAGACAGATTTGTGGCTGACCCTGATAATCTACAAAATGGGAATAATTACCCTGACCTGATAATGGCCTTTGTCCATAACTGGTCATGTTGTGGGGAAGCATTCACCCCATTTTGTTCAATGCAGGACAGGGTGGACAGCCCAGAGAATTCATTCCAAGGGCCAGAATTGGTAAAATGAAGAAATAAATGAAAAGGACTTAACTGGGCCAGGCACGTAGCACTCTGAGCATCAAGCCTTGGTAATAACTGCTTGGTGGCAGATGCCCGATATTCCCAATATGTTTTCAGAGTGCAGTGTCCCCAGGCTGGTGACAGAGAGAGAAACGTTTCCTTTTTAGCTCAGAAGTCACCAGAGCATGAGGACACTGATCCTCCACTTCACATCTCCTAAGAGATGAGAGACCTTAGTGGACAGACTCAAGGCTCAGACTCATCATTATGGAAACTCCAAAGCTCATTAGCATTGTGATGTAGCAAGGAGCACGGGGAGGTGGGCGGTAGCTTCTCGGTATCAGGAAGGATCTGGGTTTGGATCTCACTTCTGCCTTACAGCTGTGTGGTAGACACAGAGGTGATACTCCCAGTTTCTCCCACAGACAATATGGGCTGGCAGCACATGAAAATGCTGTTAGATGCTGGCTTTCAGTTGTTATCCCCACGAGGACTGTCTAATGCCTACAGAGACCTGCCTGCCCAGGACCATATGACGCTTGTAAGGTGGCCCATCTCGTGGACTGACCATGTCCAGGATATATATTCATCAGAGTTGGCCCCGTGATGTGTTGCTCCAGCCCCGGAGCATCCATGGGTTTTTTTCCAAAGCATGAACTACCGTTCAGATTCTCCCTTTACCCAGTTCCACTCCCTTCCTTCCCCTGTGTCTTATTGCTATGTCTCTCCTAGGAAACTCAAACCTTCTGTGTCAGAACGTTGTCTATATTTTCCAGTGACAACAAGAATGAATCCCTGTTTGCCCCCATATAATACACTGACCATATACCAAAGAAGTAATACCACCAAATTCCAGCTCTGTGAACAAATGCCTTCATGGGGGTTACTCCCAGGAGCGTGGTTGTGGAGTTATTAACAGGAGAACCCACATAATCAAAAAGATTAGACAAAAACTCACAAAAATAGCATCATTGGACTTCCTTATGGAACTTGCAGGGAGCTGCCACATGGAAGAGTCTCTTCTCACTAGCTGTTGGGCACTGCTCACAGAGCCTTAGGGGAGGGGCTTGTGAGCCTTGTACATTTTGTGAACTTCCAGGTTTATGGACCACAAATGGATATGGCTGCAGGCCATCTCTGTTGATATGGTTCAGGTGAGCATAGAGGTTCATCCTTCTCAGGAAGCTCATGAAACTTACCAGGCATAGAATTAGGGAGGTGTGGTGGATTTCCTGGTGAGGAGAGTATATGGAACCAGGAAGCAAAGAACACACTGCCATCAAAGGCTTGGCTATAACTTTCAAAGTCCTGACCATAGACACTTATTTTGGCCAGTTGGGTTCCACCTCCTAAACATCCCATAGCCTCCCAAAGTAGCAACACCTGTTGGGGAACAGGTATTGAATGCTCAAACCTGTGAAGACATCAGATTCAAATCATAGCCGTAGCAGATATTGTATATAAACAGCCTGTTATCAAGCTGGGCTAATATTTAGCCCCCAATAAACAGGAATTAGCAGTAGTAATATATTTTTGCATGGTTTATATGGTTTCAGAGACTTGAAGAGAAACAGAAAATAAAAATACTTTGGAGATAAAGTCATAATCAAAGTGCAAATGACCTACAGAGTTGAACAGGACAGGGTTTGGGTCACACATGTGTGACTCTTGGACCTAGAGTCAAGTTTTGATTTTCCAGCCTGTGGTGTGTGCTTCGCAGATCCAAGATGACAAACTTCGTGCTGGTGAGATTCTATGAGCCCACAATCAATGACAAGTAGCTACTCTGCTAATTCTCAGCATCTGAGGTCCTCTAGGTTCAGATGGCATGGCTTTGGAAGCCCCTGAGACACAGCTTCACAAGTTACAACTTTGACAACAAAGTATTGGTTGGGTTGGTAGTCTCTAGAGATGAAGAATGGAAATCTATTTATACTAGTATCCTTGCTTCTGGTGAACCAGTGACTCTTACTCTTTGGACTCAGATTCTATGACTCTTTGCCTCGTCACATGCTGTATTTTCTTTATTTGTTTTTGTCTTTGTTTTCTGAAACAGGGTTTCTCTGTGGAGCCTGTCCTGGAACTCCTTCTGTACACCAGGCTGGCCTTGAACTCTCAGAGATCTGCCTGCATCCCAAGTGCTAGGATTAATAATCTTTGTCTCTGTATCTTCATTCCTTATACTGTTCATGGGGACAGTGGTTCTAATAATAGCACCCATTCTATATCCAGTATGTTCTAATTTCAACTTCTGTGATTTAATCTGGAAAATTCTTATTCCCAAGAAATTATATATAGAAAATCCCAGTGAGCATAAGATTGTGAGATCTACTATTGGCCTCACCACGGGTGCCCACACCCACAATTATCTACAGCTCCACTTCTCTCCCTCATGTTGGGGATCTACTGTTGACCTCACCATGGTTTCGCACACCCATGGTTATCTGCAGTCCACTTCTCTCTCTCCCTCATAGCTGTTGTAGGCTGCTCACTGGCTCCGTGGTTCTCCAACACCAGTGAACATGTTAAGCTCTGTGATGCATAACATATGACAACACCTTCTTGGAAAGTACTTTGGTAACAGGAAAGCAAAGACAAACTAACAGAATTAAGAGTGTTTGTGGGTTTAAACTCTCATTCATAGGGAAAGTAAAAATGGTTTCATATAGCTAAGACAAATAAGCAGCCATCCTTGACTCTTTGCCCATATTAAAGATTCGAGAAAGACTAGTAAGGGAGAGAGGGAGGGAGAGAACAGGAGAGGAGAGAGAAAGAGAGGAGAGGGGTGGGGGTAGCTCAAGCTCTCAATGGGTTTACATGAGCCACCTCTCCTGAGCTCTCTTGGCATTTGGTGTCTTTGTTCTCCAGGCAAACAACAATGGCATTATCAAGTAGATTACTTTATCATTCAAAAAAAACCACCTCATTTCCTTTTAAGTTGTTTTTCAGGCTACCTTTAGGAGAAAAACTTCCAGCATCAGGACTATGAGGTAGACTCCTTGGTCTAACTTTTATTTTAATAGGGCAGTCTTCTTTTAAACAGAAGCTAACTTGGGCGTTAAGAGAAATGAAGTTTATAACTGGAAGGAAGGAGCCATTTACATTAATATACAGGCGTTTTCATCTCTCTTCCTTTTCTGTAAAGAAGGGAGTCTTGAACTGCTACAGACTTGTATATCCAGTGCGGACGAGACTGTACAATTCCTTGTTTACACAATATGGAGCACATCTTGAGAATCTATACCTATGGAAGTATGATGCACCTTTTTTATTTTCTGCTTGATTTTTTTTTTGGATGGTAGGTTATTAAGGATTTTGGATCTGTCTTGAGGATGGCAAGAGCAAACACCCCTAGTGATGGCAATAAGTGATTTTCTCATTTGCCTACTCTGAACTGTAGTGTTTAGTGTATTAGCTTAGACTAGGTTAGATTAGAGATACCGTCTTCTGTTTTTCCTATAAAAATGTTTCTGTTTAGATGTACTTTCTCCCTAGGAGTTTGTTTTGGTAAACTATATTCTCTTATAAATACTGACTTTCTCATTCAAAACTGAATAATCTATTCATGCTTTCAATTTTTCCTGTATTTCTACTTACTTTTCTCTGATTAGAGATTTCTTCATGAGTCTTGTCCTTATTCCAACTTCAGATTCATCCAACTAATACTTTTCTTATTTTATTTTATTCTTCAAATAGTGAATTTTGGATCTATGCATTATTTTTTTGACTTTTCATTTTTTGTTGCTTTCTTTTGTATTTTTAATCTTAGTATCTTAATTTTTGGTAATATCTTTATGAAATATCTTTCAATAATCATCATTAATATCTTAATTTTCTTTTATTTTGATTTTTGTTAATTAACTCATAGTTTTTTTCTTTCTCAGCTGTATAGATACCAAACTCTTAGTCTTAGATATATATAGCCTCTCACTATTATTTTCTGCATATTTTAAACTTGGTTTGCATCTCTGTTTTGTGTAGAAAACTTTCATTATTATTGGTGGTGATGATGTTTTTTCTAATAATAGGCTATTTTTTAATTTTCACATTTATTGTTGATTATAGTTTTATTGCATTAATATTAGAGTTAGTGTTCTATTTGTTTTTTATGTATTCTCTTGAAAATAAAGTGAAAAACATTTATTTTACTTTATTATTATTATTACTTATTGTGTGTGTACTTAGCATGAGTATTTGAGTGCAGAGCCATTTGCACATGTGGTGATCAGGAGTTAACTCTTTCCACTCTGGATTCTGGAGATGGAATGCATGTCATCATGCTTGCATGATGTCTGAGTTAGGGTTTCTACTGCTGTGCAGAGACATCATGACCACGGCATGAACACATTTAACTGGGGCTGGTTTACAGTTCAGAGATTTAGTCTATGATCTTCATGGCAGGAAGCATGGTGGCATGCAGGCAGGTAAGATGCTGGACAAGGAGTTGAGAGCTCTGCATTCCAAATTGGTTGGCAGCAGGAAGAAACAGTGAACCATTAGCTGTGACTTCAACTTCTGAGACCTCAAAGCCTGCCCCCAGGAAGAGACAGTGAGCCACTAGGTGTGACTTCAGCTGCTGAGATGTCAAAGCCAACCCCCTAGTGACACACTTCTCCCAACAAGGCCACACCTCCTGATAGTGCCACACTCTGTGAGCCTATGGGGGCAATTTTCTTTCCAGCCACCACACATGACAAGCTCGCTTCCTGTTCCATTGAAGTCTTTCTGCATGAGCTTCACACTGGACATGGTGCTGCTGACCCCCGTCCGTAGTCACTAGAACTTGCGGAGGCACTTTGGTGGGTGAACTAATGTCATGATGACCTGAATTGCACCTCCTCCCCAAGAAATCTGCAATGGAAGAAGAGAACCAACTTCTGAGAGCTGGCTCCTGACCACCACACCTTCATCATTGTGGTTCTCCATAGCCAGTGGAAATGCTTCTGGGGCTAGGATAAAAATTCTACTTTCACGGTGCATTGCTCACATCCTTCTGGCCCTAGTTCAGCTTCTTGAATATCCCAGTCTCATCAGGTCAAGCCTCTTGATTCAGCTCCCACCCATCTGAGTGGGTGCTTGAATAGCAAAGCTCCTTTTCCTTGTGTTGTCTGTCAGCACCTCTGAATGTCCCTGACAGTGTCTTTTACTCTGATCTCCTCTCTGCTGACTACATGCCTTTGATACTCATCACACTTACACTGGAGGTTAGACAGTGGTGTCTCGGTTATTTCGTATTGTGTGTTTCCTGTCTCCTCGGGGTCCTAGTTAATCCCCAGGCTGAGAAGACGAAATGTCATCTTCATATGGGAAACTGCAAATATTGAGTTTTCAAAAACTTCTTAAAAACCTACCTTATAGTTTATGTCTGAGACTCAAACTATAGGTCAAGACCTAAGACGGAACAGAAGATGCAGATGCTAAGAGAGTGGGGCAGTCATTTACAGTGTACACTATACTTGGATTCCAAGCCCCATGATGGTTTACCAAAGAACTACAGTTTGACTGTTGAAGGCAACCGTGCAGAGAAGTCTTCCATTCTAATCTTCAAGCATTCTTTCTCCATCTCGCCTTTTAGCTCCATCTTTCAGAAGGCAAGCCTGCTTCTGGATAGAAAAGAAGAGGAGGTTAAGGTGGGGGACAGTGTTAGCATCCTGGCCTTAAGTGGTCATGGGTGGTATACAGATGTGGGGATGAGGGGGGAGGAATAAGGCACCCACACCACATGCTCCTGGAAAACCTGTTTTTGTCTCTCATGGGATGTATCACATCAGAGTTAAGCCCATTTGTGTGCCTTTCTTGCCCCCTTATGCCACACATTTCATGGGCCTTGAGGTGAACTCTTTGTGGCAGAGCTTGGTCTTTTTGAAATATTTTTGTCCCATCACTGAACGTAAACAACATTAAATAGGTAAACATATGACTAAACCTCTGAGATATGGGACAGTGGAGTACTCAGATATGTAATCAAATGTTGACACATAGCAGGTACCAGGTGTCCTTGCCATCACCAAGCAGAAAATCAATGGATAGTTCTTTTGTGGCCTTCACCTTCCTAAAGCACCCTCACTGGGTCTTAAGTGTTGATCAGTTAGGTCTCGTATCCACTAAAGGTAATTTTGAAACTTTTATTTTTTTTATTTTTTTGGTTTTTCGAGACAGGGTTTCTCTGTAGCTTTGGAGCCTGTCCTGGAACTAGCTCTTGTAGACCAGGCTGGCCTCGAACTCACAGAGATCCGCCTGCCTCTGCCTCCCGAGTGCTGGGATTGAAACTTTTATTAGTTAACTTTTTTCCTTCCTTTCTTCCTTCCTTCTTTCCTTCCTTCCTTTCTTTCTTTTGGTTTTTCAAGACAGGGTTTCTCTGTAGCTTTGGAGCCTGTCCTGGAACTAGCTCTTGTAGACCAGGCTGGCCTCGAACTCACAGAGATCCGCCTGCCTCTGCCTCCCGAGTGCTGGGATTGAAACTTTTATTAGTTAACTTTTTTCCTTCCTTTCTTCCTTCCTTCTTTCCTTCCTTCCTTTCTTTCTTTTGGTTTTTCAAGACAGGGTTTCTCTGTAGCTTAGGAGCCTGTTCTAGAACTAGCTCTTGTATACCAGGCTGGTCTCAAACTCACAGAGATCCACTTGCCTCTGCCTCCTGAGTGCTGAGATCAAAGGCATGCACCACCACAACCCAGCCAGTAACATTTTATTGCTGTGATAAAACACTATGACCAACTTATTAACTTATTAAAGAGAGTTTAATTGGGATGATGGTTCCAGAGGGTTAGTGACACTGATGGCAGAGAGAAGGCATGGTGGCAGGGCTGGAACAGCAGCGGAGAGCTCACATCGTGGTCCACACTTGGAATGGTGAGAGGTTTTTAAAGCCTCCAAGCTTGCCCCACTGACACACCTTGTAGTGCATTGAATACAATTGGCTCCTATAGGTTCATAGGTTTGAATCAGATCCCTAATTGGCAGAACTGTTTGAGAAGGATTAGGAGGTGTGGCCTTGTTGGAAGAGGTGTGTCACTCAGGATAGGCTTTGAGGTTTTGAAACCTCAAAGCACAAGCCATTCCCAATTAGGCCCCTCTGCCTTGAGATTGTGTCTAGAGATGTGAGCTCTCAGCCAGTGTTCCAATGCTATGCCTACCCACTGCCATGCTCCCTGTCTTGATAGCCATGGACTCTAACCCTCTGAAACCACAAGCCCTTAAACTCTTTTTTTTATAGATTGCCTTGAGCATGTGTTTTTATCACAGCCACAGAAAAACTGAGGCATACCTCTGCCTAAAGACTGCAAGTTTTAATACTTCCCAAATAATTATACCAACTGGGGACCAAGTATTCAACATTCTTATCCTAACCACCACAATAGCAATAACAAAAAAGATGATAACAATCCTAAAACCTCCTCTACTATCTGTGACATTCTCTTATTGTCTTCAGGATAGCCCAGCTCTTTACATGGAATTTGAATCATTTTCTGAACTTTCCAACTGATAGTATTATAAATTAACCAGAAGAAAGACATAAAAATAATGGAAGAAATGAAATGTATGAATAGAATTTCAAGGATCTGGGATTGATGCTCATTGGCAGAAAAAGTGAATCCAAATTGAACTGTCCTCATTGATGTTCACATGACCCATAGGATGAATAATGGCTAAATAGTTGCTTTTATTTAGGCCCTCTAACTTCTGTCTCTGGACCCGTGAAGAATGACTTATTTATTTTTTTTTATTTAATATTTTTTAATGTTTGGCTTTTATTATTATTATTATTACAAGAAAAATTTACATTTACTCCCCTTGTTCCCGGCCCTCCCGCTTCCCCCCTACCCCACCGCCCTCCTTAAGATGCTTCCTTAAGATGGGGCAGGATACCCTGCCCTATGGGAAGCCCAAGGCCCTCCCCTGTCCATCTCGGTCTAAGAAGATGTCCATCCATATAGAATAAGTTCCCAAAAAGCCAATACATGCAGAAGAGATAGGTCCCAGTGCCATTATCATTGGCTTCTCAGTCAGTCCCCATTGGCAGTCACATTCAGAGAGTCCGGTTAGGTCATATGCTCATTCAATCCTGGTCCAGCTGGATATGATGAGCTCCCAATAGATCAAGCACACTGTCTCTGTTGGTGGGCCAGTCCCTCACGGTCCTGACGTCCTTGCTCATCTTCTCCCTCCTTCTGCTCTTCCACTGGACCTTGGTAGCACAATCCCTTGCTCTGGTGTGAATGTGGGTCTCTGGCTCTATCTCCATCCATCATGCGAAATTTCTATGGTGACGATTGAGATATTCAACAAAGTAACTATGAAACAAGTTCAGTTCAGGCACCCACTCCTCTGCTGCCCAAGTACCTAGCTGGGACTTCCCTGTGAATACCTGGGATCCCCTCTAGAGACAAGTCTCTTGCAAATCTTAAAATGACTCCCGTTAATGTAGATATCTTATTCCCTTCTCCAATAACCACCCTTCCTCGATCTCCACCCTCCCCCAACCCCACCAGGCAGTAAAGAGCCCTGGCTCAAAGGGTATTTTCAGAATATTGCAACAGAAACTGGGCCCACCAACCTAGTGAAAACTGCCTTACGTTACTCTCATAATATTGCCTGTGAAGGGAAGCTCAAATTTCTGACCTATTAACAAGGTAGGAGGGAATGTTTCTTGTGAATGCGGAGCAGTCTCAGAGACAGACCAGATCCTTCATGAGGGAACCCTCTAGTGTTACTCTCCTGGAGATGGTCCAGACTCCAGTTGAGTAGATGATCTCATGTGGCACTCCCAGTGAAAAGTGTCCCCATGTCAAAACCTTACTTAAGGGGACCAGAGCATCTGGCATTTGTTGAATTAAAATAATAAATCCCAGTGAAGATGTGGAGGTGACTTGGAGACCCAGAGCTGTGCAGGTGAGGTGCGTGGAAAGCCACCATCCCAGCAAATCCTGTGAGACCTGTTCAGTAGCACACAGCACAGGTGATTATCTCCACTTTGATGGCCTTCCCCTGGGAACCTTTTTCGAACATCTTCAAGAACCACAACTCATGCCTACAATGCCTTGAAACTTCATGGCTGGCCTGGTTTGTTTTATTTTTGGCCTGGGTAAAAAGTGGCTTTATTGGTGAGAACCTTGATCACACAGAACTTAGGAGGTGTCATTGGGGCCCTTCTTGCCAAAGGTGGACACACGGACAAAACACCACTTAAACTGCATTTGCTGCATGACTCAACATATCTTCCATCTCCCCCTCTTCCCCTTCCTGTTTGTCTGCCTTAGAAGTCTGACCTCATTTTCCTAGCATGAATGAGAGACCATGGATTTTATGTCCCACTATGTGGTCAACTACTCCAAGAGTGGTCAGGGTCTCCACTCCACACTGGCTAACGCAGCCTCTAGTGGCATCCCTGCCATAAAAATGGCATTTCTAGTACTTGTATGATCTGCTGACATCAGAATCCTCCCTGGATACTTTTCCCACCCATTATCTGCCTTGCTGTTTGCTTAACTGCTGGAAGGATTTCGCGCCATGCCAGTCAGCCATAGATTGTCTTACAAGTCGGCTTTCAAGTTCATCTTAGACTTTCAGAGTGGAGCTTGCCTGTAAAGAAGCAGGAATGAAAATAAACGCGAGAACAGCAGTGACTTCATTTCCTTCCTTTAGCTCTTCTCTCGTAGGGAATTTCAAGCTTGTGTGAGCTTTGGTGAAGAGGCCAGGGAGCGGGTAGGCATTTTTATCCTGATGTTAGAGAACATTTTTATGGGAATCTTACAAACCACCTCAAGTTTATTTTGGGTCCAAATTGAGATTCTCATTTATTATTTAAAAGATTTTAAAATCTAATATTTATGATGTCTCAAAGTAAAGATTCCCATTTCAGTGCTGACCTTTTGACTTCCATGTGATTTAGAAATTGTCTGGACGGCCTCTGCTTCCAGATTTCCATCTGTATCTTCAGTACAAGTCAGCTTGCACCCCACAAGAATTTCAGCAGGGGTCTCCAAACTCAACTCATTACTTCCCAGCTTATGAATTTTTTCATGCGTGGAAGGTACCGCTGCCTTCTCTCTTCATCCTGTGAACTGGGATTGATTCACTTTGCTTCCTCTTCAGCGCATCCTCCTCCCAACTGCTGGATCTGAGACTCGGTTTCTCCACTGTCTTCTGTTCCCCAGGTACTTTCCTTTCTGCCCAGGTCTTTGCAATAGCACAGCCTCATGCACACCTACCCAAAGACTATACCACTTCAATGCCTGTTTACATTTTAACCACTGGAAGAATAGGCTGCCCTGCCACTCTTGAGATAGCTACAAGTCAAACACAATCCCAGCTCTCCTACAGGCTGCCCCTCCCTTCCTTGGCATAGGTTCTGAGCTCCTTGTGGGTCTTTTCTGTTCTGTTGCATCTATTCTGCACTCTACAGAGCATTCTGACATTGACACCTATCCAGTACCCGAGAGAAAACTTAGTTATCACCTGTATGAAGTCCTCAGTGACCACAAGTGTGTGCCAGGTATCTGGGTATCTGTGAGTAAGCTCAGACAATAGGTCCATTTCCCTCTATCTGGCTCCTGTGTTACTCTGGAAGTCTATAAGAGGAGGAGCATTGCCTTAGATCTACAGCTCCCAGCAGACACAAAAGCCATGGTTCCCCTTTATTACAGCAGCATTGGGTATCATAGATAGAGCCTTCATCCTGGAGTCAGGAGGGTGTGAGCCCAGGTTCTAGTTCTGCATGAATAGGTTTCATGGGTTTGAGCAACTCAGGTCAAGTTTGAGCTTCTCTGACCACTTATGATCTATGGCCCATGGCCTATGTGTAGAAGAAGAGTAACAAGACTGGACTGAGGATGTGGCTTTATGTGGCCTTTTGCTGAAGGTGTGGTCACATGTCCTGGAGTGGCAGCCCCTTATTAGAGTATAGCTTTTCGTCCCCCTCACTTTTTCTGGCTTATTTTTCCATAACAAGCAAACATAGAGCTTTTACAGTCAAGAGAGAGCCACTGCCCAAGATTTTTAAATGGGAGGACATATTTCACATCAATCATGACATCGGTAGTGTTTTCTGCAGTGGTTAAGGGTGAATCATAAGATGTTTAGCTGTGTATTGTTCTGTATCAGACAGAATAATTACAGTTACATGTCCACCCACACCTATGGAGAGTTATTATGCTGTCTGAAAGGTAAGCATAAAGAGTAGTTTAATTGCTCCATAAAACTGAATTGTTTTTTGTTTTGTTTTGAGACAGTATCTCATATATCCCAGGATGGCCTCAAATTCCCATGTAGCCAAGGATGATCTAAGATTCCTGATCCCCTATCTCCACTCTCCACATGAGATTACAGGCATGCTCTACCACCATTATTTGGCTTCAAAAGAAATTTCTTTTTTTTTTTTTTTAGTTTTTCGAGACAGGGTTTCTCTGTGGCTTTGAAGCCTGTCCTGGAACTAGCACTTGTAGACCAGCCTGGCCTCGAACTCACAGAGATTCACCTGCCTCTACCTCCTAAATGCTGGGATTAAAGGTGTGTGCCACCACTGCCCGGCCCAAAATAAATTTCTTAAATTAAAAAAATTACCTAAATTCTATTCTTACTGTAAATTTAAACAACTTGTTAAAATTTTCTGTCTATTGCTAGGTCATCATCCAGCAGACTTAGTTCAAAGAATTTCTATATCCCAACACTTTCTGTCAAAATCAGTGTCGTGTGTATGTGAGTTTTTATGTGAGTGTGTTCAAGCAGGCATGCCAGGACACACACACATAGGAGTCAGCAGACAATGTCCAGTATTGGTCCTTGCCTTCTGCCTTGTTTCAGACAGGGTCTGTTCTGCCATTCCCCACTGCCCTTGCCATCACCAGGAGCTCTGGAGATTCTCCTATCTATTTCCCATCTTGCCACATTGGATTGGATTGTAATTGCGTGTTCTAGTGCGTCTGGCTCTTAGTTGAGTTTGGAGGAATCTCAACTCAAGTCATTGGGTTTATGCAGCTGGATTTATCCACAGCTCTGTGGATAGGATTTTAAAAAGAAAAGCAAAGCAAAAGGAATCCTTAAGTATTTGAATGCCTACTCGGAGGCCTGTAAGCAATGCTGGAACCTAGAAATGCAGACTTAACAGCTCACAGTATGACCATTTCCTTCATAATGTGCCCATCTTCCGGCTGCATTACCATGTTCTATACTGTACTTTGAGAACTGCAGCGGCTCTTTCCAGTTGGGTCTTGCCAGTTGCTGGACAGTGATTATCATCAGGGCTCATGAAAAAAAAAAAATCCTCAGCCACAAAGACGGAACCCTATGTCTCTAGAATAGGGATTCTGTGTTTTTCTGGGAATGGCTGGGGAGAAAATATTTTCAGATCATGGGCTCTCTGGTGACAGGCTTGGATAGCCATGCTCCGGGAACAGCCACCGGCAGGGAATGTGCGTGCCAACAGGTATGGCTGAGCTTCAAAAGATTGTTTACAGAAACAGGCACTAGACAGAGGTGGCCTGTGGTCTATGCCAGAATACCAACTTTCAATCATGCCCTCACCCCAGAGCCATACACAGTCCTCGAGTAGCTACTGTTATCATCTTCTTACTCAGCATAAATGTTTGTTTTCTTCCAAGACTTGGAGTATGCAGCTTCCACTGCAAGCTTCCTCTTGGAACTACACCCCGTCTCCATGTTCCTCAAGTCTAGAATAAACACACTTGTGACATCCTTCATGGAAGTCACGCTTGTTTTTTACCTCATTGGTCTCTACACCTCTCCTCTAACCGTGAGATTCGGGACTGTTATCATTTCCATCTCTGATTCCGGTGACCAAATGTGTCTGCATGTCTTCTGGAATTCAGCAGATGCTTCCATTTCAAGAGGCACACCCACGTCTTTCGATGCTGTGAGCACTGGGAAGTGCAGGCTCATGCCGTCAGTTCTCTGGCCTGGCTTGTGCCGTCTGCTAAGCAGTTTCCCAAAGAGTGCCCAGGAAAACCTGTGGAAGCATGCCAGAACATGCTGCTCAGCATTCACCACAGCTTGCATCCTGACTGCCCGGCTGGGGTCTCTATTCTGCAAAGACAGACCACTGTTCATGAAGAGAGACTGTTCTTGTAAGCACACCTACTAACTCATGGTTTTCCTGCAGTCTTGCCTCTGTGTTTTCTGTTTTGTTTCTTGTTTTTCAATTCCATCTTCTGAGAAGACAAAGAAAGACCAAACTTCCTGCAGGGTGCCCATTCTATACTTTGTTTGTCATGCTGTCTGTTGGCCCAGCTCTTAGCTTTCTGTCTCCTGTGAGAATGTTACCCTGGTACTGTATTCCTAACAGTAGCCAAACTCTCTGACTAGTGTGCATGGTCCCATCAGAGTCCATGCATGGTCCTGCCACAGGGTCCTCTGTTACTGACGCCTTCTTCATTTGTGTTGAGTTTCATTTCTGCTTTTACGAAACAACCAAGTGATTTTAAGTGGCTTTGGCTTCTGGAATGATCCACTCTTATTAGGTCTTCAAAGGCTCTTGAGAATTTTTGTTTAGAATGTCTGCAAATGTAGCCTGGAGGGTTTTCATGCTCTGCCCAAAGCTGGCATCTAAAAATAAAGTTTAAGCTGACTGGCAGCAAGAGAAGTGCCCAGATCAGCAGATGGTGTGAAACGCAAGGCTTGTAAAAAAGAAAATGTATTCATGAAAATACACATCCCTTCCATATTAAAGGTCTGCTAGGAACACACGTTCTCGGTAGACTGGAGGGCTGTCAGGGTGTCAGAAACGGAAGGCATCTGTATTTGAGTTTGTTGAGGTCCTGCCTGAGTTCTTTGGTGACAAGATGCATGACCAGGAAGGCAGTTAGACCTAGAGGGTGCCGTGCCACATAAAGGTCAACATTTCTGAAGATGTGGCACCATTGCGACCAGTGGACATGGGAAGCATCTCAGTGCACCTTGCAAGGGTCACCCTCATTCTGCCTGTCCCACATTTTTATCAAAGGTGTGTTTGGTGACAGAGATGACAATGAGACATTCCCATAGGAGCTTGTGATGACATGAATGTGGAGGAGAGGCTGACAATAATTAAAACACAATACAGACGCCAAAGGAGGTAGAGGGGTGTGTGTGTTTGTGTGTGTGTGTGTGTGTGTGTGTGTGCGCACATGAACACATTGTACATGCAGGTGTTTGTTTCCATTGTATAGAGGACCAAGTTCAACCTCAGATATTATTCTTCTTCAGAAGCCATCACCTTGTTTTTTGACATAGTGTCTCTCACTGTCAAGAATTTGACCAGAGGTCAGCTGACTAGCAGGCCAGCCTCAGCGTCTTCCCATCTCTGCCTCCCCAGCCCATGGATTACAAGCATGTACCTCTGTGTTCTGCTTTTTGTCATTGCTTCTTGGGACTGAATTGAGGTCTTTGCACTTGCACAGAAAACACATCACTAACCCAGCTCCTGCAGGGCATTTAGCATGGTTAGAATGTGCAGGGAATTGCTTTAGCTTTCATTTCTAACAGATAAACACCAGAACACAACCTGCATAAACACAGCAAGGGGAAAAGAAGACACCACAGAACACCCGTGACAAAGAGCTTTGGGGATGCTTTTGTAGGTTACAAGTAAGGCCACATGATACTTGTGTGCATAAAGCAAGGAGAGTACAGATGTCCCTGTCTTATGGCCCTCGGCACAATGTCCAGTTATTTTTAGGAAGCAATAATTGTTGCTTGTTTAATATTTAATGCTTAATTAGAATGGAGTTGATTGATGTTTACAAACACTTCTCGACTCATTTCTCTTCTAAACAGTGCTGCGCCTTCCCCTTCTCATCAGTGGAACCTTCCAGGAGGTGGTTCAGTTTATGAGTGGGTAGAAGCAGTCTGACTTAAGAGCCCACATCCCAAACCACTGTGGCTTGCCAGGGCTACCTGCTTTCAGTAGTTAAACAGAACCTTTTACTATCGCCAAACTCAGTATAATAAAAACAGACCTTTAGAGGACTTCCTTGGCTTTATTCAGTGACTGGGTAAGCATTAAGTTTTGACACATTGCCTCTAACTACTATGCTGGATTTCAGTTTATGGAGATGAAGTTTATGTGTTACAGAAACAGTGGGTCTGATTAAGGACCATGATCAAAAAGTCCCAGGAGTTCTGAGAGTTGTGTGTGTGTCCCATCTGCAAGGGGGAAGTGTGCAGACAGTAAGCCTGAGTTCTTCCCAGCTATGTCCTTTCATTATTAGGCAAACAAAGGGCATCTGAAAACCTGAGTAGTAGAATGGAGCATGGACAAGAACCTTGGCCAGTGCAAAGCCTAAGGAGGTCTTCAGTAGTGTGAGTTTAAGAATGGGGGAGTGTCAGCATTCATTATGAAAAACGTCATAGGAGACCCCAACTGGGAAAAGACCAACACAAGTGTTTTAGACTCAGACAGAAGTCTATAGCTTGTCTTCTTTTCTGTATTGTTTAATTAAAAAGAAAGCAAAACAAAACTAGATAAGAGCCACAATTATTTACTTGAAGGACTCCTTGAAAAGCAGAATCCATATACATAAAGCAGGGCAACGAGACAACCCATTTAACTGCTGCATGCGAAGCAGACATCCGCAGCCCATGTTCTTATGATCAGTGTTCATCTTGTCAACCTATCCTGAAATTACTCAGGGGCACTTGCCAAAATCGTAGCCTTTGTGACCTCCTGCCACTGGCATCCCAATTGTTTCCATTCCTTCAGTCCCATCTGGTTCAGTAAGAAAAATAAAACAGACCAGAACTTCATTCATCTGCATGGGGAACTACTGCATAAAACAAAACTGTACCTACATGTAGATTATTTAGTTTTAGTAGAAGTCTATCATTTTATTGATCCTCTCAAAGGACTAGAATTACTTTGTTTAATTTCTTTGCCATTTTTCTGATTTCAGTTTTATTAATTTCTGATCTAATTACTATAATATTATTTTGGGTTCAATTTTCTCCCCCCTCACTGAAAGATGAGCATTTTCTTTTTATCTTTTATTTTTTATTATTTTAAAAATAATACCAATCAAAATTCCCACTTCCTCCCCTCCAGTCCTAAGAGAGGGCAAGGCACCCTGTCCTGTGGGAAGTCCAAGGCCCTCCCCACTACATCCAGGCTGAGCAAGGTATTCATCCAAAGAGAATAGGATCCCAAAAAGCCAGTACATGCAGTAGAGACAAATCACAGTGCCATTGTCATTGGCCTCTCAGTCTGCCCCAACTGTCAGCCACATTCAGAGGGATCAGTTTGATCCCATGCTTGTTCATTCCCAGTCCAGCTGGAATTGGTGCGCTCCCATTATATCAGGCACACTGTCTTAGTGGGTGGACCCCTCGTGGTCCTGACTTTCTTGCTTATATTCTCCCTCCTTCTGCTCTTCTACTGGACCTTGGGAGCTCAGTCCAGTGCTCTGATGTGGGTCTCTGTCTCTATCTCCATCCATCACCGGACAAAGGTTCTCTGGTGATATTCAAGATAGTCACCAGTCTGACTACAGGACAAGGCCAGTTCTGGCACCCTCTCCTCCACTGCCCAGGGTCCTAGCTAGGGTCATCCCCATGGACTTCTGGGAACCTCTCCCATGCCAAGCTTCTTGCCAACCCCAAAATGGCTCCCTCAATTAAGATATCTCCTTCTCTGCTCCTATATCCGTCCTTCCTCCATCTCAACCATTCCACTCCCCCAAGCTCTCCCCAACCCTCCTCTTCTTCCCTCTCCCTCCCCCTCTCCCCTTCCTTCTACTCCCTACCCCATGCTCCCAACTTTTGCCAGGTGATCTTGTCTGCTTCCAATTTCAGGGTTGATCTATATATGTTTTTCTTTGGGTTCACCTTATTACTTAGGTTCTCTAGGATCATGAACTATAGGCTCAATGTCCTTTGTTTACGGCTAGAATCCATTAATGAGTGAGTACATACCATATTCATA
>JAQHUG010000093.1:6554307-6616095 GCA_028555095.1 Dicrostonyx torquatus
TTTCTGATATGTGAATTTGATGTTATGAACTTAAGCAATCTATTATCAGTGCCCCACAAATTTTGATAAATTCAACTATTCAAAATAATTTTTAAATTTCTGCTGCTACTTCCTTGGCTGGTGGATGATATAAGTATATATTACTTAATTTTTACATGTTTTAGGTGAGTCTAACTGTATTTTGATATCGAACTTGAGTTTAACTCTATTCTGAGCATGAAATGTCAGTTCTGAGAGCGTGTTTCATATGGTTTCGTTCCTTCTTATTTACTAAGGTTTGTTTTAAGATCCAGAGCATCATCTGCTACAATAAATGCATCCATAAGGAGAATGCCTGTTCTCTGTTGTGAGGTGGAATGTTCTGCAAATGCCAATAGGGTCAAATTGGCTGATAAGTGATGTGTACATCCTTCGTACTCCTTGTGTCCTGTTTGCTTCCTCTGTCAGTTATCGCAAGTGTTAAGTCCCCACCTAGCACAGATTTGTCTCTTTCTAAGTTTTCTAACGTGTTTCTTCTTTAAGAATCCTGTGCTTCATCATAAAATTCACCTTTTATCACTACACAATGATGATCTTTATCCTTGAAAATCTTTCTCATTCCAGTGTCTCCTTTATATAAATTTTAACGTGACTTTATCAACTTTGTTTGATTTGTGTTAGCAGGTCTATCAATCAGAACTGTCCAGGAAATCGTTTTCAGATACACATTCACCCACACCCACCCTTGCATACTAAGAGATCCATTTCAGGGGATTGCTTACATGACTGTGGGGCAATAATTGAGAATGGTAATAACTGAGATTGGTAATAATTGAGGCTGGTGGGCTGGGAACTTTGGGGAAATACAATCTTTCTTCTTTCCTGTAAAAAGTTCTGTGTCACTCATAAAACCTTCAGCTGATCTGAGGAGGCCCTTTCTGTTTACTGCAGTTGACCACTTGAAGGTTTGTAAAGACTGTAGGTGTTTACCACATCTTTACTACACCACCTAAGTTAGTATTTGATTTCATAAGTAGATACTAAAGCCTTGCCAACTTGGCACCTAAAACTAACTGACAGATACCAGCCTTTATCTACCTGGCACCAACACAAATTTAATCCAAAAATAAGTGGTAGCCATATTTTCTGATAACATGGCACAGCCATTCTATGGCAATGAAAGTTACGTCAACACTTATCTAAAAGAGGGTGTGAAGTCCTTGGGTAACCATCACTCTTCCCCTTCATACCCCCTTGCTTGAATTCTGTGATATTATTACTAATAAGCTTTGTTATATTTTGGTTAGAGACATTTGCTTTACGTATGTGGGTGTGTGTATATGTAGATAGATGCCTTTATTTTTTCATTGTTTCCATGAACATGAAGGGTTTGGTGGAGCCCTTTCTCTCGGGGTCTCTCTGAAGGATAAACTGGTGTCACTGGCAGCCCACTGCTCTACTGAAGGCATCACAACTGAGCTGCTTTCCATGGTTGTTGGCAGCATTTAGTTCCTCATGGGCAGTCCATCCAAGAGAGCTCTTGGCCAGAGCCTCTATTGGCTAGTTGCCACTTGGCCCTTTATGTGGCTATCTTATGCCATGCCCCTCCCTTTGTTTTACAGACAGTACTGAGGAAGTGCATTGGCATCCCAGTGGAAGCCGAAGTCTACAGTCTAGTTTGGAATTGGCACCTATCCCTCCCCATTCCCTTTTTCTAGTGGTAAGAAATAGGACACTGAGCTCCACATTCATTGGAAAGAATGATACCAGGGCAGGAGCATCAGCGGGCATGGAATGTGGGGTGCCATCTAGTAACGAGGTAACTAAAGACCCACACCTCAAAGCCAGATGCCCTCACATACCCAGATTGAGGATCACACTGGATTCCCTTTCTAAGTTCACTCCCAGTTACTGGCCTGTTCTCTGTTTCTTCTCTTTCTGTCTGAAAGGGAAATAAGACTTTAGGGTCTGTTTCTCCTGACAAGTGTTTGGTGTGTATGTATGTGTGTCTTTCTTACAGACAGTGCCATTCGGTACCTGTATGCCTGGGAGGCAGAGAATTGTGTCTGTTCTGTGCTGATGATCTGCAGAAACTTCTAGTGGAGCGACATGGGCCAGGATGCGTCCACTCTCAGCCCCGGCAGCCTCAGAGACAGAGTCTAGAGAAGGATGCGTGTCTGCTGGGTGTGCCTCTGGATATTTGTTCCTGCCCTTTGGATGGGTAGTTTATTTTCCCTGAAGGTCATTTTGAGGGTGAAATGACAGTCCTTCAACCCGCGACTGGAAGAGCCCTCTCCAACTGATAAGCAATCTTTCGCACAGTTGCTCTTCTAGGCTATTACATTTTGCCGGTAATCCCTACCTTCTGAGCGGCTCAGCCTGGCTGATAGGAGGCTTAAGAGATGGGATGTTATCAGAGCCCTCGCAGCCGTTCCAGGAGAGGCACTAGGCTTGGTCTTTCAGAGAGGTCATCCCAGATATTTTGGGAAATCTCTCTTTCTGAATCATCATTTCCCAGAACCATTGGAAGAAATGCACCTTTTCTATCTTGTAAAATTTTCTGCTGAGAACTTCCTCTCTCCTATCACTGCTCCCTCATACCGAGAAAAACAAAGACCACTCAGCCTTTCCATTAGCCAGCATGAAAAGCCTGCACAGAAACACTCTGATGAGGTCGTGTTTTTCCTGTATTGATCCTATGGTCCTTTTTGTACAAGAGAAATCAGAAACCTATTTCATCGAACACGTCCTGGTAGGTTTATCTGTCCCTAATGCCATGCTCAGGGAAGGTGAGGAAAGTGCCTGAATAGATGTGTCAGAAGTAATGGAGGTCATGACTGGCTGTGAACTTTTTTTGGTCCTTGCGATGAGGAGCGAGCAGTACCCAGTGTGTCCAACAAGCTCCACTTTCTAACTCCTGTAGTAAGAGCACTACCTCCTTGTACTGTGATGAAGACAGCCTTGAGGGAATAAAGTCTTGTCCAGATGGGTAACATGTGAGTGACAGTTCAAGCACTCAGGTTCAGGCATGCTGACTCCAAGCTCCCTAGGTTTTCAGGCGTGCTATGCCTGCATACTCTGAAATGGTAAGCACCCCAATTCAATGCTACTAATGAAGAGCTAACATGGAAATTCATCACCCAAGAGAAGGGGATAGGGTGTCACACCTAGAATCATATCAATGAAAGACTCAGAACAGAGACCTCTGACTCCCTCATTTTACTTTTTTCAGACATACTATAGTGTCTTTGGCTGTGACTTAAGTCACAATCAAAGTGTTTTCTGTCCCCAAGATCTGGTCACTGAATAGAGAAGATACATGGCTATTCAACAGCCACCTTCTGAGCCTCTGCTGCTGAGCCTGGGGCAGGGTATGGGCTGGCAGGAGTGAGGTGACCGAGCCTGTGACAGTCTAGCAGGTCTTGCAGAGTTTACTAAAGAAGACTCCAGCCTGAGTCTTGCACACTTCTTTCTCTTGAGTGTGGTGCTGCAAGTAGGGGCTTGTCTATGAAGGCCAGTAAGCAAGATGCTCCTGACTGGCAGCAAAGCAGTCAGGTTCCCAGCTGTTTCCAATGAGGCACCAAAACTTGTTCATTGCAGAGCTTGGCCCTCTTGTTCATTTTGCTGTCAGTGGCAGGAAAGATGTCCCTTATCCTGAAGAAGGAAAGCTTAAGTCACCCCTTCCTTGTAGCTAATGTTGAATTTGACTCCAAGCAGCCACATCCACTGATGCCAACTGGCTTTCTGCTTCTGCCGGTTGGTACACATCGGTGTTTGACACTGTGACTGCTTCTGCATTTGTGCTCATCATAGCTGACTTTCTGCACTTTGAGCTACAAGACTTTTGGTGCCCAAGTCCTTTCCCTCCAGCTTGTTGCTTTTCACCAAGGAAGCTCATGGCCGTTTTGCTATCTCATGGTGTGATGAATTTGAAAAGCCATTACTATAGGAATGGTTTCTACCAAATTACTCTGACTATAAATTACATAGGAGGAAGCTTCTGAATTTGGGGGTTCTTTCTCTGGGGTACACACACAGTTTACTTGAAGCCATTGCTGCTTTTATGGACACAGTCACATCTCATGACTGAGCCAAGCAGAAGGAGGCAATATTGTGAGACATTTTTTATAGGCCCATATTAAATGATTTATCAAGTCTGACAGACAGCAAAGCACTATTATCAGATGGAGAGGAGAGCTTTGTTTAGCCAATTATTTATTATATTCTTAATATCTTAAAGATTTATTTATTTATTTATTTTGGTTTTTCGAGACAGAGTTTCTCTGTGGCTTTGGAGCCTGCACTGGAACTAGCTCTTGTACACCAGGCTGGTCTCGAACTCACAAAGATCCGCCTGCCTCTGCCTCTGGAGTGCTGGGATTAAAGGTGTGCGCCACCACCGCCTGGCTAAAGATTTATTTTTAATTACATGTTTTGTGTGTGTGTGTGTGTGTGTGTGTGTGCGTGTGTGTGTAGGTATGTACATAAATGAGTTCAGTACCCACAGAGGCCAGAGAGGGCACTAGATTCCATGAAACTGAAGTTTCAGGTGGTTGTGAGCCACCCCATGTGGGTTCTGTGAACTGAATTAGGGTCCTGTGCAAGAGAAAGACATACTCTTAACCACTGAGCCATCTACTAGGCTCCAGTGATTCATTCTTTGGTTGATTTTTCTCCTTGATATGTAAAAAAAGGTATTTACTTACAGTGGCCCTAATGGTTCTCTTTATTATTTATATTTGTTGATAAATGCACTTATACACATACTTTTATATTAAATTGAACATAAAATTTATATATTATAAATTGTATAGCTGCTCATATGCCACAATGTAAAATCCAGTCATATGAAACAGAAATGAAATGCCCCATAGAAGCGATTATGTCAGGATCATGGAGTTGCCACCGATTTCTTTAAGGATAGCCGGCAGAGCTGCTGCTTAGAGTCTGTCAGTGTGACTAGTGCCTATGTTTGCATAAGCAATTTTTATAAGCTTTGCATCAATGGCCCCTAATTACTCTGTCCCTCCCAGGATAATCTACCACAGTCTCAGCTTTGCTGGTATTTTTAATAATTTCTTAATAGAAGCAAATTAGAATTTTTTTCTTCGGGCTCTGGCATTGTGATCACAGAGTGTTACTGATGCAGTGAAGTCAGGACAATGTGCCCACATTTAGACCCCAAAGAACCTCCCGGGCAACTTGCCCAGAAACCCAACGCCATCTGTAATTTACATATGCATGAACTTTTTAGAATTAAAAATAAACACATAACCATAATATTTACTTGCCTGCCTTTGTTCCTTGCTGTAGGGGTAGAAGGAGTAGGCGGGACATGTTCATCCGCCCTGGAGCTGAGCAGTGTTTGTTTCCTCTACACTTTAGCTGAAGAAAATCCCATGTGGTGGTTGTGTAGGTGAGGAGAATGCTACAGGAAGTTAGAAGGGCCTCCATGAAGCTCTAGGAATTATCTTAATTCTTATAAATGGCCAGAACTGGTACAAGCAGGCATTTTAACCAGGGCAGCAAGGGTACGTTAGTTACTGTAGCAAATAATCCTGAACCCCCCACATGTTATAGCCCAGCTGTTTTTCTTGCTCACATTTAGCTTCTGTCATGGATAATAGTCTGCATTCTTTCTGCAGGCTTCTGGAAGAAGGGGGCATCCCCACCTGAAGGATTGCTTGGGTTAAGCAAATGGAAAACTGGATGAAGCCAAAGGCCTTTGGGTGCTGCCAAAGATTCTGCTCACAAATGACTGATGTCATTTGCATTGACCATGTCCTGGCCAAACCTTGTATTATTTGGTCAGAAAAATAGAATTTCTCTAACAGAAACGAGGCCACGTGCTCTCCAAACAAGCTGGAGATTAAGGGACAGAAAGGTCTCACCTCTGCAGGATGTTGCACTGAATATCCATGTGGCTTAACACAAAGGTTTCTTGAGTTGTTTTGCTTTTCAAAGACATAGCCTTTTGCAGGCAGGCGTCCACTTGTTGCTTGATCTTTCCTGCAACTTTCCTCCATCTGTGAGATACACGGAGCTACTTCCATGCAACTGTAACTCGTTACGAAGTTTGGGCAACCTGTCTGTTACATCATCATCGTTTAGCGCTCTACCAGGTATCCAAAGGGGTTTGCCTTCAAAGGTCAGGAGACCAGGCCACGTGCAAGTGAGCTGACAGTTACGGGCAATTGCCATGGTTTGGATGTCCCTCTGAAGATGGTCCTGAAGCTTAGTCTTCCAATGCACAGGTTGATGGTATTTGGATTTAATGGGAAAAGTGTGAGTCATGGGGAGGGGTTCATCTGTTCTACTCCATTCATGGATTAATGGTTTAACTGATTAATGGGTTATTTAGGGAGTGGCTCTGCTCTAGAAGGGAGCTCCGTGGCATACACCTGACTTGCCCTCTGCTCTGTTGTACTACAACATGAATACCTTTTTCAGATGCCAAGCAGACGCCAGACCCTGTTTCCACTCACCCTATAATCATAAGGCAAACAGATCTCTACATAAATGATGCAGTCTAAGGTATTTTGTGGTCATAACCATCTCAGATGGACTAAGAAGCCCAAACATTGATGTGTCTCTTCAGCCAGTACCCCTAATTCAGAGCCATCTACCTGGACCACTTTCTTTATTTTCCTTAGGACTGGGTTCCTTTCTTGACACCCCAGAATTTCAGCCGTGAGAATACAAATGCAAAAGGTTTTGATTTGAAAAACAAAACTCAAGAAATTTTGGGGCTCCACAGGCAGGATGTATCAAGCTACACTGATGTTCATTGTACCATCCTACAGGGGACAGGGATCTTTCTGTCCCTCACTCTCTGTCCCTGAAGCTCAAGCTTGGTTTGTTTTTGTTTTTATCATGTGTGGCCACCCTTCTGTTAGAGAGATTGTTAGAGACAATGTGCACTTTGCTCAAAAACTACAGCACTGTGGCTTCCACCCACTTTTGTGACTTCCAAGAGGATGTTTCTTCTTAGGCATCCCTTACAGACACTTGGGACTGCTAGACCCATCTGTTGCGGGAGCCCAGGAGAGATCCATGTCCTTCCCACCCTCGTTTCGGTCCTGTGCCCTAGAATCCACATAAATTGCATCCAGAGCCATCCAGTTTTCTCAGGCCTCTGCAACATCATAGTTGACAGTGTGGGACACTCACTCAATTCCCTGCTTGCAGAATTCTTGTTCATCTTTGAAAAATCAGCTTCATGGTGTTCACTCCTTTCTGGAAGAGTAACCACGATCCCAGGCTTTAGCAAAGACTCCAGCTCTCTAACCTTGTCTGAGAGGATTAGGTGTCATCTGGTCAGGCTTCCCTGTGTGGCTGGCCTGGGGAGAACATTATTTGGGGCTCTGGGAGCAAGTGGAAGAGTCTCTGAGCTTATGACACACTTAGGATTCTGAGTCAGCACAGACCTTCCTGACAGGTTCCTGAGGGCCGTCCCTGTATCTCACCTTAAATATTGTGAACTTAAGTCCCGGGAGTTGAAATGATCCAAAGCAGTTTCTGCTTGCAGGAAGTTCAGGGATCTGTTTCCTGATTCTACACTGTGTGGTTTCTCAGTGCATGGAGCCTCACAAAATACAGCCTTGGAGAGGACAGTGTACATGGTTTCCTTTTAAGATCTTAGCCAGGAGTGTGCTTCCTCATGGGACCCTTTACTCATGCAGAAGACATAGGGAGATCCATGGTGGGACATACATCTGGTTCACTTAGGAGGTGGTGACCACCACGTGTGGCTGTCACTTGTATCTGTGTACAAATCACTAATTCTGGGAAACAGTGTATTTGGAAGACACGTTTCAAACGATGTGAGAGCCCATAGAAATGTCTCATTTGCCTTTGTCCTTGTATGCCCATGTGGAGATGCCTGGGAAAGCCACCTAATTTCAAAGCTGTTTCAAAGGTTATGCCTTCTGCTTTTTATTATTCCCCATTTAGATAAGGCTGTGGGAGAGGTATTATTTATTTTTTGCTTTATAAACTTAATTTTATTACCTGAATAATATGTTAGCAGAAAATAATGAAATCAGGACAGAGTTGCATCATTCAGTTAAAACTGCCATTAATGGCTTAATGAGAATCCTGTAATATTTGGGGGTAGATTTTAATAGCACTATTGATTGGGAAGAGCAGCAAATCTATTGTAATTGCTTTCAATGAAGGAGCTTTTTATTAGACTAAGAAAAGACTCATGAAGAACTGAAGTGGTGGCATAAACCTTCAGATAAACTGTCTTGTTAAGGCAGAGGAAATAAAAATTTTCTTACTCCACATTTTAATTACATTGTTGTTAGAAAGTCATCTGAAAACTAGGACCTGTGATCTGCTGGAAGCAGCATTCTGATGGCTGCAGGCCCTGCTCCCAGGTCGCCATCCATGCTGGCACTAACAGAAGGGTGTCTCCACGTGGTACAAATCCTAAGTACTTTTCTCTTTCTAAGGAAGAAGTAATTTCAATATCATATTAAAAGATATTAAAAGAGTACAAGGGAGAGGGTTGAGTCATGCAAGTGCTAGTCATTCAAGCCTGAAGATCTGAGACTAGACCTCTGGCACCCAAGGAAAGAGCCAGGTGTGGCAGCAAAGTTTGTGATCCCAGGGATGGAGAGGTGGAGACGGGAGAGGCAGAGACCGTGTCCCCCTCTCCATGCTAGGTATACTCAAGTTGGTAAGTGTGAGGTTCAGTGAGAGACCAGAAAAAGTCAGGTAGAAATGAATGAAGGAAGATGCCAGCCCTGACCTCTGGCCTCTGAATGCATGTCCACACGTGAGCACTCACACACATGAATGTGTCCGTGCACATACACAGAGTTTCTTTATAGTCTTGAAAACCTTTGAGTAAAATGCAATAATCTAATAAAGAATAGATATTTACTAAATATAGCACATTATATAAATTTCTTCTGATATCCTTTGGTCTGAATCTACAACTAAGAAAGAGCTCTGTAAAGTGATTTTTCCTCCTCTCTGCCCACCTTGTCCAATCTCCCCTAGTCTTTGTGCCAGGTGAATCTTCCCTCTCTCCCCAGCCTTTTCCCCTTCTCTTCCCCCTTCTTCTCCACTCATGTCTTTCTTTCTCTCACTATTGCTGACCAAGCCCAGGTCTGTATACACACTACCCAAGCACTCTAGCCCTGCGTAACACACCAGCCTGAACTGGATATTCTAAAACCACTTCTATGTATAAATTTTTATTTTTTTTAAATTAAATGTACCAGAGTAAAAGTGTCCTATTAACTTTTAGGAGATTTTAGGGTTTTCTATTGAGGCTGTTTGTTTCTTTTAATTGCTCTTTTGTACTAAAGATTTATTACTGTCATAGAGCTTTTAAAATACTCTATTGTCAATGCAGTATTTGTTAATTGCTTTTAAAGCTTGGGATGACTCTGCAACCCAGTCTTTGTCACACTTGTGGAGACAGAGGACAGTCCTAGATGTGGGCGTGTGTGTGCTTTAGTGTCAGGTAAGCTGAGAAGTGAAATCCCAAGGGAGCCCACGAGGTCATCAGAGCCTGTGGTCTTATAAAGACCTTGGAAGAACTTCCTGGGGTAGAGCTCATGTACAGTAAAATGCGTGGTCTGACATACATGTTCTGGTAACTTTTGACCAATCTCTGGTCCTGAACTGGCACCAGCATAGTCAGATGGAGAGCAATACCCCTTGGTATTTTCATATTATGGACCACCCAAAATGTGCAGCAGGCTTTTCCGTAGTCTTGGCTTCGTGCTATGTCCTTGGGTATCATCATCTGTGACATAGCTTCAACTTTCAGGAAAACGTATGTCTTCTTGCTGGAGTCCTCAAAAGCCAGGGAGAGAGCAGAAGGAGAAAGTGTCATAGACCATGGGGCCTGCTCATCCCACCTCTCACTCCTTCTGCTCTTCATGTAAGACAGCTGAACCAGGAGGGCCAGATTCATTCTATCAGGCTGTTCCTCCAGGACGCTTGACAAATACAGCTTATGGTGCCTCTGTCCCCAACTACACACCCATGACCTCATAGTTTGTGCCCTATGATGAGGACTTAGGCAAGTGGCATATGCCTTCATATAGGTTGAGAGTCTAGACCAGAGAGGACACCATAGGCTTGACTATGGGTTGGCCCGGAACTTGAAAGATGGCCTCACTCTGCACAAAGTCATTTCCATTCTCAGAGTGGAACTTGTAAAACACCAAGGACCCCCGGATTTTCAGAACCTTCCTACCAGAGTATTTCATGGGATGCTAAGAAATACAAGCATCAGAACATTGCTGATTTGCTTCTCAAAACATTAAAGCAAACTGTAGGGAAATGGTAAATGCGACAGGGCTTAATCAAGAGTGATGTTCTCGCCTGTGCTGCTCCGAAAACTCCACGTGATACTAAAGATGTGTCTGTTTAAAAGATCCCAGGGCAAAAGATGCACGTGAATGCTGAGTTTAGTAAACAAGGAGTTATCAGATCATTTCTTAACTGTTCGATGGCTGAAGCCAGTGTGTAAGAAACAACATGATGGGGTCAGGGAGTTGGCTGCCATGTTGATGTGCTTCTCAAGCAGGCGGACCCGTGTTTGATTTCCATCATCCATGTAACAAGTCAGCTGGGTTAGTAGTGTGATTGAATTTCAGTGTTGGGATAGAGGCAGGATGACCCCTGGGGCTTTCTGGTCATCCAGACTCACCGAAATGATGAGATCCAGGCCAGTGAGAGACCAAGCCCTCTAGAATAAGTGAGAATAATGGCCTTAGAGCAACACCCAAGGTTGATCTCCAGCTGCATGGTCACAGCAGACTTGTGTACCCACCTGCACATAAACACACTTTCACGTGTCTTCCAGATGATTAGCCACATCATCTGTTTTAATGTGTTTAAATTTATACTTTTCTTCTTGCAAATTAAAGATACAGGATTTGTTCTGTGCTGTTTTTTTTAAGTGTTGATCTGAGCACTTTCATCTTTTATTGGAAAAGTTGAGTGTTCCAGTGGCATTTTGAAAAGTAAATTTTGCTTTCAACCATAATAAAGAAAATATGCTATTCTTAATAAGGAAGTGGTTGTGGGAGAAGGGGAAACACTCATTTGATGATAATTATAACCTCCAACTGTTTACTTGTTGTAAATAACAGTCTAGATGGGATTTGAATAACACCTGTGTTGCCATACGGTGGAGTTTTGGGGAAAAATAGATTACGCTAAATTCTATAAGCTCATGTAGACTGCAGATATGATCTTTATACTCAAAAGTAGGCCAGCCGGGCAAGCAGCCCAACTGCCTTGGTCACTGAGTTTTTGAAAGGGCTGACAGAGCTAATGTGGGCAAATGCATCCTTCAGGTTCCAGACTGTGGCTGGACAGAGAACCTGGAGTGCACAGTACAGCTTGAGCTCTGCAGTGTCTCGGGGACCCGTGTCTCTGGGAAGTACTTCTGCATATCTGCAAACTATGCAGCAGTTCTCACTGCAGAGTCACAGGGGTCAGCGACCGCTCCCAGATGCAAAGCAAATGTGTCTAAAAACTGCCCAGCCATTTCTTTCAGACCCTGGTTCTTCCTCAGCTTGTCAGAGGCCTTCTACAATGTCTCCCCATCCCTAGAGATGTGGAGGAATGGAACTTCTGCAGTCACCGTGTTCTCAGATCTCCCTAGAAGTGTAGTTGTGCGTCTGATTTACATGTGTGCATTTCGTGTGTATAGTGTTTGAAAAGATTTCTTGAAAGACACGTTCCAGCGCGTGATGTAGCACCGTCAGTAGCATGTTTGCCTTGAGTACATGAAACACCACATACCGAAAATAGAGTTGCATATGAACAAATTAGCATGGGCATGTTGTTTCTGGGATATTATAGCGAGAACATTTTTTTCAAACCTAAATTTTTCTCACCTGTAAGGCATAAATGATACCTGCTTGAATCCTGGGGGAAAATTGCTCTGGGTATTTCTAAAAAGACAGTTTCCAAAACGTTCCGTTCTTTTCTGCTTGGGTTAGCAAACTATTAAGAGCAAGGTAGTGTCACCAGAGAGAAGTATTTAGCTAAGTTGTATTCAATACACAGTGAGAGTTAGATGTGGAAGCTGGGAGCTGGATTACTAGGTTTCTATTTTCCAGAGATCAGTCGCAGCAAACCTCAACTGAGTTAAAAAAAAAATAAAGTTACTGGATCTTGGGTGTATGGTGGGATGCTCTGTTGTGGAGCAGAAGCAGCTAAACTCTCTCTGCTGAGGTGTCTGTGTTGAGTTCACATGTATGAATGTCAGGAATTCTCTAGAGGAAAGGGAATTTTTCTCATCTCAGTCATTGGTTATGTCTTCTTCACTGAGAATCAGCCTCACAGAAAGATGTTATATTGTTTTTCTGCATCTTTTGAGTTTTTAGTGTTTTCATTTTTAAAGTAGTTAAAAAATAATAACCAGTTCTTATCATAAGGGGAAAATGCTACTTAAAAGCCTCTCGTGAGTCTGCAGAAGTTGCTGAGCTTCTTTGCATGACTTCGCTCCCTCATACACACACTCAACATTCAGATGTCATCAGGAGGACTGTCTTTTGCAATCTCTGGCCTTGAAGCTTCTGACTAAGCCTGAATGGAGGTATCCATTTGGATTCTTTTTGCAAAACAATCGCGACAATAAAGGTCTGTTTGAATTCACTGCCGTTTTTCTTTTTCTTTTGTAATTTCTTTTTCTCTCCCAACTTCTCTCAGAGCCTTCCCACACCCCACCCACCCGACTGCATATTCTTTCTCTTTCTCCTTCTCAAAAAAGAAAAATGAACAACAAAACCAAAATGAAAATCAAAGCAGAAAAACTTTAAATAAGAAAAAAAGAAAATCAATAGGCAAGAAATAATAAAACAAAACAAAAAGTCCCCAGAAAATGAAGTTGTGTTCAGTGGGGCCTGCACTAGAGTGTGGCTCATATTCTCAGTAATGCCACCGTGGAGAAAACCTCTTTTCCCTTTTCCTGCAGGTGTCAGTTACAAATACCTTCTGAGTTAAGGGCAGGACTTTACCCAATTTTCCTTCTCAGAGCGAGGATTTTGTCTCGTTTGAGCCTGTGCATGTCTTTTGTATATTGTCATGGTCTTGTGCGTCCATCCTGTTGCATCTGGAAGACAGCATTTGCTTGGAGTCCTCCATCACATGACTCCTACAATCTTTCCTCCTCCTCTTCTGCATAATTCCTGAGCCTTGAGGGGATAACGTTGATAAAGACATCCCATTTAGGACTGACTGCTCCAAAGTCTCTCGTTCTTTGCACATTATCTGGCTGTGGAGCCCATTGTTAACTGCCATCTATCCCAAGAAGAAACTTCTCTGATGAGGTTTGAACAATGTTATCCTCTTCGGTACAGCAATATGTCATTGGTGTTCATTGTATTGCTCTGTTCCTTTAGCAGAATAAGAGTACTGTTTCCTTGGGCCCATGACCTATGTAGTCTCAGACTCTTGACCACTTTATCAGTGTCAGGTATGGGGTCCATCTCATTAAGTAGGCCTTAAATACAAAAAAAAAAAGTGATTGGTTCCTTCCATAACATTTGTGCTAAAGCTGTCCCGGTATGTCTTGCAAATCGGTCTCTATTGTTGATCACAGCGTTTGTAGCTGAGTGCAACTGAAGATGACTTTTCTCCTCCAGGAAAGTGCAAAGTACCTGATACCACTGTGAATACTGAGCCACAGGGGTGAGGCTTTTAGTTGGACACCAACTCAATTTCCCCATGTTCAATGACACAATGAAATACTGTGAGCTCAGCAACAGGGCCTTACTCTTGCATTATAGAGAGCAACCAATAGGCTTAGTAATAGCCTGTGAAGTTTGGGGAACCAATGAGACCTCTTTGATCAATGACTCAACAAGGTTTAACCAACTCCTGGCACTGAATGTTTTCCTTGATGACATGTTTAGTTGGGGCACCATCTCCCATCTTATATGATGATTCCATTTAAATTCTGCTTATTTCTTGATTGGGTACCATCTCTTCCTGTTTCATTCATACCACAGGCACACTGCATGGCGCTGCTTCTCCAGGTGCATGAAGGAGATAATGAGCTGCAGAGTCACTTCTTACCATGCTGGGGTAGGAACGGTGTCTGATGAACTTGAGGGGCTCACTGGGATTTTATTGGAAGCAACAACAGTCAGCAGTGCTGACTTCTACAAGTGGACTGTAGAAGCCCGTGGAGTATACCAATTCATCTCTCCCTCACAGAATCCCTGGGAGGTACAGAGAGGGCGATTGTTTTACCCAAGGATACTCAGCTGTCACTCTGCTTAATTTTCTCACTGTGTGAACGTCTCTGTCTCTACAATTGTGACTCATTTTCTGGCTGTGGTGATGGTCACAGCTTCTTTGGATGAGGATCTGTTTGTCTTGCCCCACAAGTGTCCCCTGAGCCAGGCTACCTGCTGACATCCCGAGTTTTGAAGAAACTGTAACTTTACTCCATTTTCACTTTGGTGAGACCCAAAAACTTCATGTAGCTGCCCAGAGGAGTTCATATGACCCGTGTTAGCAGCCATGTGTCCCACCACAATTTTTGTTTCGTTTTACATGTCAAGATTCATAATATTTTGATGGTCAGGACTATGCCCAATCGGCAATGAATAACCTTTAACCTGTACCGGGAAAGATGGGAAATTCAAGAATGTATTGTAGCGAATAGAGCACTAGGCTTTCGGCATGTGAAATTTCCCTGTGACCACTCAAGTGCCATCTGTGACTTCATTTCCCTCCTTCCACACAGCAAACTGTTCGTTGAGACATTTACCAGAAGTGTGCTTGCAGCAGAAGTGGGGTGTGTCTGTCAAACACCTTTCTTGTCTGCTCAAATAACCACAGAATAGCACACAGACTCCCTTGGGTGTCATCTGCTCCTTAAGCCAGCCATCATAATAAAGACAAAGAGAGATTCGTGCCTCCATGAATACTGTTTCAAGCCATTTACTAAAGTAAGTAGGAATGTGTTTACATTCTAGCCACGACGCTCAGAGAAGGCAATTAACCCAGGTAACTGTGGCTATGTTAACCCTGATGTCAGTACCCAGCTCCCAGTGCCCAGTACCTAACACCCTGCACCCAGCACCCAGATCTCAGCACTCAGCTCATCCCATATAGGCTGTGCCAGCAAAACTGACTTCTTGGTTCCCTTTAGACTGGTCCCTGACTCAGAGATGTTAATTGTGGGTCCACTTGGCGTTATTCAAGAGCCCTTCAAACACACAAATGAAGCGTCAAGCCATTCATTAGGATGTTTACCAGAAGTGCTTTTCAGTTTCCTTTCAAGGCTGAAGCACTAAGTCTGTACGTGAGATGTGCTTATCAGGCATCTTTCCCACACTAAAGTGACTGCAGAACAGCACACTGGTTCCCATGGTTGTGATCGGTTCTTTATGACATCCACTATGACAAAACTGAAAGAAAGAGTATTGTCCCTGTGACCACTGTTGGGGGCATTTCATTTGTTCAGTATCAGTTGGCTTCCCAAGATTCAGGGAGAGCACCTGGAACCCCCCAAGCTCAGAGAAACAGCACTGATGTACGGAGCATTGTCGTCTGAGCTTCAGAGCAAACCCAGTTCATACTGCTGGCTTTCTTAGCCCAAAGGATGGGGGCTGGCACTTTTGTTCACCAGCCTGTCCTTCAGAACATCCCTGAAGATTGTGAATTGACCACAGAGTCTGCTCCCTTTGAAAGCCCATCATCAAAAGATTGCTGGCAACTCTAGAGGGTCTAGACAGCCTCAGTGTCTCCAGACTGTTGCCCAGAGGTACAATCAGTATAGCTTGATCTACGAGTGTTGGTAGATTTGAGGAAGCACAAATTTGAATTGGTTTGGTCTTGAAGCCTTTTCCATTGAATACCTAATACCATCCCCAGTTCTTAGAGATACACAATGAAGCATCATTTGGCTTTCTCCAATTGAAAAGAAAAATCAATCTAGAAATATGCTTCCAATAATGGAATAGATATTCCTTATTAAAGACTTCTCTCCTGGAGTAATGGCAGTGACAGCATCAGGGAAGGACCCTTAGGCTTGGTAAAGTAGGACCCCTGTCAGGCTCAGCGCATTTCGAAGGCAGCCGTGAGTCAGCCATGTTGCTCCAGTATCCAGGAGCCCTCTGCATTTGCACACCTGCATGATCAGCACACATGCATGAGCAGCACAAATCCCTTTTATTCTTAGTGACTCTGCATAAATGAACATCCCCTTGTGAATGTCAAATCTGTATGCTTGGACAGGAGCTGAGTCACACTGGAAACTCTGATTCTTCGTGGCAAGGTGGCTGAATTGGCCACTGCTTCACCTCAACTTATGCTCACAAGGGTTTCTGAGGGGTGGAGAGCTAGACAGAGAGTTCTCAACAGAAGAATCTCAAATGACCAAAAGACACTTAAGGAAACATTCAACATCCTTAGTCATCAGAGAAATGCAAATCAGAACAACTCTGAGATACCATCAAACACCTGTCAGAATGGCCAAGATCAAAACCACCAATGATAGCTTATGATGGAGAGGATGTGGAGTAAGGCGAACACTCCTCCATTGCTGGTGGGAATGCAAACTTGTACAACCAGTCTGGAAATCAGTATGGTGGTTTCTCAGAGAATTGGGAATTAACCTACCTTAGGATCCAGCAATACCACTCTTGGGTATATACCCAGAAGCTCAATCATACTACAAAGACATTTGTTCAAATATGTTCATAGCAGCATTATTTGTAATAGCCAGAACCTGGAAACAACCTAGATGCCCCTCAACTGAAGAAGGTATAAAGAAAATGTGGCACCTTTACCATGGAGTACTACTCAGTGGTAAAAACAAAAAACAAAAAAAAAAAAACAATGATATCTTAAAATTTGCATGCAAATGGATGGAACTAGAAAAAAAAATCCTGAGTGACTTAACCCAGACTCAGAAAATGAACATGGTATGTACTCACTCATTAGTGGATACTAACTGTAAAGCAAATGATATTGAGCCTATAGTTCATGATCCACGAGAAACTAAGTAATAAGGGGAACCCTAAGAAAAACATACATAGATTCACCTGGAAAAGGGAAATGGACAAGATTGACTGACAAAATTGAGAGCATGAGGATGGGGAAAGAAGGTAGGGTAGAAGGGAAAGATGAGGAGAGGGGGGTGAGAAGTCTAGATGGAGCAAGGACAGTGATGAGAGCAAGGAAAGAGATATCTTGATTGAGGGAGCCATTATGGGGCTAGCAGGAAATCTGGCACTAGAGAAATTCCCAGGAATCCACAAGGATGACTCCAGCTAAGACCCTAAGCAATAGAGGAGAAGGTGCCCGAACTGGCCTTGCCGTAGTCAGATTGATGAACATCGCCATAGAACCTTCCTCTAGCAACTGATGAAAACAGAGGCAGAGACCTGCATTGGTGCCCTGGACTGAGCTCCCAAAGTCCAGTTGAAGAATGGGAGGACTGAGAATATGAGCAAAGAGGTCCAGACCATGATGGGGACACCCACTGAAACAGTTTACCCGAGCTAATAGGAGCTCACCAACTGGGAAGGAACAAGCATAGGTCTAAACTAGACCCTCTGAATGTGGGTGACAGTTGCATGGCTGGGGCAGACTGTGGGATCACTGGACGTGGCACCAGGATTATTACTGCTTGTAATGGCTTCTCTGGAACCTTTTCTCTTTGGATGGGTACCTTGCTCAGCCTAGATATAGTAGGAAAAGCCTTGGACCTTTCCCAAAGCAGTGTGCCATACCCTCTGTGAGGAATGGATGGGGGAGGGGATGGAAAGGATGGGAGGAGAGGACGGAGTGGGAACTGGGATTGGTATGTAAAATGAAAAAGATAGTTTGTTTTCTTTTAATAAATAATAAAGTAAAAAACAAGAGTTTCTGAGTAACTGTGCTTATAGTTTGCAGGTATTAGAGTATTCCAGCATGGGAGGGATATAAAATCCATTAAGTCAGTCAGCAAGCTTTCATTGCTGTTTGTTTGTTTTTGAGAATTTCATATGTTGAAATAGGAGCTTATCTACCCTGTTTCCCCCTTCAGATCTGCCATGCCCCTCATTATTCTCCCCCCAATGTCATGGGTTTTGTTTCTGAGGATCCGGGAAGCTTTGTGAGTGCTGCTCATATGTATATGGGTATAAGGCTGTCCACTGGAGATCCCCGGCCACCATACCCTCAATAAAGAGTGACTCTCCACCCCAGCAACCATCTGCTGCTGTAGCTCTTTGGTGAGGAATAGGCTTGGAGGTCTGCACCCTGTCCATGCTGGGGTTTGGGCTGGCTCTGTCTTCTGGGGGTCCTGTAAAACTCTGAGTAGACATGCCATGCCCAGAAGAGCACTTCACAGCACTCTGGCTGTTGCATTGCTTTCTACTCTTATTTCAAGAATATGTGAAACCATTTCACATCGTCTTTATGCAAAAGACATTTCCAATACTTCTAAATGGACTGCATCAATAATTCCAGAATGTACCTGATGATATATTTGTGAGCATCCTTTCATCACTGGAATGTTTCTCAGGGCTAATCACAGTATAAGTGTGCTTTCTAGTTTGCAGGAATGAAGACAGATACAGCTTCGCCTCAGTGGTTTCCATGTGCCATTTTAGGGCTTTGATTTCTTTCCTCTGTTTCTCTCTTCTTTCCTCTCATCTCTTTTCCCACTTGCTTCTCTGCTGATCTGATCTGATCTCACATTCTAGGCAGTCACTCTCCAACCCCGAGCTTTGATTGTTGAGCCTTTTCCCCCTGGATAAGATCTGTGTGTTTTACTGGCCAATATTATCGTACGCAGTGATAGGTTTCTGAAGACTTTTTCATTAAGTGCAGCAAATAGAATCCTGAGATCCTCTGCTTCCTTCCCCAATGCTGCGACACCCCTTCCATCTCTCCATCTCTCCATCTCTATGTGTGTGTGTGTTTGTATGTGTGTCTTCCTCTCTCCCTCCCTCTTTCTCTTCCTCCCTTACCTCCTCCCTCTCTCACACATACACACAATTTTATGTACCTATTGGAGTTCAGGCTCCACAAACAAGAAAGCAAGTGATATTTTACCTTCTGAGTCAGAATTGTTTTGTTTAATATAATAGTCTCTGGATGCACCGTTTTCTCTAAACGTGACACAGTTTCATCCTTTTGAGTCGTGTTGGCATTCCTTTGACTTGCTCTTGAGAACAGTGGGTCTCATCCTGTGGTCACGACCCCCTTACCAAACCACTATCTCCCCAAATATTTACATTATAATCCATAACTGCAGCAAAATTACAGTTATAGAAGTAGCGATGAAAATAACTTTATGGTTGGGGTCACCACAGCACGAGGAACTGTATTGAAGGTTCGCAGCATTAGGAAGGTTGAGAAGACCAACTCTGTAAGACTCCTACCTGCTTCCTGTCATTCCAGTGAGATCTTAGCCTTTCCTGTTTCCTTCTCCCTACAACTAAGGTGACAACTGATATCTTTGAAACCTGTTTCTCTTTTATCTTAACTGTTGATGAATCTGGGATATTCTTTCGGAAGCGGGGAGAATCCCTGTCTTTACTGCCCATGTTGTGTAAAATTTGAACTCTTTGACTTGCAGGGGCCTGATGTTGAGGCTAATTCTTAAGACAGCGTAGAAACCCAAACTCCATCAGTCACATTTCCAGAATTTCCAATTGTCACATCAATCTTCATTCTGCTTGAGCTTCTTATGCAGACTTCTACAGCTGCTTGATATCTATAATCATTCAATGCATCCCGTGTTACTAAAATTCTCTCAGCTCACCATCTCACAGCACAGGACCACGAGGAAAAGCATGACCTCCATCGGACCTGGAAGACATTGGAGGTGCAGAGTTTGAAGAAGGTGTCTATGCACACGCCTCTTTCTTGCTGTCTGTCTTTTAAAGGAATGGTTTTCCTTTTGTGTATCTTACTGATTCCATTACATTCCTCTGAGGAGAATATTCTGAATTTTAGTTTCTGGTATTTGTGATCTGGTTTTAAGAATCACTCACGTTTACTGTGCTAAGTGATGAGTGCTCAGGATCAATGCGCATTTTCTTAATTGATGACCCCAGCATCATTTCCATCATGCCCACATGTTCCCACATTGTCACAGTGTATCTCTAATCTGTCTACTCATCCCCAGATCAGACTCTGATCTGTGACTCTCCCGTCTCTGAGTCTGATGATAATTAGTGGCAGATCTGCCTCTTCATTAACCACTAGTAACATCAATTTAAGAGAAAGGTGCAACACTGTGCATACTCTTACCGTCAAGCTTGGTACAATAATTAAAATGTTGATAGCTTGTTATTAAGGGGGGGGGAAGAAGTCATTTCTCAGGTAATAGCAAGTTTCTCATCTGAGTGCCCAGTCTCCTTCCTGAGGAATTCATTGGTTTCCCAGAAGCATTTCTCATAAGCTTAAAGAGACATCACGGATGTGTTGGGGTATGATCGTGGCTTTTGCATCTAGAAATTGTTGAGAGAGTTCATCACTAAGATAGCCTGTATTTTGTGTCGAGAGTATGCCAGAAGTACAATTTTCTCTTTACTAAGATGAAATCTGAGACTTCAGTGTTTTCTGAGTAAACCAGAGAGCACCTGCTTCGAACCTGCATAGCATGGCCTCAGTCAAGATGAGCTCTTAGTTAATACTATTCAGTGGACACATTCTTGAGAATATGCCTTTCTCCTTTTGGCTGCTCAATTTCCTTTGTGTATTTGTGAAATATATTTTTTTCTTAGTCAAAATTTGATGGATCAGGCATGAATCTAATTTACTATCTCTAGGCTACTTGCCCCTTTAAATCAAACTACAGTAATATGACTGCCAGTGTCTTTGTTGACCTTTTGTCTAGTAGACTCATAACTATTGCAAAACTTTGGCCCTAATGGATTGCTGAAGTTAAGGCTACTTTTCATGAAGAGGCAGCTGGGTCTGCTTAGTAGCCGGGCATGAGTGTGACTTACATGGAGTCTGTTTATTCTCATGAAGAGATAAACCTAGAAACAGGCAGTTCCAGCTCATGTGGTGATAGTCACAGGGTAATGAGTGGCACCAGAGAGAGCTTCTTAATGGCTGAACCTGGCAGAGGTGGGGAGCACCCAAGACGGTGACACTATAGTACAGAGTCCAGGGGACAAAAGAAATGTGAAAAAGAAAAGTGGTTCGACCTTGCTATTGAGTGTGTGTGTGCGCTCATGTGTGTGTGGGTGTGTGTCGGTATGTGTGTATGTGTGTGGAGTATGTGTTTGTGTGTGGGGTGTGTGTATGTGTGTGTGAGTGTGTGTATGTGCGCATGTGTATGTGTGTGGGGTATGTGTGTGTGTGTGTATGTGTGTGTGCATGCATGCTTGCATGTGTGTTTGTATGTGTGTGTTTGTGTTACATTTGCTTGGACAAATCCTTGAAGAAAACAACTTGAGAAAGGAATGGTTGGTTTGGTGATGTGAGATTCACCTCTGTATGCTATGAATGCCATTGGTTAATAGAGAAACTGCTTTGGGCCTATTGCAGTGCAGAATAGGGCAAGGCAGGGGATTCCATGCAGATAGAGGAGCGAGAGAGTGGGTGGAGTCAGTGAGATGCCATGTAACTGTCAGAGGAGACAGATGTTGGAACCTTGCCAATAGGTCACAACCTCGTGGTGATGCACAAATTAATAGAGATGGGTTGATTTAAGATGTGAGAGTTAGCTAGAAATATGCGGAAGCCAATTGTCCAAGCAGTATGGTACTTAATATAGCTTCTGAGTGATTATGTCAGGTCTGGGAGGCCAGGAAACAAATGAACAGCCTCCGCTCAACAGTTTGGGCTCACAGGTTAAGAATACAGTCTAGAAGGGCAGGGAAGGCATGGAGCATGAGGCAGCTGGTCACATTTTGTTCCTAGTCGGGAAGCAGAAAAGAGGCAGAGGCACACATAGAAATATTGCTGCTCGGCTCCCTTTCTTGTTTGCCGTCAGTCCAGAGCCCAAGCACAGTGCTTGGTTCTCTTGTTCATGAAGATACGGATGAAGACACAGCTGATGGGCTGGCTGCTCATCATGACCAACTATACAAACATCACTACAATTTGTGAATTCCATGCTCTGCATACTCACTATAGATAATGACCGATGACTTATATGGGGTAATGTAGTTCCTATACTGCTCTGATCAAAATATAAAGGAATCAACCAGTTTTATTCAAGTCTCTCTTTTCATGTTGTCCTTTAAAAACATGCGGCTGCTAGGCATTGTGGGCACAGCTCCTTAATACATCCCAGATGTGATATTATTTGGAATGTGACCTTACAAGGAATAGCTGGAATGAAAATGTGAAGTTGAAAACATAGTGGACTTCTGTGAGGCTGGGAAAGATGTTGGATGTTACGTCCTGACTCAAAGTATGAGAAGGTAAATTGTTGGACTCAGCCTAAATATAGGTCGAGGCATTCGAAAATGAGTCCAAAACGAGATGAGGGAAGAAGAGGCATAGCAGGAAAGAGGGCAACACATAGCTTTGTAAGTTAAGACCTGTCCACGATAGCCGACGATAAATCCATAAAGGGGAGCCAAATATACAAGGCCACCAGACTAGAGATCCTCACTCTAGAATGTTGCACCTGGAAACTTCCTCTTAAGACTCAAGAAATTTGCTTCAATTCAAGTACAGTATTATTTTAACAGGGTTTCTTAAATATATATAATCCTATTTCTTTTGTTTGGATGGGAAAAAATTGGTGGGGACCATGCCCCTGTCGTGGAGCTTTTTTCAGTTTTCCTTCATTAGTAGTACCTGGGAGTCAGGTTTTTAGGGTTGTGGAAACTCTGCCTTTCATACACTCATAGGTGATTCTACAGACATGGGCATGGCTAAGATTCCACAGGAGGTTTGCTCTAAAGAATCCCAAGTTAGCTTAAATATATTTAGATGCCCCTTCACCTACAGCAGGGCTACATCTTAATAAACCCATCACGAGCTGAAAACATTTTGTGCCAATGGTACGCTGGGCACAGCTGACCTGCGGAACATCACAGCTCAGCATCACGAGATGCTGTTGAACATGGCTGACCAGAGCTGCGACTCGCGGCTGTTGCCCAGAATAGTCTCATCTGCTTGGAATAACACCCAACTTGAAAATACAAATTCCTCTGAATACCTGCAAACTATTGTGAAGTCGAGCCATTCCGAGTCAAGGATCTTTTGGACGATAGGAGGTCTGTGTTGGTGAGGGTTCTCTGGGTTTAACAGGGCTAATGGTGTACAGCCTCCTCATCATAATTCACATGGGCTCACTCAGAGAAGCACATCCCTGGGCTCTTGGTTCTGCTGTCTGGCCATCACAAAGTTGATTTGCCGAAATCTCCCGTGGCCTCCTCTAATCTCCAGGCATCTCTCTGTAATGTGATCAATAGCCATGGGGAATGCAGGCAGGAGGTTACCGCTACGGAACACAGTACCATTTTACAGTTAACAGTCATTGTGTTTTTAATAAGTAGAAGCAGTACACCATAGATTAACAGAAAATATAATGAATATCGAATTCAGGCACAGTCATTTATTATCAAGAGATATTATTGACAGCACATAATCCACCTGCTCTAGTGGAGTGTGCTATGTTATTTTATACCACCACCTGCACGGGAGGTTTCTGTACCTATTAGTGTCACCACAACTGCATTATGGGATGTTATGAAGTTCACACATCACTAGGTGACAGGCACATTCAGCTTCACCATAATTGTACGAGACCACTATGGTCACTAAAGTGCAGCCAGCAGCACACGCGGTATGTCATAACTAGGGTTGGGATAGCCACACAAGTGGACCCTCTCATCCTCTGACTTTTATATCTCCTTAGGGTGACAAGCTAGTCAAACCCATCTTTGACCTTCAAGTGACCTTGGACCACAGATGAGGCTTAAAACCATGAATCCTAAGGAAGTCCTGAGTGATGTTTACAAAATGTCATAGTCTAAGGATGTTTGCTTTGTTCTTTTGAAGGTGGGAGAACTTTCTGTCTGATAGTAAGGGATGAAATCACTGCCTGTCGTCACAACCAAACACAACGCGTAAACGTGTCAGGGGGAATGCATATGAGAAACAGGCATTTGCAGTATTCTATGGAAACAGGTTTTTTTTGTTTGTTTGTTTTTTGGCATTTCAGAGTTAATGGCAACATCATAGTTCCATCACTGAGCGGAAGCCCCAAATATGAACACAAGCTACAGGAGGACAATACATAAAAATTCCCAAATTGGTTATTTAGGGCAATGAAGACTATAGCCTATTTTTAGTATTTTCCTATAAATTACCTGTGTTGTTTTCCACAATATAAATGTAAATCATTTATTTACATTTAAGATATAACCACTGTAGTTACTAAAAATGGTTATGTGGGAGTTTGAAGTATGAAGTCCATAGGTATCCCCTCATTTGTCAGTTCCTTCACTTTTTAAACACTTGTTGCTAAACTAATTGGTTGGCTTAATAGCCATAAGCTGAGTTATTTATAATAATAAGTTTCCATTTTAGCACTGGTTTTGGAATAACTCAGCTTATGGCAAAGCAGAATTGAAATTGTCTACGGCATGCTACCTCTGAACAACATTATAGGCTTTTCAGTACTTAATAAATGACCCTGTTAGCACATGTGTGCACCTACATATGTGGGGGGGATTTGATTTGGTAAATAACTGTAATCAATTTTTTTCTAAAGTAACAAGGAAGTATTATTCAGAATAAATTATTTTGAAACAGGTCCTTGGATTCAGTATTCTTGGTCTTTGACTTCTCTTTATCAGAAATCCATAGGTTTGTGCACCCTCTGCCTCTCAGCTTCTCCCCACCCCCATAGGGGGTGGAGGCAAAAATGTTTTCTTTCTGGCTTTCTCTGCTGCATACAGGCTCTCCCAGGAGGGGAGGCACTATCAGAGCTGTCACCAGGCTGCCACAGATGGTTCTGTACTAAATCTGCAGCCTCAGTTTATGACTCCCCGGGGGAGGGACGGTGCTGGCTGGAGAGCACTCATGCTCAACAGAGATGCTCCAGCGGTTAGCCTGTCGAGGTCAGCCCACTGGTTACAGACTGTAGATACCCCGCCCAGCCCCCAGACTTCGGGCTTTTCCAGGTTGGCCATTGAAACTAACAGGATAACAAAGTACTAGGTGGTGAAAGAAAAGAGGATTTCAAAATTATCCTAGCTTGTGTAGCAACTGGTGTTAGATTGTAACATGCTACATGTTGCAAAGTAACATGTTACAAAATAGCATGCCTCAGCACCTTTGTTTTAAATGCTCAAAACTGCCTTACTGCATAGAACATGACTACTTGAAGCAAGTTATTAGAGGTCACAGTTTGTAAATAGAGGCAGAGACTGAGCCCTTTTTACCAATACCTTTTTTTATTTTTATTTTTCTTTTGGTTTTTCAAGACAGAGTTTCTCTGCAGCTTTGGAGCCTGTCCTGGAACTAGCTCTTGTAAACCAGGCTGGCCTCGAACTCACAGAGATCTGCCTGCCTCTGCCTCCTGAGTGCTGGGATTAAAGGCATGCACCACCAATGCGAGGCTGATCAGTACCCTTCTTCAACATCATTAAGAGCTTTCCTAACTGAGGTATTTATTCTTGACACATCCTCAGACATTAAGTGTATCTGATTAACAAGTAAAGCAAGCAATTTGTTTAAAGTTGGCAGCGTATTTTTAAGAAAATTTATGTGCAGATTTACCAAGGGGATTTATCTTTACTAGGAAAATAACTTTTAGTGTGGTAACTCAGTATGTGTGTGTTAATGAAGCAATCTCAATGTCTCTGATACCCAATTTCTTCCTCATTAATTTGCATTGAATGTTATTTTTATGTTCATGAGTTGTGTGGGGAATTAGTCTTTTTTTCTATTTTTCAGACCACGTACTGGCTCAATCAGGCTCAACTAGCCAGTGAGTAGGGTTATTAGATGATTCCAATGAGGCAGAGGAGGCTCCTAAGAAAAGTGAAATATCTTAGAACTCATTCCAACCTGCAGGTTTAGAACTAATGAAATAAACGAGTATCTATGCCTGATATCAGATACCTGATACCAAAGCCAGAGTGTGTGCAAACATGCATGAAGCTACTTTGCATTCTGTGAACACCTTCAAAGTTGCATTGTTCCTGTGTCTGCAATATTCTATAAACAATTATACCTTCTGTCAAACTTGCAGTTACCATGCATATATGCCATTTTGATACTCATGTAGCTGAGATCAGACTTTTCTAAAAATACTGATGGTTTTCACACAGATAGCTGCTGGTGGGTGTGGCACTGTGAGGGTGGAGACAACATCTGGGAAGCTGTTGAGCCTGTTGCTTGGGTCACAGCTCTCAGCATCCGAGATGCTTTGGAGAGGAGAGCCTCATGGTGTCACAGACAGCTGGTCCAGAGTCACTGTTTGTGTGGCTGCTTTCTTATAACTGTCAATGTGAATAAAGTGATAATAAATAAAATAAAATAGAAGAAATGGTTGTTTCAAAACCCCAAAGGAATGGAAACCTATGACAGTTTGTCACCTGTCTCCAGTAGTGGGGCAGAGAAAAGCGAAGTATTTGCTGACCCAAACAAATGGCAAATTCCAGCGGCTGTGTGGAGAAGGGCAGGAGAGAAAGGAGGGCAGAGCAAGCAGCTCCCCTCACAGCTGAAGCTGGAGCAGCAGACTTGTGGGAAGCCACCAGGACTGTGACTATCTCTAGGAGAATCCATCCTTAGTTCCCAGGAGAGCTCCTCCCAGGGGTCTAGAGTCAAATAAAATAGACCGGAGGCTCCTTGCTACCCATTTCCCAGTTCTGTGAAATCTGTAAACGTAGAGTTCCTTGATTGAAAATACACAAAGGGAGAACACGTTTAATGTGTTTTATTTCTTGGAATATAATCTATCAGAGAACTTTAGAACTTCCATCAAGAGGCCTTGAAATGTGGGTGTGAATAGCGGTACGGTGCCAGGGCCACGCTGAAGTGGGAACCTGGAATATGCTCCCCATTCTTATTTTTTTACTGAGAAAATTGCAGAAATAAATACTGAACTATCCCTGCTGTGAACATTTTTTTAACTACCCTCACCTTTTCCCCTACTCTGAAAAAATATCTCCCTTGGGCTTCTATTTGCGGTCTGGATTATTTTTAAGGGGGAAATTGTTTTCTTTGGCAAGTCTTTGTTTGTGTATATGCTTTTCATGTTAGATACCTCTGCAACACATTGACTGTGTGTGCACCTGATTTCTTTGTAGTGAGTGAGTGTCTTGTAATTGGGGGCATTTTATTTTAAGGGCTTGCTTTTATCTAGCTCTGAAGCAGGATCCATGTTAAAGCTGGTAGGCCCCCTCCCCAGTTTCCATGTGAAACAATCAGTGTGCATGGTCTAATGTGTGACCACTCTCAGTTTCCTAGGTGTGGGTGTGATTTCACCCCCAACTTCCTTCTCCTCCTATTGTCCCTGTTCTGCCTGTTGCCATGTCTTCCCTGCCATGTGCCCTTTGGAACAGTAAACCAAATCAAATCCTCAGACTAAACACTGTCCTGGGCTCCCCTGAAAGGTGGGAACAAGTCAGGCAGATTTGAAGGCAAATCTGTATGGACAGATTCTCATTCAGTGAACCTGCCACAAACCAAACACAAAGAGACCCAGCAGAGACATGTCATGGTCATATTGAAACAAACCATGACAAAGAGAAACTTTGCATGGAAACCAATGGACACGACACCTCACTGAAGATCAGCAGTCGCTGCAGACTACAGGCACTTCAGAAAACCATCTGAAGCCAGAGGGCTCAGGGAGCCTGATCCTATGAAAGTTCTCAATGATAGACACACATTAGACCATGCATCTGAATCTAGATATGACACCCATATGACCAAAGACAAACAAAGGTCTTCTCCAAAGGACAGGAGAGCATTAGTGACTGGGAGGCACTTCAAGGAACAGAGCGAGGATCCCTTTCAACTGAATTAAAATGGTGGAGATTGGGGAAGCCAGGAATGAGGATAGGCCTTGGAAATTGCAAATATGCTCATAATTCTTCAGTCCTATTTTGATTAAGACATGCATATGGACTTTCTGTTGGTGAGTTTGCTGTGTCTCCCTTACAACTCACATGATGGAGAAGTGTTTGGTTCACATACACTACATGGTGCCTTGTCTGAGACTCCACCTATCAGGTGGTGCATGTTCACGCTAAGTTAACCTTGAAAAGTTAGTAATGCTCCTTGTATCAGCTGCCGCAGTCCACCAATGAGGCGTGTACACAGCTAAGAATAAAATAGGGATTGAAATGGATTTCAAACATATCTAACCAAAGAAGAAAACCTGGAAATGGCAGCCTAAACATGTAGGGCAAGCATGAATTAACTAGTGGATGTTAGACTCAGTCCAACTGTATTAAGAATTATGGGAAATACTAAGGGACTAACCTAAATAAGAGGCTGTTTGTATCAGAGTTGGGAACATCCATATGCAATCTTTTTTTTAAAAAATCACTTTAGATATAAAGGCATTCTGGTAAAAATATCAGTAGAAGATACGGCCAGGAGCTTTCAGTGGCTCTGTTAATATCCCCGACTTTAGGTCGGAAGAGTAAGCACTACTAAATAGCTTCATGAATGTGTGGTGGCCATCGACCAGAAAACCATCAACCCTGAGTGTGCCATTGACTTTTCACATAGGGGTTGCTGTGCAGCCTAAGCTGGCCCGGAATTCCCTGTGTAGCCCAGGTTGGCCTGGAAACCATGATCCTCCTGCCTCTGTTCCCTAAATGATGCCAGGATTATAAAAGAGCTTCAACATGGCTGCCTGCCAAGTCCTTGAAGTGATTCCATGATAATCAAGAAACAACAAGGTCAGCTTTTCTCAGTCCAGTTTAGAAAGAGAAGATACCTCGGCTGCATCCATGGGACCAGCATAACTCAGTTACCAGATCAAGCTAGGATGAAGGAGATGATCCAAATGTGCTCCTAATAGAAATTTATATAAAAATATTTTAGTAAATAAAACCCACCAATATATTTGCACCTTAAACAAGTTCATTCTCTACATACACAGAATAAAAGAGAAAATGAGTATGGACATTGTAATAACTGTAAATTTGTCAATATTTAGTTCCCATATTTGGATTTTTAAAAAAAATTCAGCAGTTTAGAACAAGGCAGTTTAAAATTGGTAAAAGGCACACGGGAAATCATGCAGCTAATGTTGTCCTCTGTGGTCATGTCTTGAACACGATCCCTCTGAAAGCTAGAAGATGCTTCTATTCCATTTTACTGTAGGGCTTGCAAGTGAAATGAGGCAAGAAAATAAATGTCAGCAGACATAAAAAGGAGAAGCAAACTCTTTTCCTGGATGCGATATTTATTTGTGGATTCCAGGGCGTCCAGCTCCTGCATGAGCGGGGTGTGGGTCGCAAGCCCATACACAAAAGTCAGTTGCTCTTTGATACATGGTGGCTAGGAAGATTGAAGAGTAGAGTATATCTTTATTTGTAATTTTGTCAAACACCAAAATATTTAATAGTAAATTAAATCACAACTGAGATTTCTGTGTTTGACATTGCCTAGCAGCTAAACAAAACAGGGCCCTTGGTTACAAACCAAAGAAAAGTATATTCAATAAAATTGACGTAAACAAAACTCACAATTATTAAGTTGGAAATTTTCTCAAGGTCATTGCACATACTCAGTTGGACTCACAGGTGAATCCAACAGTCGTTTTTGTAGAACTGTGTGATCTGATGATAGTGTTTACAGAAAGGCAAAGGACTTTGGACAGTCTGAGAAATTATGTGAAAGATTGTAATTTAAGTCTTTGTCTTGATTACCTTTAGTAAACAGGACAGCGTGCTTATATATGAAATTATATCAGATAGTACAGATACATCTATAAAAAGTACTTGGAGATGCATAAAAGCTAAAGTGGATTGGTGGGTGGACAAATGGGGGAGAAGGACATTTAATGAAGTAACCGGCTGCTCTCTGCTGTCGTGACTTTTCCTAGAGAAACACAAGCAAAAGTATTTTTTACTCCAAGTAGAGCACAAGCAATAGACCAAAAAAGGTTGCCCTCAAGTCTCGCTCAGTGAACCAGTGAGCTTTGTTGGGGTTACTTATAAGCATGTAAGTGGCAGTTACGTCCAGGACCATGAATGACTCAAAGTCAATTATGTCACTGAAAGCTCTCCATGCCTTCAGCATGGGTGATGTCATGGAAGCTGCATCCTTGGTGCTCCCTGCATGCCTTGCAGGCAGTGGAGAGGCCTCTTACCGCACCGTTACCACCAGTATGACAATGTGGAAGAGCCTTACTAAGGAAACTTGTGACTATCTCGTGTACATTTTAGGGAATTGAATCAGTTAAAGCAGGAATGACTCCGGCGTGCCCTTGTCCTGCTCACTCTCATTGTTGTTAGCATCTGTGTGTGTAACAAACGTAACAATTGTTCCTGAGTGGGGCTGCCAGGCATGGCCTGGTGAGGAGGTGGGTGTTAGAGGAGCAGGCCCAGGTGATCCGTACACCCCTGGCCTCTGTATTTCATCTGCTAAGATGCACCAGCCAGCTCTGTGATGTTGATGGTGTTCCTGCGTTACATGGAGGAGCCAAGAAACCGTATGACATGGTGTTGAATTCTTTGTCCTGTGGAGGAAAGAACGTTCAGTCCTTCCTTTTCTTTCAAAGCCTTCCACAAATAAGTTGATAAAGATATTGACTCTTCCCTCGTTGTCCTCAGGGAACTCGTTCTAGCAAAAGAATAGGGTATGTTCTTGGTAGACCTCAAAGATACAGATTTAGTGTTTGGGAGGTCCAGTGTTTAAGGGGGAGTGGCATACTAGCTGGTAGTCATGGCCATTAGCAAACCACCAAACCCCAGGTGCAGAGGAGGTGAGTCACTGTGGATGTGTGTGATTCTTTCTGCCCTCCGGTATGTTTGCAATCATGGCCACGCTGTGAGCTGAGAACCCCCAACTGTACTTGTCAGCGGTTAGTTTTCTTGGTTTGAATTCTTTTCAAAGCAACCAAAACCAAAACAACATTTTCTTTTGATAACACTAAATAGGGTAGCTTTATGTTTTAAACCCACGGCTGCTTTGTGCTTATTATCACAGAGCCTTCAACTCGACCTCTTGGAGAGCAAAAATATTATTCATTTCATTGTTTCCGTAACATCCGCCTTGTGTTCGGGTAACTGCTGCACAGAGCATTGAATGCAAATGCAGGCTTTATATACAGTACAGGAAAACAGAGATGTCATTATGAAAGAAAAATAGTGTGCTTGAGTCTGGGTTGGTTAACAAATAAATAAATAAATAAATCAAGCTTGCCAACTCCACTCATTTGGTTATACATTTCTCCCCGTGTTATAACTGATACATGCAATAGTTAGTATAAGTAGAAGGAAAAAATATTGTTCTGATTTTACTTATCTGTTTCATTTTTTGAGCCTGATCAGTATTGTAAGTTTGGATTAATCCATGAAAAGTTCAAAGAAGCAGTTTAACAGGGAAAGAAAATCCTATTTAAGTTTTGCAAGTTATTGATAACAAAATAGTTCCTGTGAAATGTTGATACAAAATGTCCAGCCAGAGTAATAATGTTTTCAAAGACTGCCCTTTCTGTCCAGGTGCCCTGTAATCCCCTGCACTTTCCTCCCTCAGTTCCTGGCTTTGCTGGGCTCTTGCCATCCCAGGAATCCATCAGAGTAGACTATTCCTGGTCAGTTTATGAATCCTGACAAATGTGATCGAAAGAAAATGAACAGTTAACTAAATTCTGTCATGCCTGCGGAAGGCTTCACTTTAGAATAGGAGACAAGCTAATGGCACCCAGACAGGCAGGGACCTCGAGTGCTTCACCTTCCCTGCGTGTGTGTCTAGGTGTGAGCCGACTGCCTCTAAATTACCCGGACGTGTCTATGGTGCTCCGTGTGCAGAACTGCCAGAGAAAAGCTTGCTGCCAGTAGTGCTGTAGGTCTATAGGCGGACGGGCAATATGTTATCTCAGTGTGTGTGTGGCGGGGGGGAGTCATCTTGAGATTATGGCAAAACTTTGTGGGTAGAAGTTCATATTCTGTGTCCCTTTTCCACATAGCCATCTGTTGCTCTTTCTGTCTCTAGATAGCACCCACTCCTTACCCACCCATAGTGACATTTTTAGACGCTAACCTCTACGTAGGAATTTGCTTTAGATGTTAGAGGATGCAAGGACTTTTTCCACCGACTTTCTAGCCAACCGCTAGCATTGTTTACTGAGCATCCTTCATGTTTTCACTCACTATCAAAACTCCATTATCTTTATTACTTGCATGTCTCAATTGCTCTAAGAAAAGTAAAAGAAATTTAGAAGAAAATGATTTTTCCCTCAGGGTACATACAATAATACCATATTATTGGGTGAAAATTGTATTACAGCTGGGCCAGTCTTTGCCAAATTCATCTGACATGCTCAACTGATATCTTACTGAACCTATTTTTGGTAAGTTGATAAAAATTAATTGGCAATTTATAAAAAAAAATTATTAAAAAAATAAAAAGGCAAAACCAAAGAAAATGAAATGTCGCTGAGAACCACAGACAGCTGGGTATCATGGTGGGCACCCACAGTCTCTGCTTTTTGGAGGGGAGTGCAGCACAACACCAGGAAATCCCCATGGTTGGCTGGGCTCCGCTCACAGGCCCCAGAGTGTTTCTCTGCCCTCCCAATGTTCTCGCACAAATGAAACCACAGAAAACATTTGAGGACACAGGCATACCCTATTCCAACAAGACTCTGTGTGTCCCGAATGTTGAGATGTGTATAGCTTTCATCTATGATGATACATGAAATTGGCGTGCTTTCCGGTGTTTATGTATGTTTCCTCTCACCATATATAGAAATATATATGCAACACTTTCCTAATTTATCAGCTACATAAACCAGCAGCAGGCTTGGTTTGAGTCGGCATAGCTGTCCAACCCTGACCCTGACCAAAGAGTGGAGAAACACACCAAAGACTGGTAAACGACAAGATGTCGTAAACGGGACATCACTAGGCAGTGAGGAAAGTGAGGTTTTGGGAAATATTGTAAGCATTTGGCTGCCTTCTAGAGGATAAAGGTATAGTGAGTCTTTTTCTGTACCACCAGCCAGCTACCAAATAATGGCACGGAGACTTCTTATTAATTATGCAAACTCAACTTTAGCTTAGACTTGTCCCACCAACTCTTAAAAGTTAAATTAACCTACTTTTATTAATCTACATTTTACCATGTGGCTTTTAACCTCTCTTTCATCTTGCACCTCCTCTTTTGGTGATGTGGGATTCCCCTCTGTATGCTGTGAATACCACTGGTTAATAAAGAATCTGCTTTGGGCCTCTTGCAGCGCAAAACAGGGAAAGGCAGGAATTCCAAGCACTTAGAAAAAGAGAGAGTAGGTGGAGTCAAAGAGATGCCATGTAGTTGCTGAAGGAGACAGACGCTAGAACTTTACCCAGTAAGCCACAGTCATGTTGTGATACACAGATTAATAGAAATGGGTTAATCTAAGATATAAGAGTTAGCCAGGAATATGCCTAACCTAATAGGACAAGCAGTTTTTTAATTAATACGGTTTCTGATTATTTCGTGTCTGGGCAGCCATGAACGAGCAAACAGCCTCCATCTACAATTCCCCTCCATGTCGCCTGGCGTCCTCACACCCCTGGATTCATCTCTTCCTCTTCCTTTCTCTCCCTGGAAATCCCATGGATACCCCCTGCCCAGCTGTTGGCCATTCAGCTTTTGATTACATCCACCACAGCAAATACACCTTCACACAGTGTGCAAGTATCCCACGGCACAAAGATCCTTCCACTTGTTCATCACTGGGCAGCAAAGGTAAAATCCTAATGAGAGGCTGGTGAGGCTGCTGAGAGAGCAGAGAGTCTTCAGTGCAAGTCTTGTCATGGGAGACTGATCCCTGGAACCCTTGGGAAGGTGGACGGAGAGCTGACTCCACGAAGCTGCCCACTGACCTCCACACATAACGCTGTAGCACCCGCACATACACATATACCATCACACACAAGGAAAACCTGGAAATGAGGTAGAAAAGTGAAAGTAAGGATAAATGCAGCAAATCAAACTAACTTGCAGAACACTGCTAAAGTCGTTAATGAGAGCCATTCAGTTATTGAACAATTGCCTCGACAGTGACAGAAAGCAAATGGCAAGAGACTGCCTCGTGGCTTATATGTTCCAGCTAGCCCCAGTTTATTTTTAAAGTATTTTACTGCTTTTGTCTCATTATTTTATTAAAATATTTTAGTAGACGATTGCAGCAAATAGATGGAAAGCATACACAGTGACCAAGCTGTTAGGATCCCAGCTTTGCGCTTACCAAACACACATGGGCAAAGAAAAAAAGACCAGAAAGAAATAAAACCAGTATGTGTTATCAAAAAAAGACAAAAGGAAAATATAATTGAATAGCCAATTTTGTAATCTGGAAACGGCATCAGATGCTTAAGGAGTTGAGCTGTTGGCCACTGTTGGTTTTCCTGAGAAAGCAGGGCCATTGATGGAAACATTGCAGTCTTCCTCATCCAGAGGCCAAAGATGAACCCCGCAATGTTCTGTAAAGCGATGCTGCTTTGCGGGTCTCTCAACATCATCACTCACCTACTATTACCTGAGGAAACACTACTCAGACAAAATCAAAGCAAGGGAAGAAAAGCCCGAGCTAGACAACACCAAACTGGAATGTTTAGCTTGTTCCTTGGTATATCATTGTCTTCTTCTGTGTGGATCATGAATGTGGAAGCCGAAGGACAGCTGTGTTGTCATCCCTCGGGTGCCATCGGCTGCCCTGAAACTTGCTGAGGAGGCTAGACTGGCTGGCCAGTGATCCCCAGAAATACGCCTGTCTGCACCTCTAGGTAGAAATTACAAGTGGACGCAGCCATGCCTGGCACTTGGACAAGGTTCTGGGGATTGAACTGCGGTCGGTCTCCATGCTTGTGTGGCAAAGCTTATATGGACGGAGATTCCTACCCACACCTTTCATGACTGACACTAAATTATCTCATACTAAGTGTAGCTGTGCATCCAGGTGCTGGCTATAGGGGGCACACTCAGCTGACACAGACATGACTGCTTTGGGTACCCATGTACCACATATGCACACATATTTAGACTCTGTCTACGAAAACTAAGGTCAGAGAAAGCAGGAGCTCTTGGAAGGTGACAGAAGGGAATGAGTCACTTGGGAGTCACTGTTCTTGAGTGAAGTACCAAGGACGAGAAGGGTCGATACCGCAAAAAGAGGTGACAGAAGCTAAGTTTGGAGCACTTGAAAGATAGTAGCCTGTAGGGGTTATTAATTCATATCTGGATCTTTCAGCTTCTTCATTGAATTTCTTTTAATCAGTCCTGCCATGCACCAGTGAATGCTATAAATTACAAACACTGAGCTGCAAAATTGGATCATATTCAAATTGTGCTATTTTTAAAAATACATATAATATATAATATTTTTAAAAGTAGAATTCACAGTTAAGTATGCCCACATACACAGACACATACATGTGCGCACATATACACACATGCACACATGTACACACGCACACACATGGGATTGTTTGTATGTTACTTCTCCTTTGCTTTTGTCATTCTGGGGATTAAACACAGGGTTGCTCTTACTTGTGCTAGGCAATCCTTTGAGACTCTGTCACAGCCCCGGCTTTATTTTTAGTATGTGTTTCAAGAATGTTTATCCAGACCTATGCAGCAGTTCCTTTTCTATTGCCAAGAGAAAACACCATGACCAAGACACCTTCTCGAAGGAAGGGTTTATTTGCAGTCATGGTTTCAGAGGGAAAGGTGTCCTCCACGGTGGAGAGCCATGACAGCAGGGCAGGCTGTGGCCGGAGCAGCAAGCAGAGAGCTCACATCTCAAACTACAAACACAAAGCAGAGAGCGAAGGTGGAGTAAGGTGAAACATTATACTTCAAGGCCCACTCCCAACTGACACACACCAGCAGGGCCAAACCTCCTAAACCTTCCCTCACAACACCAACTTGGGGACCGTTGTTCAAGTACATGAGCCTATGGGGACTTAGCCTCTGTTCTTGGTGAGTGACTCTTTAGTACTCAGGAGCAGAGGGAGGAGTCTCTGTGCTCAGTCATGACTCCTCCCTCTGTTCAGAAACCCTCCCACTCTGATATTACAAGATGGTACCCTAGGTTTGAGTGAGGTGTTTTCATGGGGAGATCATTTTTCAGTGTTATGGCACCAGGCTTGATGGATGATTCCTTCCAAGTGGAAGGTGGTGTCTTCAGATAAATAGAGCCTACTAGGCTTCATTGATTCCCCATGGGAGGCCTCACCCTTTCTGGGGAGTGGATGGGAAAGTGGGGAGAGCAGGAGGAAAGAAGGGGGGAATTGTGGTTGATACATAAAATGAAAAACAAAACTAACATAATTTAGTAAGAAAATGTTAGCTCTTGGTGATCATCCACAGGCTAATTGAAATGTAGACACAAGTATAATAGAATGTCTTGGCACGTACATGAAGATAAAATACCATTTTGTTGTTTTGGTTTTGTTTGTTTAAAGAAAGCAAAAAGAAAAGGAACATGAAATTAGGTGGTTAAGGATATGAGGAAGATCTGGGAGAAATGGGGAGAGGGGAAAAATGATAAAATATATTGTATGAGGAAAGTTTTTTTTCCCTTTTTTTTTTGGTACAGGGTTTCTCTGTGTAACAGCCCTGACTGTCCAGGAACTCACTCTGTAACCAGGCTGACCTTGAGATCACAGTGATCTGTCTGCCTCTGTCTCCTGAGTCCTGGTATTGAAGTCATGTCCCACCACAGTATCTAAAGAAAGGCAGGCAGAAACGGGGCTCCAGGGGGATGCAGAGACCCAGCGTGCTGGTCCTTTCTGACTTAACACACAGATACCAGGACCTGTCAGCCTGATGGGGACCTTTACCTGGAATTTGGAAAAGGGGGAATGAAGAAAAAAGTCTTAGGAACTTAGAAGAAAACAGAAAAAAAGTAAAACTGTGAGGAGACCTGGCTTGCATGTCATAACATGTCAGGCTGAAGTTGATTTTAATGCAGAAATACGCAGATCAGCGAGCACAATAAAGGTACCTACAGCAAATACACAGAGAAAAAACCCTGATGGAGAGAGAAGGCTCCAGAATGAAGTAAAGTTGAACAAAAATTGTAGACTTCATTTGGGGTTAGACTGTGGAGAAAATCTCAGTTGAGTAGAGCATTGGATGGGATGAGGCAACAGGAGATTGCAGGAGGGATTCATTGAGTAGTGGCAATTGGACGCATTTCCTTCAGGCTCCCAGCTTTACAGAGCTAAGTATTCCTCAGTGTTGTGGGGTTGGCCATGTTATATAAGATGGAGCACACATTTTGAAGTTTGGTCTTCCATTTCATTGCTATTGTTGACTCCCAACCCTCTGCATGGGGAAATAACATACAGATCAGTTGGGATTAGAGGGAGGCTGGAGGACCTGAGGCAGCCCCCAGAACATATGGGAGAGCTGTGGGGAAATCTGCCCAGCTCTCCCCAGGGAGACACAGCCTCACTTAGTTATGCCATTGCGTGGTGGCACAAACACTTTTCTTGCTTGCAGAACATGAAGACATTTTATTCATACACACAAAAAGACCTGATCTCTCCTCCACCATCCTCTCTTCATAGCATGTGGGAAGCATCTCTACATTGTAGCAAGACTAGAAAACTCCAGAGGTACCAGGGAGGGGTTCACTGGAGTTGGGTCTTGTCAGTGCACACAGGGTGTGGTCTCCAGGATGAGGGACCCAACAGACCTAGAGGAAGCAAAAGTACTAAAAGGTACTGTCAGCCTTATTGTCCCAAGAGTTCCAGGAGGCTTCAAGGTAGAAGAGCTATTACTTCTGGATCTAGCACCAAGGGAGGGAACTTCCCAGAGTTTGTTAGTTTGATAAAATGCTAAATTTACATTAAAAAACTGGAATTTGAATCAGCGATGTATATGTTCATTGAGAGTTCTTGGATCGATCCCATTTGCTTTTGCTTTCTTTGGTCTTTCAAACAGAAAGCTGACATTGGGGGTCATGTCTTCCAATATTCTGAAGGCAGCAGTGTTTCCATCAGCAAACTCTCGGGCACTTTGGAATTGGACCAAATGTTACTTTTCATTAGCAGAAGGCCTCCAATGCTGAGTGCTTTCATTTTCAGCCAAAACAGATTTCTTCTTGTGTGAAGTCAGCAGAAATGATTCCATGATTTTGGTCTGATGTGGGGACCTAGCTCATGCACAGACACTGTGTCAACTAAATGCATTTGTCCTGTGGGGTTTTCAGCTGAATATGTTGCTGGCTTGCCCTTGGCCAGGCTCACTCATGCATGGAGGAGGATGGAGTCTTTTGCTCTTTTGCTGCTGGTTGGATGAGCATGCACAATGTCATCTCCCTACTGCCTGACTTGGGATCACAGCATTTCAGGGCTATGGACATGAATAGGACATGGGAGGAATAGAAAGATAGGATAAGAGCAAAAAAAAATAGGTGTAAAAACAAACAAACAAAAAAGTAGGTGAATACCCACCAAAAAGAATCAAAATGTCCTTCCTATGGAGTAGCAGCCCACAGATGTATGTATCCAAAATATCCTTTAAAGATGCACAGGTTTTTTTTAAAAAAAAAAAAAAACCCACGGGCTTTTTCTCAAAGCCAGGAAAAGCAGCACATTGCAGTGACAGACCTCTGTCCCTAGGATGCTGCACTGTGGCGGAGACAGGGAATGGTTCCCAGCTGGAAAGTGAGTCTACACAGGGTTGATGTCAAAGGATGCTGCTATCTAGAAGGAACAAAGCAGGGAAGACCTGAGGTCTGAAGGATGACGTTCTCCACAGCCACAGAATTCTAGGTTTGCATATTTGCAAGGAAGTGAGTGTGCCAAAAAGAAGAGTATGCCAAGAGATTGGAGAAGGGGTCGCGGTACAGCGGGAGGGTGATTCTGGTCTGCACTGCACGGAGCAGTTGGCCATCACAGCTGATGCCTTTCACTTGGTGGCTGTCACTGGCTGCAGTACTGTGAGGGAGAAAAGGCAGGTTCCCCAGGTGGGCTCTGAGGTCACTGCTGTTGCAGGTGAGATGTGAAAATAGCAGCTTGGGAGTGGGTGTTAGCAATGGACATGGTGAGAGGTGTTCTCTGTGGGGTGCACACCCAAGGCTGAGCTGTCTAGATTTTTCCAGCCATTCAGACATGGAGGAGACAGCCTGCGCCTAGGACTCTCGAGTATGGAGAGTGAATGTGCAGATGGATACCAGGTCACTCTCTGATAGTACAGTTGAGAGCTCTCAACACTGTGATAAACAGAACCGTGAAGACTCTGGGTTTTCAAGAACAGGGCTCACTGTTTTCCCTGGATGCCCCAATCTCTGCAGGGAGCCAGGGATGCTTGTGTGGTTCTGTGCATGGTGGTTTTCTTGCACACAGTAGTCTTTAATTAATTGACTTAATAATGACCTTACATGCTTCTCATCAATTATACATAACCAGAAACATAAATTTGCATGAAGGCAGGGTGTTTGTCTGTGTTGTCTTCAAGAGAATGTTTGGTATATAAGTGACCAAATGAACAAAATTTCACCAACACACTGGGTTTTCTATATTGAGAAGGCATTCACCTCAGAGATGTGATTTAGAATTTATTAAAGAAAATGACCCAAAGCTCTTACATAAAGAGCTATTTCCTTTACCTTCTTAAACCAATATTATGAACCTTATTTCATAGCAAGAAGAAAGATTGTGTCCTAGGAAGAGGCCAGCCTCAAGGCTGGTTCCAATGGACGGGATCCAGAGACTCCTTGTAAATGCTGTCTGTCTGTGTGGCTCTAGGCCAATTATTTGGGATACTGGTATATCATTTTAAATTAGTTTGCCTTCCTCTACTATTCCTTTTAATCTGTTTTCATTGTCCTTCAAGGCAGAGTGGTTTCCAAGGGAATAGTGCTGTTATTCATTATCTAATTATAATTGTTCCATCTCCTGAGTGCATGGCGGCAGGCATCCAAACACCTGGTCACACCTCTGTGCCAGCTCTGTGCAGTAAGGTGGAGCAGAGGAAAGAAACAGCAGTGGAGTTTGAGAGTGGAGCAGAAGTAGCTAAACTTAGAAAAAAATCCAACAACATCCTCCTTGTCCACAGCTATGGCTAATCCTTGAGCGGTTGTTTACATTAATAGTTTAATGTCTGTTCCTATATAATTTTATGTAGTTATACTAATCTTCCAGGCCTTCGAAGCAGAGTCATTTAAATATGCTGTTTTCAAACCTACATGGTATTTTGTAGTTCTTAGTCTGGTTCTTAAGGAAAAAGTGGTATGAGATTGGGGGAAGAGGCCCTTTCTGTTTGTCATTCTGTTAATTTTTCCCACACGTCTATTGGCTGAAGAAAAATCCCTCTCTATTATTAAAAAAAAATCAATGCCTACCAGTTCCTGAGCAAGGATCTCTAAGTTAGAAATTATATAATGTTTAAATATTAGAAAATTATATAAACATACCAAAAATTTTGTGTATGATATTTAATAAACAGCCCCTTCCAACTTTTTTCAGTTCTGCAAACACATTCCCTTCAGAGGACTTCTGACAGGACTTCTCGCCCCTGCTCCTTGCTCTGGCAGCACCCCTCACATTCCAGCGAGACCTCCCCACCCCAGCTTGCTGTATGTCCCTACAATGCGTCACTTAGCAGCTCCCCTGGGTATCTCTGTATCTCCTAATACCTGACATGTTTTTTATACTGCTAAAAGGAAGGTTTTAGATACAGTGAGCAGTCATTCGAGCATTAAAGGATGTGTGAACCAGGAAACACTGCATGATGGATGGCTTTAGGCTGGACTCCTGCTGGGTGCAGCAAGAGTTCATAAGCAGGGGCTGGCAAGGTTGCTCAGTGGTTAAGAGCACTCGTTGCTTGTACAGAGGACCCAGTTTTGATGCCCAACACAGCCATCCCTCTAACTCTCGCTCCAGAAGCTCTGACAACATTTTCTGGCCTCCAAGGGTATCAGGTATGCATGTGGTGCACATACGTAACTGCAAGCAAAGCACTCATACACATAAAATAACAAATCTTAAACATTCCGTTTGAAGAATCCATAGGCAGAATGTGGAAGTCCGGCTCACTGTGAATGGTAAACCCTAGAGACAGTTCTGGTCGTGGTTTCTCATGGAGAATTATATAGTTTCACTTTCTTCTTTCCTGAGCTTTGGTTTCCTATCACAGAAACCTGGATGCTTCTAAGTCTAATGACTTTTAGAAATTTTCTTTAATCCGTATAGATTCAAAAAATGCTTGTTAGGTGTAATTTATTTACTTAAATATTTAATGTTTGTGTGTGTGTGTATGTGTGCGCACGCGAGCGCACACACATGCACACATATACAGTCTCACAACTGCATACATGCACAGGTGTCCTGAGTGTGTGTGTGTGTGTGTGTGTGTGTGTGTGTGTGTGGTGTTCACCACCTTTGTACAGATGCTCACAAGGGTGTCAGAGCCCCTGGGCCTGGACTTACAGGTGGTTGTAAACTACCTGATGTGGATGCTGGGACCCAAAATGAGATCCTCTGAATGAATAGCAAGTCCTTTAACCACTCAGCTGTCTCTCCAGCCCTCCTCAATGTGTTATTGAAATCCCAATTAGGTGCTGTTTTGCAGCCAAGTATTCCTCTGCCTATTGAGGCAGATAGTTTCCTCGTCTGTATCCTTCAGTGGTTGGAAGCACTGTATATTATCGTGTGTCTTTCACAGGGAGTAAGTATAACTTTGTTTTTAAATGTCCATTTCTTCCCTGGAGAGCTGAGGTCAACAAGTGAGAACAGCCTTGTTGGCAGGCATGGCTCTATGCAGATGCAATGCCCACAAGAGATGTGTTGACCAATATCCCTCCACTGAGCCTAGTAAAGGATACACATACAACTCCAGACACTGATCATGGGGAGCATCCCTGTCCCTCCCCAGCTGTATAGCTGCTCTGTGGGGCAGAGCCATCTGATGACCGGCTAGATTCATTCATAAGAGGAATCTCTCATTCCTTGGGAGAATGTCAACAACAACAAATCCAAAATGTTTAAATTTAATTGTGTAATTTGTAGATAGAAGTTTCTGTCCCACCTGGTCCCACAACCATTCAGTCCCAAAGAAACACATAGAGGCTTATATTATTTATAAACTGATTGGCCCATTAGATCAAGCTTATTATTAACTGGTTCTTACAACTTAAATTAATCCACAGTTTTTGTCTATGTTTAGCCATGTGGCTTGGTACCTTTTCTCATTCTTTTCTTGCTTCCTCTGCATCTGGCAAGTGACTGTGTCTCTGCCTTTCTCTTCCTAGAATTCTCTTAGTCTGGTCACCCTGCCTATACTTCCTGCCTGGCTACTGACCAATCAGGGTTTTATTAAACCAATACAAGTGACAAATCATTACAGTGTACAAGAGGATTATCCCACAACATTTGTATTTCAATAGTATATTAATAAATAAAGCTTGCCTGAAGATCAGAGAGTAAAACAGCCACATTGGTCAGCCATACAGAACAGGCAGTGGTGATACACACCTTTAATCCCAATAGCCACAGTAGTTCACCATAGAAACTGGGCAATAATGGTACATACCTTTAATTCAAGCATTAGAGTAGAATATAAGGCAGGACATGACAGGTCTCAGCTCAGTTTCATTATGAGGATCCCTGGAGGCAGGATAGGCTCTTCGGTCTGAGACAGAGGGAAGAACCAGTGACTAGGTGCTTTGCTTTTCTGATTTTCAGGTTGAACCCCAATATCTGTCTCTGGGTTTTTATTGTTCATCTACAGAAATTTCTTTTTTCTTTGTTTATTTGTTTTCTGAGTTTTTTAAAAAATAAAACAATCTTTTTTATTTTACATACCTTTCTCAGTTCCTACTCCCTCATCACCTCCCCGTCCCTCCACATAACCTCTGTGCCCCACCCCCATCCACTCCTCAGAAAGGGTAAGGCACATTGCTTTGGGGAATGTCCAAGGTCCTCCCTACTATATCTATGCTGAGCAAGGTATCCATTCAAAGAGAATAGGTTCCGAAAAAGCTGATACAAACAGTAGGGATAAATCCTGTACCATTGCCAGTGGCCCCTCATTCTGACCCAGCCATACAATTGTCACCCACATTCAAAGGGTCAAGTTTGGACCTATTCTGTTTCCTTTCCTGTCCAGCTGGAGTTGGTGAGGTCCCATTAACTCAGGTAAACTGTTTCAGTGAATACCCATGATGGTCTTGACCTCTTTGCTCATATTCTCACTCCTCCCACTCTTCAACTGGACTTTGGGAGTTCAGTCCAGTGCTCCATTGCAGGTCTGCCTCTGTCTCCATCAGTTGCTGGATGAAGGTTCTATGGTGATATTTAAGATATTCATCAATCCAATCTGACTACAGGGCAAGGCTAGTTCGTGCACCCTCTCCTCTATTGCTTAGGGTCTTAGCTGGCGTCATCCTTGTGGATTCCTGGAAATTTCTCTAGTGCCAGGTTTCTTACTAACCCCATAATGACTTCCTCAATCAAAATATCTCTTTCCTTGCTTTCATCTTTGTCCTTGCTCCATCTCAACTATTCCATTCCCACAAGTTCTCCTTCCTCCTCCCCTTCTCCTCTCCTCTTCCCCTTCTGTCTTCCTTACCCCTCCACCCCACAGTAATCTCTAAAATTTAATTATGTAATTTCCTTATTCTGGATTAGTGGGGGCAGCTGAGTCAGACTTCCTGGCTTCCCAGAGGGTGTACCAGTCGCCTTCCTTCTCACATCTCACATCTCCAGTACACACAGTGTAAATCACTAAGGAGTCCCGTAGGGCCCAGCACACTGAACTGCTCTTCCTGCTGCTGGTAATATGATTAGTTAGTGCTCAAAATCAAATGTCACAGACAGTGCTTCATGCTCCAGAGCATGTTGAGTTTGTGAGGTGGAGTCTTTATATATCCTCTGCTTTTAAGTAGGAATTAACCCCGATGCTTGCCTGTAATCCACACCTGTGAGACTGGGCAGGAAGATCTTGAGTAAAGTCCAACATGGAATACAACACTGGACATCTGCAACCCCCTTCACAGAAAGTTAACATGGGCAGCACACTAGTAATATAGTGATTTTGTACAGATTTTACATAAGCAGGGGCAGTGGCATATAAGAAAAACACTCGGAAATAACTCATCAGCAATGTTTTGGGTTCTCCTGAAAGCCCAGCCCATAATATGTCTCAGGTAGAATCTGTACAAGAAACAAGGTTCAGAGACATGTTGGTCTATTTTTCTTTCCTTTTTAAAAAACTATTTGAAGGTCAAGGAAGCATTAGGCTTTTCTTGGCTCCTCCCTTCCTTGCCAATTGCTCTTTCTGGTTTCTGCCTGAAGGCACTGGAGAAGGAGTGAGGGGCCAGGGTGAGGCTAGGGCTGTGGTTTGGGCTAGATTCAAAGCAAATGTTCAGGAGGCCACTCATGAGAGCGTCACAGGGCCCTCTTTGAGCAGTCTGAGCTCTCAGACTACACAGGCCGTCAGGAGCACCAGGCTGCAAAACCACCGAGAATGCTTCAGGGACTCCAAGTCTGGCTGTGCTGCTTCCTGGGCTCAGCCCTGCTGGTCAAGATGAATTCCTTCACAAGTGGGAGGATGGGGAGGGCTGGGAGGTGCCGTGATGGCACCGATTACAGTCCACCACTCTATGTGTCACCAACCCATGATGAACACCCGTGTACCTTCCACTGTGCGTGCAGATGGAAACGTTCTTAACTGTGAAGTCTAGCAATGAAGCTTTGTTTCCTGAACTTCATTGCCAGGTCCAGTGAAGGAGGTATCCTTTGACTTGGCAGTCAGGCTTCAAACCAAGCACGATGTTTACATACATGAGAACATCATATTCTGCTCTATAAATACACACTTGGGACCAAGACAGATGACCCAAGTTCCATCTCCAGGACCCACGGGATAGAGAACAAATTCTAACAAGTTTTTCTCTGATGACCTCATGTGCCATGACATGTACACATATATGCGCGTGCACAGACACACAGACACACACACACACAGACACACACACACACACACACACACACACACACACACATACACACACAAATAAAAAGAGATAACTCATAACCCCAAATCCCCCTGGTGCTGGGTTGGGGCTGTACTTATTCCCTCCTAGGACCCTCTTTCCTTTAGATACGGCCAGGCTGGACCAGGAAAGGACAGGGCATGAACAGGAGGCAGAGAAGGGGTTGTGCTCACAGAGGAAAACACAGCCTACAGAAAACTGCAGCCACATCCTTAGAGGCAAGTTCTTTCCAAGGAGTGGACACCAACAAACTCCCAGAGAGGCTGAGCCAGTGTTGTGGACACTACAATAGTTTAAGAAGCTGGTACATAGTGTCATGGCCAGTATTTCATAAAAATCGCTCATGGGCTAGCAGTAGCACAATCCCATTGGCTCTTTAAAGTGTGGGTTATTGAGGTGTATCCTAATCCAGTCAGGGTTGTCTGGAGGTGGATCCTGGTGTTCTGGACTCTTGATCTTTATTATGGGTTATGAAAGTAGGAGAGCAGAGCTAGAAGCTGCGGAGGACTGCTGGGAATTCTGGACAGAGGGCTGCAAGACACGGCGTCTACAGCCTGAGCTCTTGGCCAGTTGCTACCTGCCAGGGTTGTACTGTCCTGCTCTTAGAGCTTAGGAGACTTGCTGGTCAATGACAAGATATGGCGATATGGGGTACCTCCTTGAGGAGTCAAGTACTGCTGATTCCCCTCTGGGTACCCATGAGGAGATGAAACCCAGGTCCGCTTGATCTCCAAGTGTCCTGTTGGGTGGTTATTTCCCCACCTTCTACTAAACCTTGGAAGACTTCATGTTTTAGGCACAAAACGGTTCCTGGCTGGAAAGGGAAGCTGTGGAGACCCGCAGCTGCCCCATCACAGTGTCAGCCTCCCTGTTATACTGAGCAGGGAGTTATTTGCTCTCCCGTAATTGCTTTAGGAACTGCTCCAGATGGATTTCTGTAGTGACAACATGGGGCAGGAGCTGTGGGTTTGTGTCATGAGGACCATAGACAACTGAGAAGCGGAAGAGAAGCTAGAGTAGAGAGAGGTCACGTGATGAGTGGTGTGAGAGAATGTGGTATCGAGGGACATGTCCTGATGTGAGTCTGAGTAACGGAATAGCATGGGTGACAGTGAAGGTGTAGTATGTCAGCTTCATGTCACTATGACAAGCCAACTCCAAAGACCACCTGATAAGAAGCGAAGGTTTTTGACTCATGGTTTTGTATGTTTTGGCTCATAAATGGCTGGCCCGGTTGCTTTGGAGTCTGTGGTGAGGTGGGACAACATCATGGAAGCACGTGACAAAGGGAATTGCTGACTTTATGAGAGAGGGAAGGAAAAACAGAACACTAATATCATCTTCAAGAATGCATAGCAGTCACCTACCTTGCCACCACCAGGCTTGTCCCAAAAGATCCCACTTTCTATAGAGTCGTGGTCAGGAACCAAGTGCAGAGATTATGGGTCATTCCTTTTGGCCATGTTGGAGAGTATCTTTAGGAGTCACTGCATAGAGATTTGTGCCAGGAAGCTGGCTATGAGTGAATTCTTAAAGGGGTGTCTAGGACTGAAGCACAGATTTGGGGGCATTTTACTAATGGCGTGTGTCAACCATATTTGTCAATGTAATCACTTAGCTGGAATTCTTGCAAAGTAAAGCAAGACGTGGCAATGGGAACAGAAACATCTCAAGAGTGCTCAGTGAAAGAAGACGATGAAGAAAGACACAGAAAAATGCCAGGAGGTGGTAGATGTCAGAGCTTGGCAGGGTAGGGTGCCTGATCAACGTACATGTGCCACAGTGAATTTGAAGAAGCTGGAAGGGAGGGTCGGGGTGAATTTGGGGGAGCTGAAGGGCACGGGCCATTCAGCAATTTGAGATTGCCAATAGAGAAGGTCCCATGAGATCAGGAGTCCAGCTGTGGTTGTGGTGGACATCACCAGTTTAGCGGATGTCAAAGAACTGAGGATCAGGTCCAGTTACAGACCCTGAGATCTCTTAGAATCAGAGATAATTCTAGGGGAGGGCTAGCAGGAGGGCTCCAGGACAGGTCCGAATCCACAGTTATGCTAAAGGAGATGCCCAGCCTGTTTCTGCCAAGGTGAAGGATGGAGCATGGTGGTCTAAACTTTGCTTAGGACCCGAGTCCTTCTCAATGGGCTCCTTTTGGTTTCATTTTGACAGTAATTTTTAGACCAGATTAGTTTTAGGGCTGAATCAATGGTTTTCTTTTAAATGGACAGGGGAATGACCATGGAGACACTAAGATAGGGCCAAACCCAGCCAAGGTCAGTGTCAGAGGACCTTCCCACCAGAGACCCTGGAGGAGGTCCTTATTTTCCCTTTTCTAGGCTCTAGTGACTTCAGACACTCCTTAACAAGGATGTCCCCACCCTGTCTTCTCTCCTCACGGCACTGGCCACTGCATTTAGCAGCTACCCTCGTCCATGATAATCTCATGGGAAAATCCTGTTAGATCACACCAGTAGTGATGTAATGACGTCCCCGTTGTGGGTTTCAAGTGGGTGAAAGGGTCACCATTGAGTAGCTACCATAATGGCTGGGTGGCAGCTTCTGACATTTCTAGGGAACACAATCTCACAGCGATCTACATTTCCCTTGGTCATGTAGATCTTAAAGTATTAGGGGAGCAGGCAAAATAGTCTTCCCCAGGGAAGAGCACACTGATTGGTTGTCTGGTACCAAATGATCATCCGTAAAAAAAATCATGCAAGTAACATTATACAGACTTAAGAATCTTGCATTTATATATTTAGGAACATACATGCATATGCATATATGTATATAGCAACAATTAGAAAAAGAGGCCATGAATTTGACAGAGGGCAAGGAGGGGTATATTGGAGGCTTTGGAGAGAGGAAATGGAAGGGGTACATGTATAACTGTAGTATATCTCAAAAAAATAACAAACCATTAAAATAAAGTATTAATGTGTGAGGGGCATGCCGGGTACCAGGAAGATATTTTTACCCTGAGCTCCATCCAGGTCCAACATGGCTTGAAGCCCATCATTATATAAATGTTCTTGGAAGAGGAGTGCATCTTTTGATTAGCTAGCTCTTTGGTTCAATTGGTCTGACTTCAGTGGTGCTGGGAGTTGAAGCCAGGACCTCACTCATGGTAGCCAAGTACTCTGCCATTGAAGTATGTCCACAGCCATCTGTTTCAAGTGGTCAGTTCATGAATGTCTTCTTCATCTGGACCTGCTACTTCTCACCCTTCAGAGCGTCATGCCCTGGGCCACTTGACAAGGACCCTTTTGTGTTTTTCTAGAACTTCTTCAAGATCTCTCCTTTGGTTGTCTTATGCCACAATCATAATCATCTTCCTCTTAAAACTATCTTAGTTATTTCTGCCTTTAGAAGGTTGATTTTTTTTTATTGCTCTGAATTTCTTGCTTTATTGGTTTGCCAGACTATTTAAGGCACGCCATATACACTTCTTTTATATGTGGTCTCAGCTTGCTCATTCAATTTACAATTTACATACTCAGAAACTCCATGGGAGCTCCTGCTGCAACATAGGCACGGCTGTTTGCTGACTCAACTGGGCTTCCCAAATATATGAGTCAGCCGTACATTTGGCTATGAGAAAGAGAGCTAGGGACAGGCTTGAACAAATGGGAATTTGTTTGCTTTACATTAAAAAGAAAATTCGAGAGAAGGGAGATCCTGTCCATGGTCTGGTGTGTCAGTGGAGTTAGGGTCAGCACCTCTAGGAGTCTGCTGGCTCTCCCCATGGTGCTAAGAGCCTACTGCACATCCCACCCCTTCATCTGGAACGAAACTGAACATAGGGAGCGGGGAGTTAGAAGTGTCCCAAGTCCCAAGAACTGCATCTGCTCTTCTTTCTGAGGAAATTAAGTTTCAAGAGGGCCTTCCTCCCACAGAGCCCTCATCTGGCTCCTCGCCACATCCAATCCCAAGAGAGCCTGGGAAAACAAACATATGGGGTGGTACCCTGCCTTTTCTTTGTGCATATGTGTTGGAGGGTAGTGCAGGCACCCGTGGAGACAGGGGCAGAAAGGTCTTGGCTCAGATCAGCCCTGCGTTATTCAACCAACTATTTCCAGGTCTTAGGGGCCTTCATTCTACCCCCACACATGGGCATCTCATCTGACTCAATGAAAATAGCTATTAGCTTAGTAGGCAGTCATTAACTCTAAAGTAGATAAGCCATGAACTGTAGTCTTCCCCCCCCCTTTTTAAATATGGGTGAACTTCTTGGAATGCAATGCTATGGGCACTTCCGTGGGCACAGAGCCATGCTGATGTCATCCTAAGACTGCGGTCGACCTTAGAGAGGCTGTTAATTAGACGGGGAAAAGCCTTGTTTTCAAGACAATGCTAGCAGACATTTTGATGCCAGGCTTGATGCAGCATGAAGAAATCCTCTTGCTGAGGGCCTAGATAGGGGACAGTCTGGCTTGCATCTACCTTAGAGGGGAAACTCCATGCTCTCAGTATGTTCCTTTGGGCCCCCACAATGGAATGTTGTGGTAGAGAGGAAGGGGAAATTTAAAAAATTATATAAACAGTATCTCATCTATGTTATTAATGCAACATCAGTCTATGGGAAAATTAATATTATTTATGAAAGGCAATCAGCATTTGTGTCTGGACTGGGCTCATGACCATGGAAATACAGTGGTGGTTGTTAGCTGAGTTCTCTCTGGGTGCCTTCTTATACGCACTGGACTACCGTCCTTCTTATTCATTTTAAACTTAGCTCATTTGCTCTTCCAGACTAACTAGCATATTCAGGATACTGACATGCTACAATGGAAGAGTGTGGGAGTGATAATTTCAGAATGCTGATTGTTGTCCAGTTTTAATGCCATGGTTTCTGTTTCCTTAGCAAACTATGAGGTATTTGCTTTGTGCCTCAGAGACACGACTTATCGGTACACACAAGTGTGTGCTCCATCATGCCAAGAGGGCACATGTCAACACAGCCCTTCCTAAGTCATAAGGGAACCGCTCCTCCCAGCCATCTCAGCCTGACTACTGTGCTTACCCTCTTCCATTTGTCAGCACCTAGTCTGCCCACTGGCATGGGCCCTCTGAAGTTTCACCTCCCTGGCACAGTTGTGACATCTGAGAGCAGGTTAGCTCACCTCTTACCTTGACCACTCTGCCTTCTTCCCCACTCCATCCTGGAGAAACCTAATCATTTTCACTGGTGTTCCCTTCTCTGCAATCCATGTAGGAGCCCCCTGAGTGAGTGGCAGGGTGTCTTTCCTTTGGCTTAAAGCATTAATCCAGGCCTCCCATTTCTTGTTTGAATAGCGAAGCCATCAGGCATCCTCATTAGCATTAACTATTATTCAATCCCTGACTAAATTCTCAGCCCTTCTTTCCACTTGAACTGTTTCTTTGTTCTGGGGATATTAAAATTGAGTCATCTGCTTCTTACCTGACATTAAGTTTCTCCATTGGTCCTGGGCAGCATTTGCACATACAGATAGTTGTGTTAAAATTAACTGCCTCCTGGGGTGGGTTCCAGGCCTGCGCCTGTCTTTTCAGCACGACAGGTGCACCCTGATTCAGAGCCTAGTGCCCTGACTCTCCTGAGGAGAAGACCCAGAGGCGCTTCATTTTTGTTTTCTTCCCAAACACTACTCCTGAGCCAGAGGGTGCAACTATGTTGCATCTCCTCTTGACAGCATGCCCTATAGCATTGCTCAAGTGTAGCTTTGCACCCATGCTGTCCTGCCTGTTTCAACGGATGTTCTCATTAGGCTCCTTATGACTGTAAGCCAGGATGAGAGTCACACACATAGTTGGGTATGATTTGTTTTATCAGATGAGAAAGAGGCACCTGCTCAGATGGGCATACTTAAATCTGTGCCAATGGACTTGTGAGCAAGTTGGCCTTCGTTTAAGGAATGATGTCATCAGGCAGAAAGCAGGCCCTGGGGGGAAGCCTGTTGACAGAGAAAGCAACCTGGAAGCCTGTGTTCCTCCGCTGATCATCATCTTCCTTCTTGGGAGGTGTCAAGTAGGTTTCTGGAATAATCCAAGCTATGAGACATGCATTGCTGGCTTTATCTGTAAAGAGGCAGGAAAGACTGAAGTAATATTAATGTTGTCATTTATCACAAGGACTGAGGCTTTCCTGCAGACCAGAGAGTTGTGTGGTACCATCTCCTACCTTCTCTTTTTGGAGAAAAGAAAGAGCCAGTATGTGGGAATCACTAGTGAGTGTGGCATTAGCACAGCTGGGGTGCTGATCCCTGTGTTAAAGTCACGTCTCAGTCAGGGAGGTTGCTCAGCGAATCAGTGCCACCCTGGTATTATTAAGGCTACCGACTTACCCCTCAGCTCCATGGCTGAGAAAATGGCTGTGTTTCTGGAAGTTCTTGCATTATCACTCTCCTGGGTGCTTTTTAAACAAATTTTTTTGCAAGCCATTCTTGTGAAATTTTAATACCAGTGGTATATTACATTCTGCACATGGGATGTGTATATGTGTGTGTAAATTTAATACCTTATCAAGATCCAGGGTCTGACCATAGGACTGCATGGTTACTATGAAGAATGCGTAGTTAAGATATGGAAACCCAAAGCTTAGACTCCAAGCCAGTGGTTCTCAACCTCTGGGTCATGACCCTTGGTTGCCTAAGGCCATCAGAAAATACAGATGTTTACATTATAATTCATAATCATAGCAACATTAGAGTTATGATATAGCAATGGAAATAATTAGTGATTGGGGTCACTACAACACTAGGAACTGTATTAAAGGGTCTCAGACATTGGGGAGGTTAAGAACCACTGCCCTAGAGAGTATCTGTGAAGAAGGACATACTAGCCAGGGACTAAAGCTGCCGATGAAATGCTCTCCTCCATACAGGGCTATTCCCCCAGAGATGGGTTTTCCCTGTTTTTCTATAATTGAGACATTCACTGCTCACACACCACCATCTTCCTAGAACAGTTCCTTTCTCTGGATGCTTTAGAGTGCCCAGCAGATCAGAGTCTGAGCTCTCAGGCCCAGAAAGGTTTCATATTCTTTTAGATGACAAAGCAAAAATCCCAATTCTCATGGGGCTCACTCCTTTTGGGCAACTCCAGTCCAAACTCATGATGGGTTTTCAGGTGTCACTTGCATGGTTTGCGTGAAGGGACAGTTCCACATACATAAAAGCAGCACCCTGATATCCCAAAATAATGTAATGCCATGACGCGTCCTCAGTAAATGTGAGAAGCAGAACATTGGGGTGGTTGACTGAGAAGCAAAAATCATATTTAAATATAAGTCCAAGAGGGCGGGATAGTATATGTCTTTGTTCGCATATAATTGTCATCTGTAGCTTGAGATGTTCCTGACATGTCATGGGTTTCCATAGTATTTGTTGAATGAATGAATGTCTATTATTCAGTAAATGAGGTAGGGAGATCCCAGCTCCGATCGAGTAGATCATAAGGACATGGGAGATTTCATTCATTCAAATAAGGAATTAGAACCCTCGCTGGTCATGATGGGTGCTGTGTGAGCTACTCAGTATCTGAAAAAGGGAACGAGTGGAGTGTGAGGAGAACAGGAAGGCAGGCTGGTGAATGGAAGCATAAACATATGAACACAAAACATATGTTTCATAGCCAGTGACTTGCGGGACTTCGGGGAGTGTTGTTGGCAAGGAGCGAGGGAGCACAGTCTCAGGGACTCTTGAGGGGTCACCTGACACCTGCAACCGGAGCGTGAGGAGCAGATGTGGGCAGCTGTGGCAGGGAATGGAAGAAAACACATGGGCAAAGAGCCTGAGTGTGGAATCATGGCAAAGCTGGAGGATTTACCCGAAAGGTTGGAATCCAGGGCAGAGCTACGGGGCAGAACAGGGAAGAATGTGGTAAACACAGCAGGATGGAAAGTGTTCAGTGCAGGGCAGAGGTAAGGAAGGGATCCATTTTTATGATCCAGACCTCGAAGGAGCAGCTCATATGTCCTTTTGACATTGCTGTCTTGTAGGTGTCTGTGATGAAGCTAGGAGAATAGATGACCATAGAAGTGGCAGGAGTTTGGGCCATGAGGAAGAAAGACAAAACCAACTGCTCAGAACACTCAGAAGCCAAGTGAGGAATAGAGGGACCATTGGGAGGGAGGGCAACATGAAAGGAATTAGCATCCCTAAAAGGATGTTTAGTGGTGGATTGCGGTGAGGGACAAGAGCAACACAAAAGCTCGTCAAGGCATCTTAGAGGTTTATCTTTAAAGGGAAAATGAGAGGATGGCGGTGTCTGTGTTAGGCTTGGAGTAGACTCATTTGCTAATAAGGAGGATGCTACAGGGAGGGGCCAGCGATGTGGAGCCTGGAGTCCTCCTGCCAGGGAGAACCGAGGAGCAAGGCGATGGTCCAGGTATATGTGGTTTTCTGATGCCTGCACGTGGACTTAAAATGTGTTTTCCTTGTAGGCTGTGGAATTTGCCATCAAATTTGATCAGAGTGCATTCCGAACACGTAATTTAAAGTGCTTCTGGTCTGTTTAGTCCTGTTCTACTCCCAAAGTGATTCTGATGCCAGGCACATCTTTTTCTCATCAGCATCCTTCACTGTGGTGACTGCTGTAGGAATCCTTGAAGTATGGAAACCATTCCTTCTAACAATTACAGGATTTTGATGTTCCTGTCAGGAAAGTGCCTCTCAAGGCCTCCTGAATACAGGAAGCCCAGCATTGCCTGGCTCTGTTCCTTACCAATGCAAAGATGATTTTGAGTTTCCTTTTCCTTATAGCACCATGAACACAAAAATGTAAAAAAATAAGAATTTTTTTATTAGTTGCTTATTGGAATGTCTACTCTCTATTGTGAATCTTTTTTTGTGTGTGTGTGTGTGTTTGTTTGTTTTTCAAGACAGGATTTCTCTGTATAGCTTTGGGTGTCCTGGAACTCACTCTGTAGACCAGGCTGGCCGCAAACTCCCAAAGATCTACCTTCCTCTGCCTTCCAAGTGCTGGGATTAAAGGTGTGCACCACCACTGCCAGGCCTTATTATGACTCTTAAAAGGTCATTCTCTCTAGAAGAATTCATCTATCAGTGTTAGTCTTGATTTTCAAAACCTTTGCTAGTTCTCCTCTTGATGACTTTAGTGATCAGATTTATTGTGGTCTATGTCCACTTTGTCTATTTTTTTCTTCATATATTCATGTTTTAGTGGCCTTAGATTGCTATTTTCTGGATGGTCTACAAAACCCTCAGAAAATTAGGAATTGTATTACTTTGTCCCAGAATGAAGATATGTTGGGACTTCTAATTTACTTATTTTTATTATTGAGAGTCTCAAAGGAAGTGGTCATATTTTCTTTGTAATCTGGAAAAGTGTGGGTAAAGTCCACCATATTGAAAGCATCTGGTTGGACAGTAGTAAGAAAAAGAGAAACTGGATCTCATCAAAGGAATATATTTCCTTTTAGAACTCATTTGATTGGATATTGAGAATACCAGGTGATATAAACGTAAACTTCTTCTTCAGGAATGTTACTTCTTCAGGAAAAATCAATATTTGTGTGAGTCAAAATATTGCAAATACATGGCATGTGGGTATTTATGCTGCACTGGTACAATGGCTATCTCTGATGCGTTTTCCAAGAAGCAGGTTGTAGTTGGCCTCCATAATCTCTTAGGGAGTGACACTATTAGGACATGTGACTTTGTTGGAGTGAGTATGATCTTGTTGGAGGAAGTGTGTCACTGGAGGAGCGGCCCTTGAGCTTTCCTATGCTCAGGATACCAGTTAGTGTCTCAGTTAACTTCCTGTTGCCTGCAAGACGTAGGACTCTCAGTTAATCCTCCAGAACCACATCTGCCTGCATGCCACCATACTCTCCGCCATGATGATATAATGGACTGAACCTCTTAAACTCAAAACAAGCCCTCTTGATTAAATGTTCTCCTTATAAGAGTCGCTGTGCTCATGATGACTCTTCACAGCAATGGGAAACCTAACGAAGACACAGATGTTGTGATGTGATGAGTTAAGTTGGTACTCTTGAGTAAGGCCTGCATGGGAGTGAGAAGAACAAGAGAGCAGAGAGGGACAGCATGGACGCTGTGGAGGCGTGGGGTCAAGCCAGTCACAGAATGACCAAAGTGAGATATCCATCACCGTTGATTCAACTAAGGAGAAACCACTGGACTTCTAGCCCCTGTATTTATTGGTCACGGTACTCCTAACAGAAGGGAAGATGGGAATGAGTGATAGAAAAAAAAACAGAAAATGGAGATGTTTCCAGTTCCTGTGGGCAATTACTGGAAAAGCTGTGAGGGGAACTGTGAGGTGTGGCAGGAAAGCAGGATGATGGAGGCCCCACTGCTCAACTGAGAAGCCTGGTGGAATCCTGCCATCAGAGTCTAGTCTACGGCAGTGTGCCCTGAGCAGATTTGTTGACCTTCCCCACTATGGTGCAGTTCCATTTCAGAGCTGCCCACCCAGCATTAGGGCAGGCCCTGTTATCTGTGGGGTGCAGGTTTCCATAAGCCTCCTGTTCTGCAGATGCCAACCATGATTATGTTTTCAGGAATATGGCCACCTTCACTAATGAAAACCACCCACCAGAAATCCAGGTACTTAGGATTTCTCCTGGCATGAGAACCAAGAAGTTCTGATGTTCTGGAGTGTGCAAAGTGTTTGTTTATTTCCTAGTCATGGCTAACAAGGCATCTTTCACATGACTGAATCCAGTCTGCAGCTCCTTACTTCTGTGCCTCTGCCACCTAACCACAGATCTGAAGCTTTCAATGACCAGCTTCTGTCCTGAGTCACAAAGTGTAATCAAAGGGGCTCAAGCAGGACAAAAGCGCTCCTACTAGGAGACCCAGGGACTTGGTTTCTTTTCACAAAGTCAGGAACTAAAGGCAGTCCTGCCTAGATAACAAGTGGTGTCTCAAATAATATCCACAGAGGAGACCTGAGTAGCTGACCCAAACCCAGTGAGCACAGAGCTGAGCCTGGGAGGACTGAACTTTCTTTGGCCAGCTTGAGCAGTGTTAATATATCTTCATCTTACTTGACATCTTCCATAAGCAACAGTTATACAGAGGTAAGTAAGATGAACTGTGAGTCTAGTACAGTCAACAGAGGTGGTGGCTCACTAAGAAGCAAAAATAGTATTTGTAAATTTGTACAAGATATTTATGTAGAAATACCATGTATCTCTGTAAATGTTGAGCACAACCCAAATCTCAATTCCCTTTCTCCCTTCATCTGCTCCGGTTTTCCCTTTCCAAACAATGGCTTCTTGGTTCATCTTTCTGTATATACAGGCTTCCATCCCAGACCTTCCAAAGGCCTCAATGCCAAATACGCATAATCTTTCTCTTGAGGCCTTGACTTCTAGTTTCATTCAGAGAGGCTGATGACCCCTCGCCAGGACTCAGGTTGGCGGTGACAATGCTCTGTCCCAGGCCCTACAGAACAGCCCAGTAGTGTACAGAACATGTCTCCAGATCATAGCTACATATTCTTCATTTTGCTCTCTGGATTGTATGATGGCAGAACGTTTGAGGTCTAGTCATTCTAAATTCTCTGTTGATTTTCCTTACCTTTGGTAACACCTTTGTAAATTGACACTAACGGGGTTATCTCTTTGCACATGCTGTTTTCTGGGGCAGTGACTTTCTGGAGGCATTGAGAGAACAGATTATTGTTTCATGTGTCAGTGCACACAGAGAGGCCATTCCTGCCACCAGTGCCGTGTTCCTTCTCAACATTTTCTCAGGACGATCCACATAGCAAGTCCACATCGTTTCATTGCACATTTTGTTTAATTAAATTAATTGATATATTTCACTTTGTTGGAACTCTGTTTGGTCAGTGAGGTGGTTTCTAGGCTATGAGCCCAGTACTCAAGAAGATATTGTAAAATTTCAAGTTAAATACATCAGTGCTTGCTATCTGCCAAATTTCCAGCTCCCTTGAAGGATGTCTTGAAGGAACTCCTGGTTCCTGCATTAAATCGCAGTGTGTTCTCCTGTTGACCTTGTTTGCAAATCTGGGTTTTAGCTGTTGCTGAGAGCCACCCCTGCTTAAAACAACTCCAGCAATATTGCCATGAGGAAATCAAGATGGGACAGGGAAATTAGGTTGCAATTTTGAATTGGAACTGAAGATTGTGAAGTTATGTAGCGCCCAATGTGCATGGCGGGTACTGACATTGAGTAGTAAGTCACTGGTTATCTAAGGGTGACATAAAATACTTTAATACTTTGAATATTTGATTTCAAAGTATCACGGTGAGTGCTAGTGTGACTACTAAGTTTTTAGAACATAACATAAAGTTGTTTTGACCTTCCTGGTAACATACTAAAAATCCCTAGGAGTTTCTTTGGTCCTTGGAGCTTTGTAAGGAATTAATGACAGTGACACACTACAGGCATTGTGGATCAAGGGACTCTGTGCTAGAGCTTTTGTTTATCCTAGTGAAGCTCTGTAGTATTTGAGGAAGAGTGCACTGCCTGTCATGTTCCTTCAGCTGCACTCATCCTACACTCACTCACAAAGACTGAGCTTTGATAGACTCTCCAGTGGCAGATTGTGGGACAATCATCTGGGAAGCAGAGTGACTAAGATTAGAATCTCGTCTCTCAGGAGAACACTGCTGTGTTCCACCACCTCAGGCTCTTACAAGCTTTCTGCTTCCTCTTCTGCATTGATCTGTGAGTCTTGTGGGGAGGTGTGATGTAGTTATCCCATTTATGGCTGAACACTTCAGGGCTCTGGCATACAGGAATTCACAATGCCTGGAAATGCATGCCTAGGACCTCTACAAGATCAAACCAGACTAAAACTTCTAGCGTGGATCAAGGAGGTTTTAATGAATGTCTCATTTCGGGCTATATTACGTCATCTTCAGCAATAAGTGACATTTCTCAGAAAGGGGTGCCAGTCCCACATTCTAAAATATCTAAGTTTTATTCTTTTAGTATATTTGCTGGGGATGTGTAAATAAATTGTTTTCTTCTTAAACTTATTTTTGTGGCTCAGTGAGATAGCTCAGTGAGCAAATATGTTTCTTCTGCAAACCTGAAGATCTGAGTTCTGTTCTTGGCTATTAAGGTAGAAGAAGATAACACACTTCCAAAGAGTATCCTATGACTTTCACATGCACACGTGTGTCTATACACAGAATATATAAATTAATTAAAGGAAAAATAAAATACAGTGTCACGTTGATAGGGACTGTTTGTGTCAACATGGACTTCATGTGTTGAAGTAGTGACTCCACATGAGACTCCTTTTGGACATGAGGTCTTTGAATGATGTCTATGGTAAAATAAAAGGTTAGAGTTACCTCTAATGCTGGATGTTTGATGAGGAGAATGTCAGAACACTGATACTTGCAGGGCACTTACAGAAACAAGGCTAAACAGGGCATCACTGTATAAATGTCCCCTTCAAAAAGTAGACTAGAATTTATTCACCTTTTAAATAGTGGTCAGTGGCATGTCTATGAAGTGATGAGGCCATGGTGGCTCCACCTTAGTGTTGTAGGAGTCTGCTTATTCATCCCCAGCTGCCCAGACTCGAAATAACCACACAGAAACTGTATTAATTAAATCAATGCTTGGCCTATTAGCTCTAACTTCTTATTGGCTAGCTCTTACATCTTAATTTAACCCATTTCTATTAATCTGTGTATCTCCACATAGCTGTGACATACCAGCAAGGTTCTGGCTCATCTGTTCCTGGTGGCAGCTACATGGCTTCTCCTGACTCCACCTTCCTATTCCCTGCATTTAGTTTAGTTTTCCCCACCTGTCTCTATTCTGCCATGTGCAGACCAAGACAGCTTCTTTATTCATTAACCAATAAAAGCAACACATATACAGAAGAACTTCCCACACCACCTTAGTGGGCACCTCTGTGCCATTTTAAGACTGCAAATTCAGCCTCCTTTTGCCTGCTTGCAACCTATCTTCCGCCTTGTACAGGCATGGCATGATCCTAGGAAGGATGTGGCAGTCAGGGTTTCACACAGGTCTCCAAAATCACCAAACTCATTGGCTTGACTCCGACATTCCAGTCTGTTTTGCTGGGTCCTGGGAGCTTCATTTGGACTATAAATTATGTAGAGTCATGTATTCTGCCATCATCAATGTGGATAGATAATATGTCACACAGAGAAGTGCAATAAGAAGACAGCCTTTTACAGGCTAGAGAGAAGCCTTAACTTAGCCTGCTCATGCTGTGATGTTGGACTTAGATTCTCAATAGATAGATAGATAGATAGATAGATAGATAGATAGATAGACTGATAGATGATAGATAGATGACAGATAGATAATAGAGAGATGATAGATAGATAGATAGATAGACAGACAGACGGATGGATGATAGATAGATGGATATACAGATAGATGTTAGATAGACATACAGATAGATGATAGATAGATAGATAGACAGATAGATAGACTGATAGATGATAGATAGATGACAGATAGATAATAGAGAGATGATAGATAAATAGATAGATTGACAGACAGACAGATGGATGATAGATAGATGGATATACAGATAGATGTTAGATAGACATACAGATAGATGATAGATAGATAGATGATAGATAGATAGATATACAGACAGATGATAGATCTATGATAAATAGATAGGTAGATAGACAGATAGATGATAGACAGATAAAGGATAGATAGATAGATAGATAGATAGATAGATAGATAGATAGATAGATAGATAGATAGATATTATGTTGAAAGGTATGTTTGGGCATGCACCCTGCTTTGGACTGTGATCACTGTCTGCTTGAGGATACAGCTGCAGCCGCATCATGGTAGTAACGCAGGAGAAGTTGAATGGTGTTCTAGGTAAAACAGATGCATATTCTCTGATAGAAATTACCCAGAGGTCAGAGGGAGGCATCCGTGTGTTTTAGACCTTGCCTTCATGTGCTCACAGGAATGGGCAGACCGAGGAGGACGGCAGGTGCTTGAGGTGACTCAGAAAGAACCTTCTGGGGAGTCAGAATGCTGTATAGTGCTTTTCAGCCTCTTGTCCTATTGGGGAAACCCCTTTCAAAAGCACTGTTGTTAACTGCTCTGTTTTTGCTACCCGAAAATGGTTTCAGTTACAGATCAAAACATCTGTTGCCTGTTTGTTTGTTTGGTTGGTTGGTTTTGGTTTTGGTTTTTCAAGTGTAGCCCCAGATGTTCTGGAACTCACTTTGTAGACCAAGCTGGCTTCAAACTCACAGAGATCCTCCTGCCTCTGCCTCCCAAGTGCTGGGATTAAAAGTGTGTGTCACCACCCATCTGTTTGTTCTTGGTTCCCGTGTGGCTGTGTGCTGCCTGTTTTGATCAGAGTGAAGAGAATATTCCAATCCAAAGCCAACTGAAGGAGCCAGAGCACTCCTTGTCTTTCGCCTTCCTTGGGAGTCAGAGACAGCATGACTCTATAGCTCTCCTGGGAGTATGCTTCCTAATCCCTTATTTTCCACCTTGAAGACTGACCATGCTACCGTTCATCATTGCTCATCTGCTTGTGCGTAGGTGCAGCCCCCATTGTTCTGTGACCTTTGGTGCCCACATAGCTGGATCATCTACTAAGTATAAAAGATACAGCCTTAAGGATTTTCCTAGTCATAGTGGGGCACTATGTGATCTATTAAGTGGTAATAATAAAGCAGGTAGTATTTAAATGAAGCTACCCTTGGTTGATTTAGATTAATTAGAGTTAATTAAATTAGTGAAAAAATTATTTCTGCCAAAATTATCTTAATAAAACAAATTATATAGTTCCTTGGGAAAGCATATTAAGGACTAGTCAAATTGGGATTGTATGAAAATATACTTACATGCTTATATATGTCTGAAAACCACTGAGCTGTATCATTTAAAATGGATACTGCTCAGACAATAAGCCATTCCCATAGGAGCTAGAATTTAGAAAAGCACAGAAACCAGCATCAAGGGGTTTCTTAGGGTTCTGGAGACTAGCTGTCCCTCGGGTCTCTCAAACAGGTGCTGGAACACCATAGGGTATCATAGACTTTCAAAATCTAAGGACATGGTGACCTCTATTGGCTGTCAGTAGGGATGTAAAGTTCATGCATCCATTACTGGATCATGAAATATCAGATGTGAACACCAACATATTGTGAATGTGTGTGTGCCAGAAGGCATTGTGAGGAGACAGGGTCCCAGCTCCATGAAGACCAACTCTCACAGAAGGGCTGTGTGCTCTCAAATACTCGGAGACTGGGGCCTGGAGCTGGGCTGGGGAGTATGGGAATGAGGATGGAAAAGTGTCTAAAGGGCTGTGTGCTCTCAGATGCTCAGAGACTGGGGCCTGGAGCCAGTTTGGAAAGCAGGGGAATGAGGAAGGAAGTGCTTGATAGTACTGCTTGGTAAAATAGGTCATCTGTTAAAAGGAAACAACTCGCCCCATTCCTGGATACAAGATGTGGAAAATATGGCCTGTGTTCCTAGCAGTTCCTTCTCTTTTAGCTTCTACCACAAAAGCCTGTGAAATGCCCATAAAGTGTGGCATGGCTTTTTTATAAAAGGCATTTTCACATAGAACTGAACAGAATGTATACTATGCATGTATGAAATTGTCAAAGAATAGACACAATTGAAGTTAAAGCACATATTTAAATTACTCTTTCTGTAGTTCTCTTTTCTTTTTAATCTTTGTAAGTTCTTTATAGCATTTACCTGTTACATCTTCCCCTTCCCATGGTACAGCCTGTGGCTAAG
>JAQHUG010000093.1:6616951-6637166 GCA_028555095.1 Dicrostonyx torquatus
GTGCAGCCTGTGGCTAAGGTGGTCCTGTTAGCTTGAACTCAGTTCTAGAATGCACTGGACATCACCAGAGATGTGGTCCCTTCTCTATATAATGTAGGAGCTGGAAACCATAAGAGAGCTTTGTATACTCTTCTTCCATGGAGCTCTGAATACTGGGGACGCTGACTTTTTTATCTTTCTGCATGTTCTGATCTGTCCACCAGAGTGACCTGCTCTCAGTAGGTTCAGATTTACAGCTGCTGAACTGTGAAATATCTGGGTTTCTGTGTGATTAAGTCAGTGTTCGCATTTTGAAGAAAAGCTGTGCTCTCAATGACGTTTTCTGTAGGAAGAGCCAGCTATCAAGATCTTGTTGATCTTCTAGACTCCTTACTTCCTTTAAGTAAGCTTCCAGGTCGCTTCAGAGAGGAGCAAATGGTTCTGAAGGCCACCCCTCCTGCTGCCTACTCAGTGCACTGAAACTGAGCACTAGCCCTGTGGTGCCATTCTGTAGTCCAAATATAGCTAGAAAACAGCCCAATGGCTTCAAAGAGACATGAGAAAGAGTGCAGAGGAGTATAACGCAAACAGTCATCATAGTACTGTCTACTGTGCGATGGTAATTCCCTTAGGAGTCAGATTGAATTTGACTCCTCATTTTCAGTTGTAACCCAAGGCTTTGACAGCAGCCACTGTTGAGGCTGTTGAGCCTTCTGTTTCCTTCCTCCTTCATTTAGAAGGATTTTAAATTAGAGTAGGGTTCTAGCACTCAGCCAAGTACCCATGGACATTGCTAACCAAAGTTAACAGTGATTCCTGCCTTGCCTAAAGTACGGATAAAGCAGAATGCTCAGCCACTGAATACAGCTAATTTACTCTTAGAAATGCTAAGGAGGTGGACTTGAGATTACCCCATAGCCATGATTGAGATCTCCATGAAGGAGATTTCCATGTGATCGTTCTCCACCCCAAGAATATCGTCATGAGCCAAACATGATGCTTTGGAGATGCAGGAGGCTTGCTGGGTACACACTGGTGGGTCTTCATGGATTGTCTCCCTTTAGTTTTCTAGGACTGGTACTTGAAATTTTTGCATATTGACAGCCTGTTTCAAATACAAGGTTCGTTCCCTTCTTACACTGTGTTGTTTCCTGGTGGTGGAAAATAATCATTTCATGATGGTCTTGTGCCATGGCAGTCAGTTTGCTTTACCCTCAGCATATCTGAATACCTCTTTGTATCGGTCATGTCCTCTTTAATTTTACACTACAAATATACAGTAAAGAAATGGATATTAGCCTCCTTAGACTGCATAGCATCCCAGGGTCACCAGGTGTCTGAGCTGGCACCTAAGCCATTTAGTACATTTCTATGGTGTTTGAAGACAATAAACTAAACAGCACCTTTAAGTGTTTTCTTCCTGGGTGACATTTTCTCAGCTGGGTCACTCTTTGGGTCTGGTTGAAAGTGGCTTGATATTCTCCCTACATTCCTCTCTAAACACGCACAGACATGTGGCTTCAAGGACGTGTGACCATTCCAAAATGTAGCCACTTAAAATAGCTATAAATGATGGGAACCTTTTATAGCATAGGATACAAATGCCTTGTAAAGAAAAGGAAGTGTTGGCTTCTCTTAAAGAAAAGTGGACCTCTTCTGAATTCCTCAGAAGTCCTGCATCTCCTGGCAAAGGTGTTTCTCCTGGAGGTAAAGGCTGGGGAACGTGAGCTGGCCCGACAGCACCAGTCTTGGGGGACTACCCAAGGGACTGCATTCACACATCACGTAATTTTGTTTCCTTGACTATAAGAGGAGTCTTCTAGACTCTTGAAAGCTTGGAGAGTAGGAAGTGTTTGGAAGGAGGGGGTGGCCACCTGAGAGAAGAAGCGTCATTGCTTTTCAGTGAATACTGCTCTTCTGTAAACCCATGCTATATTCATCTCTGAGGATCAGTGAGAAGATTTGACAGATCTTCCATGTTTACATCAATCAAAGGCAGGGATTGAAAGAACTGTGGGCACAGCAGGCTTCTATGGGCTGTCCTGTCACAGTGCAATTTCACAGATTCCAGACATGAACCTCACACAATTTGAAGATGTAGCTCTAACCTGTAGGGTAAACCTGGCCTGGCGTTATTATCTGAAACATTTTTTTTTCTTCCAAACCATTTCAGAGGAGGCTAACTTTCCTGTCCTGTTTTCTGACAGAGGTGATGGTAGCTAAGTGAGACAAGATAAAAGAGACAGAGACAGTATGATGTTATCAAAGAAAGCAAACACTGAAAATAAGATTTTTGTTATATGCTGTGTTTGGCAGCCTTCTGGAAAATAAAAGGCTTTGATGTAATTTTCGAAAAGCAAAATCTTAACCTAATCATTTCTTCCACACCTTGGGTTTAATATGATATGACTGCATCAATTTGAAAGAAAAATGGCTCGGGATGTTAGTTGGGTTTGTAAATACATGGTGCTATTGAAATTTCACATTCAGTTCTGTTAGCCGTAGAATATGGTCTACCAAGACGAAGTCAGGTATCAGAAAGGATATTTCATAAGTTTCACATCAGAAAAAAAACTCCCATCATATTTTATTCGGGATTAACTCTTTGTCATTTACTTCTTGAACACCTTTTGTGTGTTTGCAAATAAAACTCAGTAGATGCACTCCTAATTATTGGTACTCAGGAAGTGTTTGAAAAGCATCGAGAAGGAATGGTGGGGTCTGGAGAGAGAAATCAGAAATTAAGAGCTGTTGCAGAGGACCCAGGTTCTGATAGCACACCCCACATTGAGCAACTCACAGCAGGTTGGATTGGGGATCCAACATCCATGGCCTCCTTGGACACTGGTGTCATATACACATGCGTGTGCACGTGTGCGTGCACACACAAATAGAAAAAATAAGTCTTTAAGAAAAGAGTCAACACCTTGAAAGAAGTTCTTCAAATCCGTGGCTAGACAGACACACACTGGTGCCTCATAAGCCCCACTTGCCACGGACAGACAGGCTTCTGTTGATGAAAACTAAGGAAAGCTCTTAATTTGGGGTGAGAGTGTGTGTATGTGTTTGTACATTCATGTGCACATGAATGTATATGTGTGTGGTCATATGTGTGTGTGAACCTGTATGTGTGCTTATGTGTATGCTTATGTATGTGTAAAGGCATGTGTATATATGCTTATATGTGTATACACTGTATATGTGTGTACATTGTGCATGTATATATGTATGTGTGTTGTGTGTGCTGTGAGTATGTGTGTGTATGTATATACATGCCTGTGTGGAGACTAGAGGTCAAAAAGGTCAAGTGTCTCCCCCAATTGCTCCCCACCTCATCTTTGATGTTCCTCCACTGAACCTGAAAGTTGCTTCCTAGACAGGGCTGGCTGACAGGTGGATTTCAGGAGCCCTCTTTGTCTCCTCTGCCCATTGTCACGATTACAGATCATGCCACTGTGTCCAGTTTTCACTGGATTCCAGGGGGTCAAACTCAGGTCTTCCTGCTTACACCCCAAGCACTATACCAACTAAGCCATCTCTCCTGTTCCATAATTTCTTACTGGACAGGAATCATTTGACTGGTCAGCCACATAGGCAATGTGAATGTTCTCAGGGCACATCCAGGCTTCAGTCTTCAATTAGGGGTCTAATCTGGAGTTAGCATTCCCCAAACAGCCTGCCCCCCAGGCACAGGGTAGAAGATAGCTATGGTAATGAAGAAAAGAACCGGCCTCTGCCCCACAGTTCTGTGTTGACAAAGAACCAGCAGAGCTGGTTCTGCAGCCCAGAAGCACTCTTTTGATAACTTGGGTTTAATCCCAGTGTGAAGCCTGACAGCAAATGTCACTTGTCAACAATTGTCCTGGGCACTGTGGGACAGATGTACCACCCACTGGAAAGGACAACCTCCCTTCTGACAAAGAGGAAATGAGTGGGCAGTGTGACCTGAGGAGAAAACAGAGGAGGCTTTGCCATGGCAGTGGATGGGGCTCTGCACTGGCCACACTCACGCCCCCTGCTGGGAAGGCAGGGGCACAGGTGATGGCTTTGCTCAGTTCTGTTGCTTACCTTGGGTTCATATTCTAGAGGAGCTGAACTCCCAAAAGCTTGCTATTTGTGTTGAAGGCACTTTGGGAGGAAGAAGGGAGTCAGCTCTCACAAATGATAACTCAGTTGCTTTGTTATTGCTTCAGATGTACGTAATGAGGAAAGAGTTAGTTTTTTTCTCGGTGAGCAGCGAAGCTTGCCGTGGCTTTTCTTCCTTCCTGCATTTCTTGGAGCTCCATTCTTCAAAGCTGTTCCAGCGATGATGAGGTCTGAGTAATCCTCAGCAAACCAGATGGTCATTTCAGAGAGGCTAAATATAGCGGGGTTTATGAATGGCATGCAACTGTATGTGAATCCCAGATCGGACTTGCTCAGCTGCAAGTGGAGCCCCTCGAGCAGAACATTAAAAATGCCTTTTAGCTGGGCACAGTAGATCACACTTCTAATCCCAGCAGTTGGGAGGCAGAGACAGGCAGATCTTTGTGATCTCTACAAAGTGAGTTCCAGCACAGCCCTCGCTACACAGTGAGACCATGTCTGGAAAAAACAAACAAAGAGCAGCAACAAAGAATGCCTTCAAGCCTTCTCACCTGTCCTCGCCTTGGCACTCACAGAGGCTGTGCATCGCTGTACAACAATGGTGAGGATGAGAGTCCTCCAGGCTAGGAAATGTGTGGACATAACATAGAAGTCTGTCTCATTGCTCTCTGTGGCCTCTGACCTGTACACACACTCATGGATGATGAAGACATATGCCATCCACACAGCACTTGGGTTTTACATGGGAAAGTCATATGAAACACTTGTGTATATGGGTCACATGTGTGGTTCATGTAGGGATACTGGCACACACACTGCACATGTATGCCATCCTCACACATATAGCACACAAAGAAAAGCGCACAGAAGTGCACATAACATTAATATTTTAGCTATCTGTACTACTGACATAGAGATAAAACATGGATGCATGAAAGAGCACCTCAGAGGTGAGCTGTGGGACTGAGATTGACAAGCTACCCCGTCCAATAGCTGTGGTCTTGTGAGTTACATGGGGCAGCACCAAAGGCCCCTCTAAGCCCATAGGGTTCTTTGTGGAGTCTATGGAGTACCAAAAGCAACTCAGAAACAAGTTTATCAATCTCATCTTAACTCTCCTCTGCCTACCTCTCAATTTCCTGCATTCCCCAGGACTTGAGGGTACTTAGAATCAACATGTCTTTTCCTTCTGCCTCCACAGCCTGTCAAGAGATAAGAAAAGGCATTAGACAGAAGGAAAAAAAAGAAACATGGCCACCTCTATTGTCGTTGTTACTTTAGAAACACACTTAAATATGTCCCCTGCCTACCCCCAGATGAGGTCTTCTGCAGCCTCGTTGAGAGATATGCCATGGCTGGGATGTAGCACATGATGGTGCCCACTCATTAGGGGAGGCAAGCTGCATAGTGTCTGCTTTACTCCTGGAAACCATCAGATGAAAGCTTGCTGGTCAGAGGGAATAAAGGGACAGCACCCGTGATTCTGTGGAGTTTAAATCCGAGAGAACTTTGAAGAAATGCAATAATTCTTCTAACCACTTTGTTGAGTGGCACATGACGCTAGCTTTGCTGGGGAATACAAGGCGTTTGGAAACAATGCCTTTTTTGATGCCGCTTAGACCACAAGAGACTTGCCCAGTTTAACGGTCATGTGGTATGTCTGCCCATATCCTGGGTAGACCTGCAAATTCAACCCTGAGTACTAAGGAACTTGCAGTGTATGAATTATGTGTCAGACAAGAGCATCCTGGGAAGGCCATTGTCACCCCCTGCTGATGGGAATATAAAGGGAATATGTCTTGAGAGCAAATTTGTAACATAAATCAAGAACTTAAAATATGCATGGCTTTTGACTTCTTATATTATTAGTAACTGAGTCAAAAGCAGTGATCAGAGAGGAAGTCACGGTTTTGTGCATGAGGTTGACATCTGTAACATAATGCAGACACATGGAGTATTAGCACAGTAGCATCGAACAATATAGACATAGATAGACATAGCTAAATGAGTCATAGAACTGAATACTAACTAAGAATTTGGAAACCTGCCTACACATAATTTCTGTGATCTCAGATACCTTTTATTTTTTGTTACATAAACAGAGCATGCAGCTACCATAAACATAAAACCAGGCCTTTATGAACAAGATGGACATCTTGACAAAGGAAATTTAGAACAGAATTTTAAAATAATTATGGGTAGCAGACTTTTTCCTGGGCAGAGAAGTCAGGGCTGTTTTCAGATTTCTTTTATATTTTTGTGTTTTCTAAGTTATGAACATACTTTTATTCATCGAAAGATTTGTAACTCTTTTTATTTAAGGGCTGGTTTCTTCGTGTTAAACAGAAAACCACTTATCAAGGTTTAGTGAATGCATTTTAGAGTAGGATGGCGTATGTCAGTCTGCATATCTCAGAGGTGCCGTGTAACAGACGTGAAACCTCTGTGTCACAGGACAGTAGACTGTGGGTGGCTGGGGAAGCTCTCTTCCACATGTCTGTCATCTTGAAACAAAAGCAAGCATCTAAGCTTCTCCTGATAGCAGACATGAGAACAGAGTTAAACACAAATGGCTGCAAGCCATAGATGGGTATAATTCTGCTCCCATGACATCAGAAAGAAAAATGAGTCAAAAGATCTTCTGAGTAATTTGGGAGCATGGGGGTCACGGAATAGGCTAGAAGGGGAGCAGGGAGGAAGGGAGGGAGGGGAGCAGAGGAAAATGTATAGCTCAATAAAAACAATTTTTAAAAAGGGTCAAGCCCAAAGTCAAGAGACAGACTCTGAAGGGCAGGGTGAGAGGAGGGGATGGAGTCTCGAGTGGAGATGGATGCTTCATTTTAGGCAAACCGTAATACAAATGTCAGTTGGGAAACAGGAGTAGAGACTGTTGCCTGAGTTGTTTTTATTATCCCTGACATGCAGTCTGCTTCTAGTGGGCCCACAAGGAAGAGACCCTCACCACTCTGAATGTCCTATTTTGTCTCTTTAGATACTGGCCAATGTGATCATATTCATCTGTGGGAACTTGGCAGGCGCCTACCATAAGCACCTCATGGAGCTTGCCCTGCAGCAGACCTATCGGGACACGTGCAATTGCATCAAGTCCCGGATCAAGCTGGAGTTTGAAAAACGGCAGCAGGTAAAGTGTATCTATGCTATGTTGGGAGTTTCTAGGATACTAGCTATTATTTAACACTAGCAGCAAGCGTCTTTCTTGGTTTAACAGGACTGGGACATCACAGCAGTGCATGCAGGAGCTGTTTTCCACCCAGAATCATCTTAGCATCAGGAAGACATTTCATTAGGGGCTGGTGGCTGCCATTGTTTGCAGCTATCCTGTGACGATTGTCAGAATAATGTATAGAAATGTCCATAGGGGTTTACACATTGACCGTATCGAAACAGCACAAAGCATAACTGATGGGGACACTGGGAGGCGTGTGGGATAAAGCATGCGGTGTCGTCTAGAACAGCAAAAACACATAAGACAGCCAGACTGGAGGGGGAAATCACCCGAGTCTTGCAGCGGACATCCTTTATTTTTATTTATTTATGTTTGGCTTTTGGAGACAGGGTTTCTCTGTAGCTTTCGAGCCTGTCCTGGAACTAGCTCTTGTAGACCAGGCTGGCCTCAAACTCACAGAGATCCGCCTGCCTCTGCCTCCCGAGTGCTGGGGTTAAAGTTGTGTGCCACCACTGCTCAGCTGGCATCCTTTATTTTATGTAGTGGCATGATACTATGTTCATGACTTTTGTCATTGCTGCGAGAAAATATCTGATGTAGGCAACACGAGGAAAGATGGGTTTATTTCACGCTCAAAGTTTAAGGGCTCTGTCTATCACAGCAGGGAAGGCATGGTAGCGGGACTGTGCGGCCACTGCTTCCACGGTGTTCACAGTCAGGAAGCAGAGGTGATTGTTACTGCTCAGCTTTCTGTCTTTATTCTTCCTGAGGCCCAAGTCTGGAGGGTAATGCCAGCAACATTCAGACTAGGACTTCCCTCATCAGTTAAACCTCACTGGAAAACGCTGCATAGACACCCCAGCTGTGTGTTTCCATGTTGATTCTATGTCACTCAAGTAGACAATGAAGATTAACCATCACAAGGGCCATGGGACAATGGAAGTGGCAATCATTAGTCTATTCTATATGTTTTGTCAAAATGTATTTTGGTGGTGGGAGGGAAAAATGATCACTTAAGTGTTGGCACTGGATTTCCGTTTGTGTATAGCTTTAAGAATAATAATCAGGTTCTTGTTCAAAATGGGAACATTAGTTCATTTGTTCGGCAAATATTTAGTGAACAGCGCTGGTGTCTAAGTTAGGGCATCAGTTTCTTGCTGTTATTACCAACAATCTTGTGGATTTTTAAATTTTTTTAACCTCCTATACAACCAGTGTTAAATTCATTGTTAGATACATGATGAGATTCCCCCACCTCCATAGTCAATTCAGATGAGATGCATCATAGAACACAAAGACAGAGTTTATTGTAGAGTAAACTTGATAATCCTCAAGGGGTGAGAGTGGCTGATGGGACTGTGGCAAGGCAGAGCACTCATTCTGTGTGAGTGGACAATGGTGCATAGAGCACCCGACGGCCTCCACTGAGGTAGGCTTTGCACTGTTACTTCTGACTTCTCTAGAACTGGAAGCCTTACCGAGGAGTAGTTTCCTATCTAGGTAAGTGACAGGCCATTTGGATTGACGCCTTTGAGAGGGACAGTGAAATGCTCTTTTCCCTTAGCAGCAAATAGCCACCTAGCCAATAAATATTACACCCATCTGGGAAATCCAGGATGTCATTTTTCCACCAGGACCAGAGAAGGTCTCAGATCTCCCCCACACCCCGTTTTAGCAATAATCAGAGCTCTGCCATCTCTGTTCTTGGTTCTCCAAGCTGCTGACGAGGAAGGGTGGGTCCATTCCTAACAACCTTCAAGTCTTCTAATAGCTTACTCCCCTATTTACTGGATTTATCAAAACCATAGATAACTCAGTTTTTCTTTAGATACCTGTGCCCAGTATCTAAAGAAGGTTTAATTTCTGGATCCTGGAAATTCCACAGTGTCAGTAAGCAGGCCTGCTCATTCACAGGTGGTGCTGCTATCACATGTCGTGTTGAGTTGTTCTGGGGAGACATAAAGAACATGTGCTCACACAGATAGATCTCCAACAGACCAAGGAAATAATTCCATCCAATTTCAGATTCACGGGTGGGTGAATCGGTTGGGGCTGTTTTCAGGAACGTGGATGACCCAGAAACATCCTCATTACTGAGGAGCTCATCCAGCATGGCTTCCAGGTCATGAGAGCAGCCTCACTGGAGCCTAGCTCCACTCTACTCTATACCTCTTACATATCCTAGTACCCCCGAAGCAGTCCAGGGTAAAGATGGAGTCCTAACCACTGCCCGCAGTGTTAAGGGGCTTAGCAGGTCCATCACCATACACCTGGGTGTCATTATATGGCATTGCTTATTTCATTCCAATGGCTCCCTAGCCAGCACATCTCAGAGGCCACCACAGTACTCTGTGGATATCCACTGGTCTTGTCAACAACTGCGTAGTCCAGAATTCAAAACTCTTTAGAGTACAAAGTTTCTCTTAGAAAACAAAGAAAATCAGCAAAATGGCTCAGCTGTTAGGAGAACTTACTGCTCTTGTAAGCACATGAGTTTTGTCCTACCACCTATATAGAACATTTCACAGCTAACTACCTGTAACTCCAGCTCTGACACCCATTTCAGGCCCCTGTGGGTAACCACGTCATGTTCACATACCTCATGCATATACATGAACCCATAACTTTAAAGCGTACAATTTGAAAAAGACCAAAAGGATAGAGATGCATCAGATTGGTCCTGATAGAAACAGCTAACTTATTTCTCATCATCTCTGGGCTCTATTTCAAAATAGTACCAGGCTACAGAGAGCTGCAGTTCCAAGGAGATGGATCACAGAACCTAATGTTTACAGTCACAGCTTTGAGAAAAGCAGTGATTCAGGCAACTGACATCACCAACACATCATAGTTCCTTGGCATGGCCCAGAGCTTTGGGAGAACACAGTATTCTTGTCTCTCTGAGCCAAGAAGTCTAAAGTGTTCTGGCAGTCCATGTGGCCACGTCCACCACACTCAGCTCCTGGGTCATGGATTCTCAGGGGCCAGAGACTGTGGGATGAGTTTATGAGATATTTTATGAGAGAAGCCAGAGATTATCCCTAAAATGAAGAGGAAAGATATGGGTAGCAGAAATGAGAATTCTATTCTTGACGTTTAATAAAATAGAGTTTGGTCTATCGATTGTTAATGGTCTCAGAAGCTGGGAGTACATCTCCAGAGACTGATTCCTGGAATGCGCTTTTCCTGTTGGGGATTCAGAAAGCATGTTTCTAGAATGATAATATGTGGTGGGTTTATTTTCTCTCAGAACAGTTTATTAAAAAGACAAAAAATTCATCTTATTTAAAATAGAACTTGGTGTTATGGAGATGGCTCAGTGGGTAAAAGCACTGCCTCTTAGCCATGAGGACCCAAGTTTGAATTCCTACAAGCTCTGTGCAATCCAGACACACAGAGAAAGAATCCTTAATCTCAATGCTTCTCTGGAGATGTGAGAAGTGCAGACAGGAGAAACCCCAAAAGCTTATGGGCAGCCAGCTTGGCTCAAACATCTAAAACACAACAAATAGACCCTCTCTGAGACATGGTGGATGGTGGTTCTGACACCCTGGTTGTCCTCTTCCCTCTATGCTTTGCTGTGGCTGACATGTGCATGCCCACATTCATGTTCAAGCATCCATACATGGACACGCATACATACACACACGCATACACACACACATACACACCTCAAGATGTTGATCTGATAGATTTAAGAGAATAAATAAGAGAAGAAAAAATAGCAATGGATTAGTCACAGAAACATGAGGCCTACATGGTGCCACAAACCAAACTGATGTCTTATGTAGTAGTAGGAGGAGCAGGCTGTATCCTGCTGCCACCCAGCTGCCAGCCGCCGGCTAGCTTATACCCGAAATAATTACACACAAACTGTGGTCATTTAAATACTGCCTGCCCATTAGTTTTAACCTCTTATACATATTAGTTTAATGCATATCTAGTAATCTGTGTATCACCACCTGGTCGTGGCTTACTGGGAAGATTCTAATCAAAGTCCATCTTGGGCTGGAGAAACATGGCATCTGCCACACTTCCCTTCTTTCCAGCCTGCTGTTCTGTCTACTCCACCCAACTAAGGGCTGCCCTATCAAAAAGCCAAGGCAATCTCTTTATTCAACCAATGAAAGCAACAGAAATACAGAAGGACCCTCCTACACCAGTCTTAGGTTCCATGTGTCTTCCTTGGGTCCTGTTCAGCTGCTGTCACCCAGTACCACTAGCTTCCCATTGTAGTCAATAGTAATACTTTCATAACCTCTTTGTCAAGGAGGACGCATACTGTATAGCTAGGAGGTTATTTTTGCAGCCATTACCTAGATAATAAATATTGTAACCTAATGTCACATGGCAGGTACCTCAAAGTGATCTGATGCCCACAAGTTTGAGAGGTCATAATCTTGATTAACTTCATGAATTCATTCTCTCATGCCTAAGAGAGGAAAGTAGAGGGCAGGACCCCAAAAGACAACCCTCTCCAACCCGGAGAGAGCTATAACAACTGTTGTTTCTGGGACATATGTAAAGAATTGCCCAATTCTAGAAGCATTGGGTTCAAATATCTGTGATGCTTTCCCTAGATGCCAATGAGAAGTCTGTCTAGATATTAATATTAATACATGATTAAAATATCTATGTGTAGTATAAAAATGAAAAAATTTGATAGGAATATTCTCAGAGTTGCATTTTTGCCCTAAAAGTGCCCTCATGTGGGTGCAGCAGCCATCACTACGTTTTATTAGGGAGGAACACATGCATGTCCCTAGAACTGAGGCGGCCTTTGAGGGCTGCAGAGTTCACTTCTATGTTTCGACTGTTGCCTGCTGCTTCACCTTCTGCGGGAAAAGCCACAGTCACACTTGAGCTTCACATGGCATAGCAGATGCTTCTCTGTCAGCCCTGGGCACAGCATCTCTCTGGAGTGTGTAATGGACTCTCAGGAATTGTGGAGAGCTGGCTGCAGAGCCAAACAAGAGCCCTTTCTCTTAACTGCTATAGCAATTGAAATTGATGTTGCCTCTGTGGGAATAAACACTGATCTCTTTTTCCGTGTAGAGAGAATAAGTCTACTGGGCAAAGTAACTCCCACCTGTAACCCAAGCAGTTTGGAAGGGGAAGGGGAAGATTGCCATAAATTCAAGCACAGCTTGGGCTCTGTCATGAGTTTTAGGAGATCCTGTCTCATGAAGCCAGGAACAAGAAGAGAAACCAAGAGAATGGGGGAGACAGAAAGGAGAGGAAAATAAATCCTCATTAGTTCGTATATTGTCATCATTTTAAAGACATTAGAAGTGTTTTTACAGCCAGATGTGATGGTACACGCCTTTAATCCCAGCACTCCGGAGGCAGTGGCAAGAGATTTTCTGTGAGTCTGAGGCCAGCTTGGCCTACAAAGCAAGTTCCGGGACAGCCAAAGATACAAAGAGAAAACCTGTCTCAAGAAACAAACAAACGAAAGCATTTTTACAGAATTTATTTTGGTGTGGGTTCTGTAGACGGTACACACATTCTATAGGAAACCAAGTCAGGCCGACATACCTGGAGCCAGAGCCCTGTTGGGAGGACAGTAGAATGGGGTTCTTTTCTGTTTTTATGTTCAGGCTTGCTTTCCTCCTTCCAGAGTTCAAAGGATAAGCAAACAGCTTCTGGGTAACCCTGACTGGCCTGACCCTGATTTTGGTTTATACCATCGCAAAAAAAAAAAAAAAACCAAGTGTACCGGTGAACACCTGTGATCCCGGCACCTGGGGCGTGGAAGCTGAGGGAAACTAGTATTCAAGGTCACATCCAACTAGTGCTCAAGGTCACATCCCACTACACAGATAGTTCTAGGCCAGCCTGATGCTCATGAGACCCCATTTCAAAAACAAGCGGGAATCTCCTCATATATGTAAGGTGACAGTGACGTGGATATGGAGTATGATGTCTTTGTGGAATCCAACCACGTTTCTGTTTACTCCCATAGCAACACCACACACCACTTACACCCTGTCCCCACAAATGTAGACGCTGTCCGAGTGATTGGATATAAACTCAGTTTGTGAGTATGGTTGATGAGGCCTCTGTCTCTTGTGGTGGCTCAGTGTGGCTCTCCTGGAGCAGTCATTGGGAGTGTGTAAACAGAAGAGGTCCCTTGTCATGAAGGACTTCTAGATAGAAGTCCTACCTGCTCACTCGTCTACTTCCCTTCTAGTGACTGGAATATGCATAAAGCAGCCGAGAACCAGCCCTGCCCTTACCCCCCGTGCATCAGCACTAAGCGGTAGAAGTAAGCCGCCCCCTGGTCTGTGTTTATGTCCTGCTGGTGAAGGGTGGTGCTTGATGGCATCCATCCTTGTGTTCTATGTTAGGTTTTCACAACACAGGCTTCATGTTTTGTTAAGACAAAGGGATTTTAACCAAGAATACTGTTTTTGTGGTGGGAATAATGGCTCAGCGGTTAAGAGCAGTGGCTTCTTTTCCAGAGGTCCTGGGTTTGATTCCCAACAACCACACGGCAGCTCACAATCATATATAACTCCAGTTCCAGGGATCCGATACCCTCTTCTGGCCTCCATGACAGAGCACACATGTGGTACAAGTGCATGCATGCAAGCAAAGCACCCATACACATAAAAAATAGAAAAGAAGTATTTCTTCTGTTTCCTCTCTTGAAACTAATAGTCTGGAGTTGCTGCAAACAGGTTTGCCAGCCCCGTCTCTCCATGTTCAGGGTTGCTTTAATCAGCAGAATGGACAGTGCAGGGGAAGACACACTGATGAGCAGACTCATTATTGCCCCCAAGTCTCTCAGCATTGGCAATTAGAAGCCAAGGTGGCATCTTGATAGTGGTCTCCTCCCCATGACACTAATGAAAAAGCAGGAAGAGTTGGAGCTGGAAAGACCTCCCACTATAGCTTCTGGAGGACCGAAGTAGCAGATTTCCCTCATAAATCTTTCCATGAACTCGATCAGATGGTGCATCCTGCAGAGAGCGTAGAATGTGAGCAGCTGAAGTCAGTTTGTTTCATCTTGATAGTCTGGCTCAGATATGCTTGCTTTGCTCAGCTCTTGCTTCTTTAGAAACAAGTAACTAAAGGCTCTCTGGTCCTGGAAACTGTTTGTGATATGTCTACTTCCTTCAACTTTAGAGAGCGTCCACTGCTGTCTTTGGCATCTCCTCCCTGACAAGGAGGTCTAACATCTGTCCTTGGCACCATGACTTTCTGTTTGTTTATGGCTTGAGAATTTTATACATGAATATGTGTTTTGATCAAATGCACAACCCATTCCCCTCAGATTCCTCCCATAGCCTTTCGCCAGGATTCCCTCCTGACTTCATTTATCCTGTTTGAAGTCCATGGAGTCTAGTGCATGCTACCCTTGTGTACTTGGCTGTGTCCACCATTCCAACCTACCAGAATAACATGCAAGGATGGCTTGGGTGATTTGTGTTACAGTACATGGGGTTGTATTTCTAAGAAGCTGAGATGGAATGACCCATGGAGAAACTTCAGGAAAACTGTACTGAAATGATAAGCCATCTGGGTGCTTTCAGATGAGAAATAGAATTAATTCTGGGAGAAATTAGTCAACAATCTTCAAAGCAATTCTTTAACTAAAAGAACTGAAACATTACCCACATTTTATTTATTTATTTGTTTTTTTAATAAAGGCATTCTTTCTATAATAGCCTTAGCTGTTCTGGAACCAGCTCTTGAAGACCAGGCTAGCCTTGAACTCACAGATATTTTCCAGCTTCTGCCTCTTGAGTGCTGGGATTAAAGACCTGTACCACCACCACCCGACGACATTACCCACTTTTGGAGATTGCAGTAAAGGTTGTGCTGTGAGCATTCTTTTTTAAAAGAACAGAAAACATCCGGTGAAAGAGCAAGAAAAATGGAGAGGAGCTACCAAAAATCATCACCGGACTTACTGCCTAAAAACAAAAGCAGAAGTACAGAAGATTCTAAAAGGTCACAAAGGGCAACAACATGTTTGTTCTTTATAAAGATGGATGCTTCTCTAAAGAAAACACATAAAACCACAAGAGATCCTCTTAATGATCAAGGGTGCGTGGATGTCTTTCTATCATGGCCATACGAAAGTCTAATGGTAAAATAAAACTCCAGAAGTTTCCTCCATGTGAGAAACTTCAGCAACACCTCCTGCCAGTCAAAACACCCCAATTAACAAGAGAAACACTGGGAAGCAGTTGCATTACTCCAGACTATGACAAACTAACACTGTTGATTTCAGTAGAAAGCTCAGAGCTCAGGTTGCTGTCCTGGGAAGAACATGGACTTTGCTGTTGCTGATGTCATGGAAGCTTCCAGTATTTTAGGGTGATGACATTTTATTCTTTAGAATGAGGCATCTTGATAGAAAAAGCATAATCAAATGGGAAGAATCAAGAACGTTCTGCATCAGTTGATGTGTGAGGAAAACAGGAATTATAAAATAATTAATATTTAGAAAGCAGTTAAAAACTCTCCTATCCTGGTCTCATAATGAGTTCTTCTGATGCTTGCCACTTACAGGAGAAACTGCAGCCCCATCTTAGAGTCTTCTGAGACCACCATCATAATTTTGTTTTGTTTTGCTTTTATTTTTCCCGGAGTATTCATAGCAGGTATGATATTACAGGGTTTTACTAGGAAAGGGGGCATTTCGGATTTATTATTCCGGACCCACTCTCCACTGTGCAGCCACTAATCCCACATGCACATGTGAGGGTCAGGTAGCATGAGCACAGACCCTCCCTTCTATCCCTTGTGTGCTTGCTGGGTCGGTACCATTGTATTTCCACAGATTGAAAGTCAGGACTAATGTAAATATTCTGTGGATGCTTCTATGCCTTTCCTCACATATTCTTGCTGGGTGTGACCAAGTGTCCTGTCATAGAAAATGTGGTCCCCATCTATTGTAGGTCCCATGCATTCCTATGAGATTGCAACTGTAGAGACATCTGACCTGGAAGGCAAGGAGGAGCTAATGACCAAACACATGACATAGCAGAACAGCGTTTCCTCATAGGTCCCAGAAGAGAGAGGATAGCACATAGCACATGGAGAGGGAATGAATCTGAGTTGTGAGATGTGACCTTCAGTGAGTCTGAGAGCAGCTCAGGCAGCTTTCCTGAAGAGAGACCTACTTGGAGACTTTGGAGCAAGTAGGCACTGTCTCCAGTTGCTTAGGCTGTGATTGACTACAGTGTGATACAACTGTATAGTCTATACCAGATTTAGGGTCATTGAGGTGAATAAAATGGAGTTTCTAATGTCTCATGAGGAAGTGGGAGAGAAGGATACCGAGAAGGACACACCAGGCACGTATCTGCATTAATCACATCAAGGAAAGGAATGGGCAAGTACACTCTGTGTCCAAGGTGAACCAGTCCTGCTTCTAAAATGAGAAGGGCAAGCTTACATTTAAAATAAGGGCAGCATAAAATTACACACATTCAGTATTTGAAAGAAAACCCAGATTGTGTGTTTCAGTAAGAGCCAAGGTAATAAGGCTCATAGGGCATATCAGTCAGCTAACCAAAAGGCTAAAGGAGTCATGCTGGGAAGAATGGCTCGCAGTGGCCTCCGGTCATCACCGTGTTTCCCAGGAGCCTGGACCAATCATGCCAGATATAAGTTAATAAAACAGCTGAGGTTTTGTGGAAAGAAAAGGGCTGTTTGGAAGTTGCCATAAGTGTGGCACTTCTCGCACACAGAACTGGGGCAGGTAGACCATGGAGATAAATGACATGGAGACACTTCTGAACCACAGACAGCTTGTGCCCCAAAGGGAGATGCTCTTTTGTTATACCTGGCATTAAAGAGAAGCAAAGAATGCGGCATAGTGTTTGCTAAAGTCTTCTGCATCACATAGAATCCTGCCAGTGGTGTGGTTCATTATCTCTGGCAATACTGCTTAAATTATGTATTGGCTGTTTCCAGTGCATGCCATTACATTTTCTGATGGATTGTTGTCTTCTAGGTTATTTCCTTTTATTCAGAATCATTCATTTTATGGAAGGGGAAGGGAGAAATATAGATTGTTTTATATATTTTTCCTGCACTATAAAATACTACCATGTTTATTTTATATATTTGATTCATTCTGCTGTTAGCTACTAACAAGGATTGTAGGTCAGATAGAAACAATTAAAAAGTTCTTTTAAACAACATAAAACTATGGAAGAAACAAAGAATTCACAAGACTGAGGGAAATAATGAGAAATAGTTAAGACAAAATCTCAAGCACCAATGAAGTTTAGAGCTTTAGTAACCAGGGAGGATACATCAAAAAGGTCATGCTGAAAACATCCATTCATGCCAGCCTTGGTAGGACACACCCTCAAACTCACCACTTGGGAGGCAGAGGCAGCTGGATCTCTGTGAATTACAGACCTTCATAGTCTACATAGTGAGTTCTAGACTGGCCAGGACTGTATGGTGGGACCCTTCACCCACATATAAAAATATCTGCACATATCACTGAATGAGTATCTTGAGCTAACTATTAACTGCATTTCATATCTGTGCTGGTGAATTTCACTAAGGCAAAACATGGCAGAATATATAGAAGTGGGTGTCCCAGTGGGTACTCCGGGACACAAGGAGAAACATGGACAGCTGATCTTCACCATAAGAAAGGAAGGTAGGTCAGGGAAGACTGAGGACCCTGGCTCTAATGACAAGATGCTTTCTTGGGATTGTGTGTCCTGAAAAATAATGACTAAAATTTGAAGGCTTTGTTGAAATATAGGGGAAAACCTTTCATTAAAGATTAATACTTCATCAGCTGATATGAGTGAATAGTGAATGTAGATAAGGATATTCCACCCTGGAGACAATTGATGGAGCTCTCAAAGGTGCAGATGAATAATGGGAAAAAGCTAAACTTGTCATTAATTCAAGTTTGTGATTTTTATGTCCTCAAGAAAAATGTTCATGACTGCACATTAGCATTTTGCTTTCTGGGACCTCACGATTTGATTTGATTTGACTGGGAAGGGAATATTATCAGAATGCTGCCTGAAACCGACCAGATCAAGAATATTATTGTGCAAAGAAAGAGAAATATACAAACTTTATGGTAGTTTAGCTGTTTCCTGATAAAATGGGTTTAGCCATTTTATCTCTTGTTATATTTCTTTTTCAACGAAATAGAGTATGCTGGGCCATGTTGTCCGAGTCTAAAGAAATCATAACTAATGAATCCCCGAGCTGAGGATGTCATGAGCTTTGGAAATTTGCTTTTCTCATAGGTCATAAAATGTTTTGAACTTGTTGGATATTCTTCTCCTCATTTAGGGTGACCATGGACAGCAAGATGAGGACTGTGAGCCCCATCATTGGCTCGTGTCCTTTATCCATCCCTTTCTTAGCGAATTACCATGGAACTCACTCATCTCTTTGAAGCCACTGACTAGTACAGGTGTCCCTGTGAAGGTCCAGCAAAGAATAGGAGTGAAGGCAAAGGGTGTTTGTGTTTGTGTCATGTAGAATCAAGAGCCCCATTTCATCTGCTCCATGACTTTCAGACTGTACAAACTTCTGTCTAAAGCTTGCTTTGACTTGTGCTAAAACTGAAGTTGTACAAAATGAAGATACAAAATACAAATTAACCAAAGTTCCCAATTCATGACTAGCATGAATGAGCATAGGCCTTGATGTGAATCTGTTTTATTGTCCCATTTTGGTGCTATGCTAATGTAAAAGGTTCCAGGAGTCACATCTTACTTTTAACCTCAAAAACTGAACTATACGTGTGTATACATAAATAAATATATGAATAGTCCAACATGGTTATCTGCACACTGAAGAGGCTGAGAACCCAGAAGTTGCTCAACCAACAGAGCTGGTACAGAAAGCCTAGAAGATTCCTAAAGAGACATTGACCGTCAGTCCGTGTTGGAAATCTGAAGATGTGAGACTGGTGCCAGCCGCAGCAGCAGCAAGCACACTCCTCCAAAGGGAAGTGAAGCAAACATACATTTCTGCTTTTTTTGTCTTGGAATTCTTTGTGTCCAGGCCCCAGCTGACAAGTGCCTCTGACTCTGAGAACAGGTCATCCTGCCCCAATTCATCCCCTATGACAACACCCAGGGGTGTGTCTTTTAGATGTTTCCAGATCCCATCAAGGTGACACTCAAGATTAATTTTCATTTGCTTGGGTTACAGGCCATCATCGATCAAGTTCTTGTCTAGCAAGCTCCAGGCCTAAATTCAATCCCCAGTCAAAAAAGAAAGGTTAGCCATTTTATTATCATAGGTTTAGATTAAAGATTTGTGCCACCACCACAGCTAATAAATGCTCTCTCAGAATACTTGTAGCCTACAGTTGGGCAAAAATCCTCTAACATCAAACCCGACCTTGAGCATCCCCTATTGTTGAAGGAGGTCACTAGTTAGTTCCAGGTCACTTAGCCCCAAAATAATTACACAGAAACTGTATTAATTAAATCACTGCTTGTCCCATTAGCTCTAGCTTCTTATTGTCTAACTCTCACATATTTATTTAACCCATTTCTATTAATCTGTGTATTGCCGTGGTTGTGGCTTACTGTGTAATGTTCTGGTGTCTGTCTCCGACATGGCTACATGGCTTCTTTCTGACTCTGCCTCCTTTCTCCCAGCATTTAGTTTCATCTTCCCTGCTTACTAAGTTCTGCCCTGCTATAGGTCCAAAGCAGCTTCTTTATTCATTAATGGTGATCACAGCACACAGAGGGAAATCCTTTATCACCCTATCCTGTGTAGACTATTGCATACTGCTAAAAGTGAAAAGCAGAGTGATTGCATGACTGTGGTTTCACACCTTTGGAAGGTCAAAAAAGGACTGGCCCACCAACAGTTACAATGTGCTTGATCTATTGGGAGCTCATCAAATCCACCTGGACCAAGACTGAATGAGCATATGACCTAACTGGACTCTCTGAATGTGACTGCCAATGGGGACTGACTGAGAAGCCAATGATAATG
>JAQHUG010000093.1:6638507-6697050 GCA_028555095.1 Dicrostonyx torquatus
GACAACATGTCTACCTCCTCTCTCTATGTTGGGAATTGGTCATGCATGAACTTGCCTGGAGTTTTGCGTGTTGTTATAACTGCCATGAGTTCATATGTACAACTACCCTGCTATATATGGAAGACGCTGTCCCCTTGTATTCATTCACAACCTTCTGACTCTTGCAGTATTTCTATCCCCTTTTCTGCACTGAGCCCTGAGCCTCGGAAGGGGAGCATCCAGTAGATATGTTCCATTTAGGGCTAAGCATTCTGCAATCTCTTATTCTCTGCTCTCTGTCCACTTCTAGATCTCTGTTGATCATCATCTACTGCAAAGAGAAGCTCCTCTTCCATAAGGGCTGAATGATGTCTTCATCTCAGAATATAAAAATAAGTCATTAGAAGTCAGTTTAGCATTCCATCCACTTAGCAATAGCAGCAGTAGATTCTCCCCGAGACCCTCTGGCCAATCTAGTTATGGATTCTTAATCCAAGAATAATTCCACGTATGGGTTTCTCCTGTGGGCCGTAACTGAAATCCAATCAGAAAATTGTTGGTTATTCCCATGGTTTTTATGCCATGGTCAGTCATCACCATAGCTCACAGGACTCATGGCTGGTTACTCTTCTTCTCTGGTAACATGCATAGTTCTTCCTAGCACTATGAAAGCTAGCCAGAACAGATGAAACTTCCAAGGATGTACTAATGTTTTATGTCTTCATGTTCTCTGATTCAAATGCCCAGTGTCTTCAGCAATGGGGTCTAAGTTTCAAGTTTTAGAGCATTATTAACAGCATTGGTAATAGCTGGTAATGTTTGGAGATCTGTAGGACCACTGGTCAGCAACTCTAAAAGTGCAAAGCTCTTCCTAGCACTGCATCTTAGAATATTCTTGGCAGTTTTTTAATTGTAATTGGCATTTATCTCAGTGACCTCAATAATGCATGGTCCTTCTTGCTGCTTAAACATTGTAATTTGTTTTCTGTAACCATCAATGAATAATGAGATAAAGGTGTTTCCTTTCTGGACTTCTGAGCAGCAGAGTTTTCTTTCTTGCTTCCTCCAGCTCACTGCTTTCCTTCTTGAAAAAGGTGACTGTTTCTTCTACTCAGGGCTCAGCACTTCTTAATGTCTGTGCTCCTATGAGGCAGCACCCAAACAAACTGCTCAAATGAAAACATCCAGCCTGCCTGTCTGAGGCTTTGTTTCTGGGGTTTTGGTGGGCTTAGGGGACGAGCGCTTCTTTTTAGTGACAGTAGATTCTTCTCTCATACAAAACATCCTAACTACAGTTTCTCCTCCCTCCACTCTTTGCCTATATGGAGAAGACATTCTTAGGGTGTCAAGGATAGCGGTTTTTGACCCTTTTGCCCTTGTACAAATCCTTGAGGGCATTCTTCCTATTCCTTCCCACCCATCTCATGCATTCTTTAGGACACATGCAGGGATGTTTTGTCTCAATATCTGTGTTAGTGAGTTTTCATAGGTCCAAACTTGCTAGGCAATCTGTTTAAATTTATTACTGGCTTTCAATCGGCTGTAATTCTGTACTGTATCTTGTTTGTTTTTTAGACATTTTGTCATCAATGCAATGGACACAAATGGCCCAAATCCCACCTCTGACTGCACCACATGCTTCTGTCACTTTCCGTGTAGGCTCTTTTTACCTACCCCAACCCTAAGTCTCCCTTTCCTTACGTCGGCTGTCACTGTTTTGTTTTCTAAACAATTAATTCCTGTGTTCATGGTTTCCTCTTTGTCATGGACACAGTTACTTGCGTAGTTTAGCTTTCATGCACCCAGACTGGTCAGATTCAGACCACATAGGAGCACCCTATTAATCCTCCCAAGGCACAGTTAATACCAGTGAGGCTGAGCCTGTTAACAGCTTGGCCTAGTTAATAATGCAGTGTTCCTAGCAGATGTCCCCTGACTTATGATTGAGAAGTAATATTACATAATTGTTAGGAGCCTGGCCCTAGGTCCACATTGCTTAGGTGTGAGTCTGTTGGCACCTTTTGGCACAGAAGTAACTGTGGGAAAATTACTTCAACTTTTCAATCCATGATTTCATAATCTATAAATACCTCATTTGGGGCTGTAGTATTTATTATACATACTATCATCACCAAAAGGATATATGTCCATCAAAGTATTATATGTAAATTCTATATGGCCAAAATGAATGTGTGATGTTAAGTGTCTCTGGTACTCCACTCTTGCTGTAAGGACATACCCTGACAAAAGCCACTTAGGAAAGGGTTTATTTGTCTCACCATTCATGGCAGGGAGGTCAGAGCAGCAGGGACTTGAAGCAATTGGTGGCCATGTACATAGTCAGAGGAAAAAAAGGAACAATGAATGTCTATTTTCAGCTTACATTCTCATTTTCATACAGTTTGGGGTTGCAGCCTAGGGAATGATTCCACCCACAGTAGGCAGACATTCCCATCTCATTTAACCTAATCAGCATAGCCCCTAGGAACAGGAATGGCCAGAGTCTTCTCTCCCAGATAATTATAGGTCTTATTTAAGTTGACAACTGAGAATAACCATAACAGAATCATGCAGTGTGTTGTGTCAAGACAGAAGCTGTCCTGGTCAGTTTTTGTCACTGAGATATAAACTGGAGTTATCCAAGAGGAGAGAATTCAGTTAAGAAAATGCCTCTATTGGATTCCTGTAGGTAAGTCTGTAAGGCATTTTCTCAATTGATAATTGGTGTGGGAGAGCCTAGGCCACTGTAGGTGGTGCCACCCATGGACAGGTGGCTCTGGGTGATAAAATAAAGCAGCTTGAGCAAGACATTGGGAACAGTCCAGAAGGATACACTACTCTATGGTCTCTGCTTCTATTCCTGCCTCCAGGTTCCTACTTAAGTTCCTGTCCTGACATCCCTTCATGGTGGACTCTAATTGAGACGCACAATCCAAATAAACCATTTCCCTCCAAGATCACTTTTGGTCATGGTGTTTTATCAAAACAAACGTGGGTGGAGGCATAGGTGAGACCCTATAATGTTCCACTGACTTCATGGGACAATCTTTCAGAATTATAATAAATATGAACAGCTTCTACATCTTCAATCCAAATAATCTTTAAAGGCCAGAGTGGAATTCATTGACAGCCATCCCCTTAAGAAGGAAATGCTCAAGATTAAAGGATGTTGTGCTCTTGTTACCAATGAGAAAGTCACCAAACTGAGTAAGGACCTTCTCAAGGAAGATAACACAATTGTGGACCAGATTCTCTGTGAGTTATCAACCCCTAAATCTCAGTGTCTTTTTCTAGTAAGAAGGAAATAAAAGTCATTACTGAGAGACATATCTTTGCACTAGAAAAAAAAAAAAACTCACGGGTAAATGCTAAGATGCCCTGGTGAAGAGCCCGAGTCTTCATTTATTCAACAGGCACCTAATCCCCAAAGCAGACTCAATTCATTTTAATATCAAGGTAAGAGCGATTATAAAAACTGGAAGAGCAGAGGAGGGAGGAAGAGACTCTTCTCTGCTATGAGACAAGGCAGGCTGGCGTCTTTGATGAACACAGCAGATGTTAAAAACTGGCAGAGAAAAAGAGCAAGAGCCCTAAACTACTGACATCCAGCGTTTCACTTTAATGTCTGTCTGCCAAGCCAAATCAACAGCTGTGGATAAGACGTAGAGATGCACATGGATTTAAGAAATCCAACATCCACAAACCAAACAAACTGAGATTATTTTAAGATTTACTTCATTAAGACTAATATCAATCCAAATGAAAGACAGGGAAAGGTGGGGATAAAATAACCATTGTAAGGAAATAAGCTATTAAAACTTAATAATCAAGGCTAAATTATTATTAGTTAATGTAAAAATAGCACTAAACAATAAGAAAGATAAGTCTTTTTAGTGGATAATTTCACCCTGGGAATTATTGAACTGATGGGTGTCCCATCTAGTAGACCTGACTATATATATATATATATATATATATATATATATATATATGTACATACATATTTACATGACAATAAATTTTTAACTACAAGATATATACATATATAATTTATCTTATTGCTTCAAATATGAATACTATGTCCATATAAGCACATCCAAATCACTTATTCAGTTGGCTTAAGTCATATTAAATATCTACCTCTTAATTTCATACAGTTTTAAAGAAGAAAATAGATTTTTATGTTCATCAAAGTGGACCATGAGTTCCTAAATTTGAAAAGGTCACCTGTGGTAATTCAGATTTCATTACAAAAGAGATCAGAGACTTTATTTGTATAAGAGCAAGACATTCCCTTGAGTTATGAGTTCAGCATGTCAAGTCACAGATCTTTCCCTTCTGTCTGTGTGTAGTAACACTCAGTTTCAGGCCAGATAGAGAGTGTTTATTTTGCATGAACTATGAAACTATCGAAGTTTAAATATCTACGGTGCTGCAGATGGACTGTCCATAATAGTTCCTCCTATTTCCTGATGTTGTCTACGTCCTTCTCCATTGAAATAGTTCAGTTGTGAAGTACAAAGTGGACCCCCCTTTCCTTCCTCCTTCCTGGTGAAGGAGACGGGAAATGTCAGAATGCCAAGGCCAACTTAAATACTGCCTGGGTTCAGTTTCCTTGTGTGGAAATGAGGCTTTCAGACTTTATCCTGAGTAGGTTTCTTCTGTCCAACCATCCATGAGTTTATAGTTTTCTAATATTATTTTCAATTTCTCATGAACCTTCAAAGGAAAGCATGTAAGACTGGTGGCTTCTTCTTCATATTTTCAACTGTAAATCAAATTCTGTTTTTGATGGCTCCTTTTCTCTCCCCCTTTCATCCATCTAACCTGTTCTAGCCTGTTGGTCATATTGTTCATCTTTTAGGTCACATTGAGGCTTTTATTTTATTTTTGTTTTTCTAGGCAGGGTTTTTCTGTGTGGCTTTGGCTCTCCTGGAACTCTCTCTATAGACAAGATTGGCCTTGAACTCACAGAGATCTGCCTGATTTTGCCTCCTGAGTGCTGGGACTAAAACTGCGTAACATCATTGCCCAGCGTGGCCATTATTTTAATTGTAAATAATCTGTTTTGCTTATACCCACAGCAAACACAGGCTGAAATGTTGGGCAGAAATATACACATTTCCCCAGACACACAACCACAAGGATACCATCTTTCTCCTTCCGGTCTCCTGAGTTTGCTGGCTTACAAATTAAAAAAAGTCATTTGTAACAGCAAATGACTGTCTCATTGAGGCCCTCAGTAAATGACAGCTGCCATCAATCCTTCATCTTTGATTATTTGCACTGAATGCTATTGAAGTTGACTTGATTAAGCGGAATTCTGAAATGATAATTGCATGAAACTCGCTCCACAGTCACAACCACAGAACTGAAAGCTGAGTTTAAGTGGCACAGGAGGCTCAAAAGACATGGAGTCTTCCACTGTGCACCTCTTGAAAACCCCCAAACTTTCTTGGCTCCTTCACCCTGGGGAGAGCTCACCCCCTTGAGTTTACCCCAGTGCTGCTGATGTTGTTGATAAGAACAATGAGTATGAGAATGTGATGGCTCTAAAAATAATTCACTTCTGCAGAGTCTTATGGAATGAGGGCAATTTAAAAAGAAAATAGAGCTGAATAGAGATACTTTTTCCCACATCCTAATAAAAGGGAGTTGAGCAAGATGCTGTGGTTCCTGGAACAGGATCATCTGTTTGTAGGACAGTTGCCTAGGGAGTATTGCTTGCATCAAAAGATGCTGAAGGACAATTCGCTGATGAGATATTGCACAGTGGTTAAGTTACCACTCCATGGTGATTTGGCAAAATAAAGTGTACAGAGAGAAATGGTGCATGGATTGCCTATCGGCCATCCTGGATTATAAATCCCATGAGTGACTGATCTGTAAAAGCCTTTCAGTCCAAGGCCTGGGCTGTGGGTCAAAGCCGGCATGAGAGGTTCTGTTCAAAGGCTGTTTACACAGCCAGGATATAGAGGCAAGAGTACAATGTGTTTAGTAATACTCTCTTCTAGTAGATAGATAAGATGCTCATTGGTAAATACTTCCTCCTCCACTGCTTCCTTTAAAGGTCATTTAACCAACTGAGGTTCCAGCCCCTGGCAGGATACATACCAAACTTTATCATACATATAAAAGCTGATCAATGTAACTATAAGAGGTGAGAGATTTAAGTCACTCTGTGATCATAGCTATGGGCATTTCCTTTGCCTTTCTCATTAAGTCAGGACAGCCATACAGTTACTGAGCTTTTTATACTATGGGGGAAAAAAACAAGAAAAAATAAAACAGAAAGAAATAGTTGGCAGGAGGGATTGGTTGAAATTGCTATTTTTTCTTGCCAAAAGGAAAACCTACAGATATACAGATAGTCCTTTTACTAGCCTTGAAGCTTCAGATTTGCCAATTTAAGCTGTAATTTTATTTTCTATGAAATTGTTTACAATGTTAATGAAAGAAAACCCTTAGACAGTGAAACTTAATAATTTTGCCTTTCCTGTAAAACTTTTTTCATTATACTGATCTCACTTTATATATAATAAGCATAAATTTTAAAGATATTGTGTGGCCAGCATGATGTGGGGGATTTTGCTTTTGTTCTTAGATATGATTACTAAAGCAAGCTAGGAGGACTGGGAGTGGTTTTTATTATTATCATATGTCATTTGCACAAATACTGGGTTTCCTTATGAGTCTTGGTGTATACATGAGATGTCCTATCTACCATTCTCCTGCTCTGCCTTCCTTTCTTTATAGAAACCTTGAGAATACCATTCCTTCCTGGGAGTGCGCCTTTCTGGCTCTGTGAGGTGACCCTTTCCCACTCCATGGAGTCACCTGTCCCCATTTTCTGGGGTGCTCCTCTCTCACCTGTAGGGTCATCCTTCCCAATACTGTGAAGTGATCTTTCCTATTTTGTGCAGTCCCCTTTTTTGTTCTTTGGACTGCTTTGCCCTTGGTATTTTTTATTGATTTTGTAGAGCTTTATGTTTTTCCCCACCCCCCCCTTTCCTCTCCCCTCCCCTTCAATCCTCTCCCATGGTCCCCATGCTCCCAAACTTCTCAGGAGATCTTGACCTTTTCTACTTCCCATGTACATTAAATCCATGTATGTCTCTCTTAGGGTCCTCTTTATTGTCTAGATTCTCTGAAATTGTGAATTGTAGGCTGGTTTTCCTATACTTTATGTCTAAAAGCTACTTATGAATGAGTACACATGATGTTTGTCTTTCTGGGTCTGTGTTACCTCACTCAGTATGATGTTTTCTAGCTCCATTTGCCTGCAAATGTCAAGATTATTGTTTTTCTTCTGTTTAGTACTCCATTGTGTAAATGTACCACATTTTCCTTATCCATTCTTTGGTTGAGGGGCATTTAGTTTGTTTCCAGGTTCTGGCTTTGACAAACAATGCTGCTATGAACATAGCTGAGCACGTATCCTTGTTGTGTGATTGAGCATCTTTGGGAAGATCCCCAACAGTGGTACCGCTGGTTGACCTTGATATGTTAGTGCTTAACTGTATGTGAGATTTCTTTAGTAAACTCTGTAGAAAAGCAATAACATATTGTACACATAAAAGAAGAAAAATGTAAAAATAAAAAAAAAGATAAGTGGGGAACATAGTTTTAGGATGTTTTAAAATGAGTGGCCTTTGTGCCTCTGTCTTTTCCCATGCAACTCTGTGTTGTAACTTATACCATAATTCTCATGAGCCCAGTAGTGCCTGGGGTGATGACAGAGTAGGGTTCTTATCAACAGAACTGGGTGTAGTTGCTAAGAAATGTGTTTTGAAATACTTCCTTTTGCCTTTCCATTTCTCAGGGCAGCTTTTAGACCCAGATCTGGGGGTGGTCTGTAAAGCCAGCAGAAAGGAGCAGAGAGTTGATGGACTTGATTTGGACAAGTTTCTTCTTGACTAAGACAAAAAATGGCAATTTGAAGATAATAATCTCCTCCAAGCTGCAGCATTTCAAGAAAATTAAATGTGGCAAAATGGAAGGTGTTAACTATTTTCCTGGCAGCAGAATTCAATAGATATTTGATGGGCTAATAAACCCTTCTCTCAGCATTGATGTTAGAGCACTGGAGTGGAACCACAACAAAAACTTTCTTAAATAATCTTTCAAAAGTAAAGTCATTTTTTGATGTTCTATGAGCATATAATACTACTGAGTGTATGTCTCACTATCACAAGAAACTTGAAACTTCAAAGTTCTTGTCAGCACTCATGATGAATGAATCTGGGATACTTGGAGTAGAGCCATCTTGGGAGCAGAGGATAATTTCTGCTTCTGGAGGAGTTAGTTCCAAGGAAAATTGTTAAGAATGGAATTAGAGATTCAAATCTGGAGTTTATGAAGGTTTGGACAAGATCCACATGAAAGAGATAAAAAGAGGAGCAAAGATTTCAACCCTCAGATTGACAGACTGAGGAGAAAGGGGAATCAGAGGAGATTCCCATATAATAAGAAGACAGCCAACAGGGCTGGTGTTCAGACACCCTGTGGTTGTCATAGGAAGCAGAGGAAATAGGAATCACTCAATCCTGTGAGTTAAATGGAAGCCTAGGCAACATATGCAGACTTGCCTAAAATTCATTTTTTAATTAAATATGGGAGATGTATAGCATGTACATATGCTATTGCATGGCCCAAGGGAGAAGGAAATAGATGTTTGTTTGTATGAGAGTCAGAGAAAGTGCTGGAACCCTGGGCTTGAGCATGAAAGAAGTGATGGGTTTCCCTGCACATGGGAAGGAGTGGAACACAGAAGGAAGAGCAGACAGTCTGATCTTCTAGGTGGGGTGTAGGTGGATACACAGCAGATAAGGATGGGGTCCTTCTTTTCCTTTGTTTTGACTGTGTGAGTTCCTGCCTTCTCACTCAGAAGCGGTGGTTTCCTCCTGCTCTTTGATTTACTCCTCCTTTCATATCTTCATACCCGGTCTTCCACATACAGACGTGGTAGTATGCACCGGGCTCACTGGAATGAGTATCCAGGTTCCCCTCGGTAGTCTGTATGAGCTGTCTTGAAATGGTGGAAATATGTAAGGGGAAAACACAGATAGTTATCCTTTGCTTGTTTGTGAACCTGGCTTCTGAGTTCAGAAAGTGTTTCTAACTTAGTCAGAAGTATTTCGATCATGTTTCCAATGATTCTCTATCTTCCTTACCATTGGAAGTCAGGCTATCTGAGACATATAAGGGTAGAGATTAATACCTGCCTTACCATAATGCCCCTTGGCTGCTGTCACAGCAAGATTCCCGAGTGGGTATCTCAGGGTCAAAGACCAAGTGACCCAAAAGTACTTCTAAATTGGCTGTGTGGGAAAGGGACTCTAATATATTGTTTTTCTTTGGCTGTGTTTCTTTGTTGCTTTTGTAGCTATTCATGCCTGTTGGGGGGAAATGTATTAATCAGAGTTCCTCAGAGAAACAGAGAAACACACACATATAGTACAGACTTCTACATGGCATACATAAAATTGGCTCACCTGATCAGGAGGTTGAGATGTCTTGATCTGCATGTGAAAGAAGACCCACCAAAGCCTGTAGGGAACACTGAGGAAGATGGAGCAGAAAAAAATGTAAGAGCTAATTCATGGGAAGAAAGCAACAAAATGCTGCCCCTTAGGCATGCCATGGCTTCCTGTACATATCACCTCACTGAAGCTGTGGTTGCTTGCACAAAACCAAGCCAGTTAAAATCCTAGCCTTGCTGCAGTAGGAGCACCAATGGCCCACCCTTGGTGCAGGAGCTCCTGGTAGCTCATCAGCTCGTGGCTGCTGATAGAGGACAAGTCGCTCTCCTTTGGGGATGTGGATGCTGGTAAGTTGCCCACACCCTAGTGAAAGGTTCTACACCCATGGACATGGCCAGTCCTAACTGGGCTCAGGATTATTAATAACATGAAAAGAAGATGTAAAGTTGGGAGATAGAATGAGAAGTCCTAGGAAGAGCTGGGTGGAGGAGGCAGTGGATGGGTCATTATCAAAATCCATTGTATACATGCATGAAATTTTCAAATAATAAGTAAAATGTGGTTGTGCTGGAGAGATGACTCAGTAACTAAGAATACTGTTCTTCCAGTTTGAGTTCCAACATCTACATAATGGCTCACAAGCATCTGTAACTTAACCCAATTGCCTTCCTGGCCACTGTATGCATTTGGTACACAGACATACATGCAGGAAAAACATCTACATGCATACAATAAATAAGAAATTAATCTATAAAGACTTGTTTTTAAACTAATATATTGTTCTTAAAAGAGTTTGTCAGATAAATCCCAATCCATGGACAAAAGGTTAACAAATTCCAACTGTAGCTAGCAGACCAAGTGTAGAGTCTAGAAGAATAATGAGAGCGAGTAGCTGAAGAGATGGCAGCTAGAATGTCCAGTCATGAGGACCAGAGGCCAAATCCTAGCACTCATATCACAGATGTCCGGAATCCATCTCTGAGGGACCCCACATCCTGTTCTGGCCTCCATATATTCACAGTTGCCTATGACTGCAGACACACACACACACATACACACACACATATACACACCCACATGTCCACAGAGACACATACACACAGATCTAAATAAATATTTAATTGAAAGAAAAGTAAAGGGCACTGTATGTGCAGGACAGTACTCCCTGAGCTGGAAGTACTAGGGGGGAAAAGGGAGGGATCGTATATCGCAGGACGATGACAGCAGTTCCCTGTCTCTGCCCAGTGCTCTCCCTGCCTCCTCCAGTGATTATATGTGCTTTTTCTCCATCTGAACGTGTTCTCACCACACACATGCATGCATACAACTGCACCTTTTACATTTCTAACCTATAAACAAAGCAATTAACAGGTTCACCAAAGTTCTCCAATCAACACCAAAAACAATGCCCACCCAATGCCTTCTCATGGACTTATTGGCATGAAGTATCTAATTAGACAGTGCCCATGAATATTCAGGATTGCACAGTCTGGGCTTTTCCTCTCTCGGTGAAAGGTCAGAGGTCCAAATTCTCAGCTATGAATCTTCCTGATGAACCATAAGACCCATGCAAAGGCAGCAATGCCTGAAATATAACAACCGCCCAGTTGCTGAAGTCACCAGGAAGAACCACACATTGAAAATCTACACTCAAGGTGCACAGGGTCTCTGTTCTCTACGTACAGTGACACCCTCCTTCCTCAGATTTTCAGTGGTGAAACTAGGATTCTCTCTGATGTTTCCACATAAGGGCTAGATTTCAAGGGGGCAACTTTCAAGGCCAGCCAGAGAAATATTTTTCCTGTAAGTTCTTATCGTCACCTTTTATCAATGTATAAATGGTATACAATGCATTGCTTCTTTGAAAACGCAAGGCTAAGGAGACAGAAGCTGTAGCTGTCAATCTTCACTGTACAAACAAGCATTAATCAATGGGGATAGGATGGGAGAGACATAACCAGTGGGATGGGAAGAAGGAAAAATTTAAGGAATTATTTCATGCAAGTATGGAATCTGGCAGGTTCAAATCCCCAGGCTAAGTATAGGTTCAAGCCAGTGCAGGTGTGAGCCAGTTCAAATTAAGAAACTGTACACTGTACATCTCCCCTTGTTTGGGAATCTCACTGTTTCTCTGTGGAGACCTTAAGCATTGCGGGTAGGCACCCTGCTTTCTTCAAAGTCCATCAAGTTAAATGTTCATCTGAAACAAACTTTGCAGGAAGATCCAGAAGAATATACAGTCATATATTGGACACTGAAGCCAAGCCAACTTGGCACTTGAATGCTTAGGTTTTAAACACTGAAATGGGGGCCAGAGTTGTAACAAGCCTAGCCTGTACAGGACATCAGTTGTGTCCTTAGTGCTGTATTAAAAACACTAAACATGAAAATCTATTCCATTCTAAGTCTTTGGAGAGCTACAAAATCCATCGTGCTAACATACAGACTCTGAGATCAAAGAGCTGCCACTGGCTGTGGCTTCTACTGACTTCACTTTCAGCATAGGTAGCTCCTTATGCTGCAGCTGCTCACGTGATTCAAACCAGCTCTAGTTTAATAATGGTCATTTAAATAATGACACATAGCTTTCCTGTGCAGTGTACTTTGAGATGAGAGTTGGCATAAACCAAAATGTCTTCTTTGTGTGTGTCAAGAGGGTGGAGGGGGTGGGGTGGGGATGCACACGTGTATACTGTACTTCAGAACGTCACAACATCCAGACCACTGCTCTCTGTTGGCTGCTTCATTGTTTCTTGTCAACATTGGGATGAAAATGAAAACAGCATGGTAAAGCTGATACCAAAACCATCGTCTCTCTGTAACCGTGCGGAAACCCACAGCTCTGTGGTTTCTGAGTTATACTCACCCGTTAATCCTCAAGTATCCACAGCTTGTAACAGGACACTCGTGGGGCCAGGACATTGACTCCCTAAGGACAGACAATGGCTCTGCTATGAGTAAGATCTACATCCATGGCCCGGATTACAGGAAAGAGTTTCATCAATTTCAGGCAACTTGTATAAATAAGACTTCCCGGGAGAGGTTAGAAGTCAGTTTCCAAATTGCTGTGATAGAGCAGACATAGTCAGCAGGTCAGAGACATGCAGAGAGCTGTTACTTCTACAGACCCACATTTCCAAACTGCCATGGGTGATTTGTTGGCTGTCACATGAGGACCAGGTAAATACGGTCATCAAAAAATGGAGTTGTTTGTGTGAGTGAGAACATTTAACGTTCACGTCTTAGTGACCATGTAATTCTTCATTCTGATATTTGCAAATCCAGGTTAATTAGCTGGGAGAATGCAAACCCAGGTTGTGTGGATTTGTAAGAGGGAGACAGTTGTTGTGTGGTATTTTGTTTGTGTTCTGACAAATAAAGAGGGCAGAGTAAGGCACTAGTTAATCATAGAAAGTGGGCAGTGGGGGCCCAAACCTTTAGTCCCAGCACTTGGGAGACTCACACCTTTAATCCCATCCACTCGGGCGGCGGAGGCAGAGAGAGAGGAAGTGATAAGGCAGGGCAGAGACAGGATCTTAGCCTTTCTGACTGAGGAACGAGAGAAGATGGAAGCAATTGGTGGCTGTTCCTGGGTCTTTGGTCTTCCAGGTTTTTACCCCGCTATCTGACTCCTGGGCTTTATTGATAAGACTAATGAGGACCATGATGCACACATTAGGCCTCTGCTACTCCCAGTGGAGTCCACCTATCTGCAGCCAAGGACAGGACTCTCACTCTGCCCTGTCACCTCTCTGCCTCGCAAACCTTCCATGATTTCCCTTCCTCCTAAGTAACACTCTTAGTCTCAACCAGAGTGTTACCTAGTGAAGTCACTCTGGAGAGAACAGCAGACAGCAGCGCTGAGGAAAAGGCAGCATATACCAAATGTTCAGGTCTGTGCTGACAAGCCCCGTAATGATTTCCCACCTCTGTATCAACTAGCGGCCATGCCTGGTGCCCACATAACACATGGAATAAGACGACCCTGTTGAATAGCTCCTTCGTGGCCCTGGATGAAAACCAAAGGACACGAGCAGGAGGCAGACAAAGGTGGACTAGGATTCCATGGTTCCTGCTGTGGAAGTCTTGGAGTAGGTGCGCCCCAAATGGTTGAAGCCGGTTTGTCTTGGTCCATGGTGGAGTCGGACAGACACAGGCATTCTCCCTGGAGACTCTCCCTATAAGACTAAGACAGAGAAGCAAGTAAGAATCTGCTGACAGACAGGAAGGGTAAGGAGGGTTTGTACCAAGCAGTGAATTCCAGAAGATGCCTGGAAGGGAGAGAGGCAGAGGCACAGATGAAGCAGGACTCTGAACTACTGTTTATTCTTTCAGCAGCTGGGCGAGCCAGGATGCCAGGTTTCTCCAGAGAAACAGAACAAACATCACACATGTATATGTAAGGGCAGAAATGCATTTGATCAAATTGACACACACAGTTCCAAAAGCCAGCAAGTCTGAACTCTACGAGGCAATGTAGTTGGTTGGAGATTCAGGCAAGAACTGTGGGCCTGAGTGAGAAGACCAGACATAGTTCTACTTTATAGGTTGGAGGTGGGATTCCTTCTTCAGAGAACTGTCTTTGCTCCAAAGTCCTCCCAATGAGTAGATTGGGCCTGACTACATAATGATTACAAGGTTTATTACAGGTAGAAAAAAATATATCCATAGGAACAACTAGTGTTTGCCCAAACTACTGGGTAGGATGGCCTAGCCACACTGATGGATCATATTAGTTACCATAGGGATGGAAAAGTGCAGCTCTGGGGCAGGAGATGTCTTCTGCCTGTCCTTAGAGACACAGCTCACTCTCAGCACCAGAAATCTGGGACACACACACACACACACACACACACACACACACACACACACACACACTGCATGGATTGGCTTTCTTGAGGCCTATGGAAGAGATTTCTTAGCCTTGACTATTGTCTACCACTCCATGCTTTTCTTGATTACTAAGAGACATCATGGTTGACATCATGGTTGATTTGGTCCAAGAGGCAAATCATTAAGACATGAGCCATCAAAGTATTTATGCCAGTTCACTTGGGGGTAAAGGTTGCTGAACGTTCATGCATTTGTCTGTCTATTCTTAGAACATGCACACAGTGTTCTAGGGACAGTTGTCCCTTAGTGTTCATGAAGAACTGGGTCATGATAGATACCAAATTCTGTCACGTAAAATGAGAAGTATTCATCCGGGAAACCATTCACATTTTCCTGCTTGCTTTAATACACATAGCTTAATGTTAATTCTATATGAAGAGTTGTATACTTCATTATTTAGAAAATAGTGGCACAAAACCCTCTACATGTTTAGTATTTATTTGATCTAAAATCAGTTCAGTCTGAGATCATGAGACCCACAAAGATGTCAACTGTACATTATAAATCACAACTTAGATAAACTAGAAACCCTTCTAAATTATTTGCTTCCAGTTACATTTATTGGAGAGTGACACATGCCATGGGCAGAAGACAACATGTGGAAGTGAATTCTCTGCTCCCCACTGTGTGGGTCCCCAGGATCAAACTCAGGTCATTAGACTCATGGAGCCATCTGTCCAGACCCTAAATGACTTACATTTTAATCATGTAAATATGCCTTCATTCTGAGTTTTTGGCAAGAGCATCATGATGAAATATGCATCATTAATGAGAAGGGAACACAGGCACTGAAGGACCATGATGCAGAACAGGACACAGTTAACATGACAGCAGGAGTGGCTCCTCCCGTGCCAGTAATTATGTTAAATATAAATGGATTAAACTCCTCTCTCGAACATGTAAGAAATTATTAGCGAAGCTGGCAAGAGAGTCTCTACTGTGGTCTATTTTAGTTCCACTTGTTTGGACACTTGATTTTCATGAACAAGTGACCCCTTGATTCAAAACAAAACAATTGATGGTACTAACTTTACAGTCTAAACTTTTTATGGAATTCAGTTCTTTATTGGCATTTTCTCTCATGTTAATCAACTCTTAAGAATTTAGCCATAGGGTACTGCTTTTTTAAGGTTTATTTTAGATTTTTACTGAAGGTTTTTTACATTTATTTTAGGTTTTTTTTTGAAATTATGAATTCTATTTTGGGGGCTAGAAAGATGACTCAGTGGTTCAGAGCACTGGCTGCTGCTTCTCCAAAGGACCCAGGTTCAATTCCCAGCACCCACATGGTAACTCACAACTGTCTGTAACTCCAGTTCTAGTGGATCTGACACCTTCAGACAGGCAAAACACCAATGCACATAAAATAAATAAATAAATCATATGCAAAGAAAGTCTCTTAGAAACTTGCCCTGAGCCTGATGGTGGAAAAAAAAGCCTGTAGTGAAACACGGGTGAGGAGCCACTTCACTGATAGTGTCTTGCATCACACTGATTAGCCACACATACCACTGGGAGAGCACCATGCATCGCAGTGATGGAGTTCCTCATCTCACTGATGGTACCATGCATCTCACTGATAGAGAAATTCATCTCACTTATGGAGTGCTCTTGTCTCTGGTGTCACAGCCATACCGGCTGCATCCACTGGCCCTGTCCTCACCCAGATTCCCTCAGGCCCAAGTTAATATATGCACCAACTTGTTTTCTTTACAAGAAATATTGGGTCCACTTGTACCATGGGCTTTTCTCTATAAAGAGACCATTCATTCCTAGGGATCCTGTAATAATTTCCTCAAACATAAATTCTTCTTACCACAAATGTACTTTCCTCCAGTTCTGAAAGCAAAACTTAAAATGGGTCCATGGTGGCCCTTCCTTCTGAGAATTCTAGAGGAAAATTTGTTCCCCTGCCTTTCCAAGATTCCAGAGGCTTCCCACATTCTGGGCTCATGCTCTATCCTCCATCGCGCCAGTCAAGAGCATAACATATTCATTTTCTGTGTGTGCCTCTCCTCTGTCTCTCTCTATGTGCCTCCTTGTGTCTCTTCCTGTACTTCTCCATCATCATCATCATCATCATCATCATCATCATCATCATCATCATCATCACCACCACCACCACCACCTTTTATCTTTTCCTCTTTGCTTCCCTCCTATGAAATCATCTGTCTGTATTTCCTGGCCCCACTGGAGCAGTCCTGGATCATTTTCTCATTAAAGATACTTCCTTTGGTCTTGTCCGTGGGACCACTTTTACTGTGGGACATGCGTATTCACATCCTGGGAGTGGGAGCGGGGATGCCAATGAAAACCTCTGTGCCATTGGTCACAATGTCCTCTCATCATTTTTTGTGAATAGCCGTCCATTTATTGACAACATAAAAGTTGCTTCCTGATGCACACAAACTCCAAAGTGGAAGATATTACTGATTCCCGATAGAATACAATAGAATTCAAAAGACAAAGAACATCCTTAGGTCAAGCAATTATTGAAAGTTTAGCACTGCTTAGTGTTTCAAAGGCGAGAAATGGTTTTGCTGAATCTTTCCATGTCAAGCTCAGAGGCAGAAATGCAAAGATGGTTTCAACCAGTTCCTGTGAGTATAGACAATGGCAGCTGCACATCCTTATTCCTCTCCTGCACACACAGGTACACCTCATGGTATAGTTGCTATTGGTCTCAAAGAGCCTGGCCAGTGCTTCTCCAGCCCTGCAAGTCAGCAGACACCCTTGTCTCTTGGTGTCCAGGGACTGTTGACAATTCTACATTGGCAATGGCTCCTCTTCTAATTTTCATTTGCATTACTGAATTGTAGATGTTTTGCTAGCATCTTATCTGGCTTAAGATGTATTTCTAGCAAGGCCTAGAAAAAAAAAGTGTTATGAAGAAGGCTATTAGCTGATCTCCAAAGACACCATGGCTGTGGAAGTCACAGCTCCCACATACCAGGATGGCTCCACTCACAGGCCACTAGGTGTTTCCTGGTCAGCAGCATCAGAAATGAAAACTTGGGAGAGAAGTTGTAATGGGAGGGCTTCACAGAAGGCAACCAGAGCACAGAAAAGCCATTCCTGGAAGCAGGGTCAGAATTTTAGAGGGAACTCATGGGCACCTTTGGTGCCTGAAACAGCCTGACCCCTCCTTTGAGACCAAGCTGGAGCCTTCCAAAGTGAGTCGAAGTAAACCTGGAGGTCAGTTTTCAAGGTGATGCTAACATTTTGTGTTGATGGCACCATCAGAACTGAGAGCCATCGGAGTGTTTTTTTAAAAATCTCTCATAAAGCTGTATAATAAAAGCATTTAATGACAAAAGATGGGAAAAATTGCCCAAAGGATGCAACCATAGTTCGTTCAATCTAAAACAATAAAAATAAATAAATAAATAAATCATGTGAGGTGTTTTTCCCCTCACTGCTGAATTGAATCCTCATTTTAAACTTTTGCTTAAATTGCACAAAGCTATTTCTGTTCTCCAATAAGATTTTCATTTGCAAAGCAAGATGGTAAAGAAAGACCTTTTTGTTTCGAACTACAGTGTGACTCTATACCAAGGCACTCCGACTGGACTGCCTGTTTGTCCTCCTTCCTTTCTGCTCATGTGTTGCATGGAAGGGCACCAGGAGATCACTGGTGACCCTTTGATGTCCTAGTGTTTCTTCTAAATGTCATCACATTTCTCATGGTGGCCAACCCTTCCAACCGGCAGCTCGATTTTCTAGCACCCTCCGCAGATGCTCCATTCATGAAAAGAATTTCATGTGCTCAGAGTGAGGAGCATGACAAGCAGGCAGCAAGGCATTCATGCATGAGAAGCCCCTCTGTCACGTAAGCAAGATGTATCGGCTGATGAGTTTTTCTGTGTGTGTTGGAGGCTGGTAACATTCATGAGTGCCCCAGGCCCAGACAGAAGGCTGAAGTCTTGATCGTCGTCCTCCCTTGGTATACTGCCTCCTTGATAGAGGTCACTGGGTCACATCCTAGTCTGGAGCTCACCTGTCTGTCTCAGAAATATCACTGGGGGATGCTCTCTCTATTCTCTTCTGTTCCCATTACTTGTGCTTACTTTGGGGTCCGGACCCATCTCTTTCACTTAAAAAAGAATCTTCTGTCATATATTACACCCCAACCTCAGTTTCCTCTCCCACCCCTCTTCCTCCCACCTCCCCTCGCCTTCCCCTAGATCCACTGCTCTATTTCCCTTCAGAAAAGGGCAGTCCTCCAGAGATAGCAATAGCATATCAAGTTTCAATAAGACTAGGCATATATCCCCTCATATTAAGTCTGAACAAGGTAACCCAGTAGGAAGAAAATGGTCCCAAAAGGATACAAAAATAAAAATCAGGGACAGCCCTGCTCCCACTGTTAGGTGTTTTACAGGAACACCAAGCTACACAGCCATATGGGTCCCCTGATTGAAATTTCAGCCTCTGTGAGCCCCTGTCATTTCAGCCTCTGTGAATCCCTGTGAACCCAGGTTAGTTGTACTTGTGGGGCTGTTTTCTTGTGGTGCCCTTGACCCCTCTGGCTTCTCCAGTTCTTCTTTCCCCTCTTCTAAGGGATTCCCAGAACTCCGTGTAATGTTTGGCTGTGGGTCTCTGCATCTGCTCCCATCAGTTGCTGGATGAAGCCTCTCTGGGGATGAATCTGCTAGGACATAGTCAGTCTACAAGTATAGCATATATCATTAGGACTCATTTCATTGACTTTTTTAAAAACTGGGTCCTAGCAAGGCACTTGGTAGAATGTTGCTCTTCATGATCCTTTCTGGGTTTATTTATATTATGATTTGGGGTTAGTTCTTATTTGAAAAGTCTCTTCTAACTCTTCCGAAGGTCTAAGAACTGCACCCTTAAGCATCCATGCAATGCCTACACATTAGAGGCCAGCACGAGGCTGAGAAGGAGGAGAGGAACTCATGGTAATGGAGAGCCTGCATTACACCAGGAGCATTACCTGTTGTGTTAGAATGTCAGTGAAAACAGGCGTGGTGGGTGTGGTTGCCCATAAACAAAGATAAAATTACCATTGAAATCCAGGATAACACAACTGTGATAATGTCTAGATCAGGATGCTGTATCTGTTCTCTTACCCTCAGTAGAGCCTGGACTCCCAAGGTGAGACATACCCCTGCAGTAGCTCCTTTCCACTGAAAGGTCCCCATGAGTTCCCCACATTTCAGTCAGTCTCCCCTCTGTGGAGCATGCCCATGGATGACATTGCCTTGAAAGTTGTTCTTGCCATGTGCCCAGTTTAACCCCAGGCATATAATTCTAGTCAGCTACCAAAGTCTATTAGTCTCCTTCATGGCCCTTACACTGGCTAGAACTCCTATAGTGGTGTTCTCAGGATCTTATGCAGCCCTGGCATTTACTTCTCAAAAGAAATAGGAATTAAATAGAAAGACTAATGCCAGAAAGTAGTGAAAAAAAGTGTCGTTCTTTAGCATGTGGGCAAATTAAATACCTCCCAAGTGGTTTAATTGGAAGAGGTCTGCGCTGACTCCAAGACTTTGCCATCGTCCCTGTGAGGTAAAGTACCAAAGCATTTAAAGTATGGTGTGATGGCAGGAATGGTTTCTGTGGATGAGAAAGAAGTTGGTGTAATCTACTCAGTGCTCAATAGTCACCCTACAAGGGGTAGGATGACCTTAAACAGAAGACCCACAGTCATGGTAATTGATCTCTTTCTTCTAAATTCCAAAGAGACTTCTGTACCTAACTCCTGGTTTCTCAGTGTGAGATTTGGGATTCATGATTTTTCTTATAACACAATAGTGTTGTCACCTAGGATACTAAAATAACATACCATATCTTGTGTAGGGTCAAGATGCCATTGTTCTGATGGGAATTAATATATCCTATACCAATGTTGGAAGTACAGTGAAGGATTTGTCTTCTGTACATAGTAATTTTATGTGTTATTATCTCCCATTAGATGAAATTAGCAAAATTCTCATTATTTTTAGCCAAATAAAGAATTCCATAGATCTGAAAGGTGTTGGAGGGAAGACTTTCTTTGCAAGAATCCTCTTTGTATCACAAGTTGAAGCAGTTCAGCATATGAGTTTCATTGTGTTGTCATGGTTGTGGGGAGCCATACTTCCAGATATCTCAGAACCATCACTGCTCCCCTGCCACTCTCCCTGTAGTAACTCTACATCCACCTCTGCATCGCTGCCTCACTACTACACTATTTCTATGGAAACGGCAGGAGTGTAGAAACACTGTGTGGTGTAGGAGGTCCTTCTGTCTATGTGTTGTTTTCATTGGTGAGGCTTCTTTTTTTTTTTTAACCAGGCTGGCCTCAAACTAGTGATCCTCCTGCCTCTGCCTCCTTCAGTAAATCCTACTGGCGTGCACCACCACAACTGGCCTGTGCAGGACTGTCAAATCTTGCCAAGACAGGGTAAGAGGGTTTTGAAAAATTTCTTGCCTTTGAAAATAGTCTTTCAGTTACATTCTAGGCCTTAGCCAAAGTTGGTTGCCTCAGTGTTGCAAATGAGACTTTGGGTGATTGTCCAGGTAGCCAGTTGTCTCTGTCATTTGTTGCACATTTTTGAAGTTGCTTGGTTGCACTTCCTACTCACTCAAGTAACATTATTTCCCTTCTGGAGTCTTTGATGGAGTTAAATAATAGATAGTTATAGTTTTCCACTGTTATGATAAAAGATAAAATAGATCTAAATATTGTAACTGTAATTCTTGCTTGATACCTGTTACTATGTTAAGGCCTTTCTTTTTTGTTTAAACAGAAAAGGGGAAATGGTATAGGAGGTCCTTCTGTCTATGTGTTGCTTTCATTGGTTGAATAAAGAAACTTCCTTGGCCTTTTGATAGGGCCAAACTTAGATAGGCAGGAAGACAAAACTGAATGCTGGGAAGAAGGGCAGAGTGGCAGATGCCATGAATCTCCTGCCTGAAACAGACATAGGTTAGAACCTTGCCAGTAAGCCACAGTCACGTGGTGATACACAGATTTAATAGAAATGGGTTAATCAAGATGTGAGAGTTAGCCAGTAAGAGGCTAGAGCTAATGGGCCAGGCAGTGGTTTAATTAATACAATTTCTGTGTGATTATTTCGGGGGTTAAGGTAGCCGGGCAGCCGGGACAAAAAGCAGACCTGCTCCTCCTGTAACAGCTGTGCCTCTTGGTCTTTGTGGGACTCATCTGAATTAGCAATGCTTCCTCAAATGAAGCCATGGAAAGGAATCAGCAGGGTTGAACCTAGAAGGTGCTAAACGAAAGAAGGTATAGATGGCTCAAGTCCTAATTCTAATGAGGTGAATAGACAGGCAAGCAAAGTTAAATATACATTGCCATTTAAACAAGGAAACATTGATGGGTCAAGAGGCAATCATGCCCTGAGCTGGAGTTCCTGGGTACAGTGGGTATCAGAGGAAACATTGGCACAGCACAGCTGGAGACAGTTCCTCAAGTGGGCTGAAAATCTGATGGTGTTAAGAAAGAGCTGGGTGGTCTCCCACCCAGACCCAGGTCAGGGGTACACCAGCATCAGGGATCCTGGTTCACCTTCTGGAAGAAATAATTGTTTATCGTGTGGCACCAGATGGTAGATTATGAAATCAGTTCCTGGATTGGAAGCAGCATCTCAAAGGAGTAAGAGAGTACAGTTCATGTAAAAAATAAAATAAAATTTTCTACCAGGATGAGGTTAATCATCCATCCCTCTCTCCCTCGCCCTCTTTGTCTCTCTCTTTTTTATGATAGCGCACAATTATAAATGTGTCTGACTAAGTTATAAACATAGATGCTCATTAACTCCACACATCATGCCTGCCCTCCACTATCCACTCAAGACAGAAGATCTGTCACTGGTATTGCTTTTTAAATTTCCATACTGTCCTTGTTTTTAATGTATTTTCATTCACTTGGGACATGAAAGCTTAATGTTCAGCCTACAGCTATCCCAGAGATGGGTCTTGGAGGCTATGAGGCATGGACAGGCAAGGGAGCTCAGGCGGCTGTGCCTCGGTGTGTGACACCAACAAAATACTGAGAGGCTCTGGGCAGTCAAAGATTGCAGCCAGCACCTGTTCTATTCCCTTTGCTTCCTCCCAATGAATGTTTTTATATTTATCCAAATCTTAGGAGATCTTTAATTATTAAGCATTGGAATAATACAGATAAAGCCAGGGACAACTGTAACTGAAGTGATCATATTTGATACTTTGGATAGCAACAGCACACCATCCTGGATAGCAGAGGCACACCAGTCTGGATAGCAACAGCACACCACCCTGGATAGCAACAGTACAACACTCTGGATAGCAACAGCACACCACCCTGGATAGTAACAGCATACCACCCTGGATAGCAGAGGCAGACCACTCTGGATAGCAACAGTACAGCACTCTGGATAGCAACAGCACACCACCCTGGATAGTAACAGCATACCACCCTGGATAGCAACAGCACACCACCATGAATAGCAACAGCACACCATCCCTATTGTTAGCCCAGTGTTGCCTTGCAACTTTTTACGTCAATGTATACAACTCTATATTTTGGGAACAATTTTGACTCAACAATTTTCTGGTGTAATTTTTAATAACATTTATTTCTGTATTCCTCTAACAAGCCTCCATTCCCTAAAGGTTCCATAACTTGTCCAAATATCATCACTGGTTGGAGACCAAGTATACAATCCATATGTCTATTGGGACCTTTCCAGTTCAAAACCACCACACATCTGTATTCACCAAGCTATCTCACTGGCCCTGGTAAAAATAATTTTATTAAAATTTCTGCAGCACATGAATATGCCTGTGATAATGGAGAAAATGTTGAAGCATTTCTTATTTCGTCCTTTATTTATTTATTTATTTATTTATTTATTTATTTATTTATTTATTTATTTGGTTTTTCGAGACAGGGTTTCTCTGTAGCTTTGGAGCCTGTCCTGGAACTAACTCTTGTAGACCAGGCTGGTCTCGAACTCACAGAGATCGGCCTGCCTCTGCGTCCCAAGTGCTGGTATTAAAGGCATGCGCCACCACCGCCTGGCTCGTCCGTTATTTTTGAGCATTTCAATGCTACATATTCTGGCTGCTTCCCGGAGGTGGAATGCTGCACAGAACTCAGTAGAAAGTGAGCAAAATCATTACCACTTTCTTCCTTAATGATGCATTCCTGAAAGACAATGCTCCAGAGAGCAGTGGATACTTGAAGAGGAAAATGGAGGAGGGTTTATGTTTAGTATTAATTACACAACTGATGATCAGTTCCCTCTCTGATCGCAGAGCTGCCTCAAGAGTCTCTGACTCATTGTTGGCTGTGTGTCTTCTGGAGACATCCCTGACAGCTTATGAATCAAACTAATTGTAACTCTTACTTGGTTATGAAAAAAAATGACATGTGCGTTCTTCTAAATGAAGTCTTTCTCACACAGATTATAGGTTGCCACTGTAGATCAAGCAACATGTATTCTGGATTCTCACTGCTGGAGAATTAGCTGCTGAGTGGGGAAATGAGATACTTTGTTTTGCAGTTACGCTGAGGTTGATGACCCCTGTTTTCTGTGTCTAAACATAAGGGTTAGAGAAGTCTTGATTCACCACAAGTATGGCAAGCAGCTTGCCCTGACCTGGCTCCTTCACGTTAAGCTAGAGGAAATGAAACTGTAGCATGTAGTAACAGTCTAAACTCCCATTCAAGTTAGTTGCCAATCTCAACTAGAACTTAGAGCTTTAGTTGAATATAGTGATCCTGCTGCCCTGCCTACCTTTAGTTATCTGGATGACAGCCAGACACTTCAGTCCCCACGAACCCATGAAGACATGAGCATCAGGCAGAGCTGGGATTCCCAACGAGACTGGCTAACACCAGTGCTTAGTCTCTTGCTGCCACACTCAGAACTCCTGCTGCTTTGTACCTTTGCCCTGGTGGAGGAAAGTAAGATAGAGCCAGAGGAAGGACCATTCCATGGTTCAGTTTCCACTACTAGAAACAAACCAAGAATAGCCCTGGTGGGAAACAATGGACCCTACAAATGATGTCAAGGGGTCCAGCACTGTGATTTCTTTAGGCACAGGGGCATTCAAGGCCTAAGCCAGGCTAGTGAGCGCACTGGGACAGGAAGTTCACTTGGATGTTATTGTAGCTCACATGGTGGCTGGGTTTTTTTTCCTCTGTTAACTGGAATCAAAATCACAGTCTTGCAGTTGTCTACTTTTAAAAGAATTGCACAAAGAACGTAAAGGAAGAAGGGAAGGGCATGGGCTACTCCAGTCCACTGAGTTCCAGAAGAAAAAGAAGGGAAGAAAATTAGTCTTACTAGGTAAGGAAGAACAGATTAGCATGAAACTTCATAATGTGTGGGAGATTTGTGGGATACTGGCCCTTGGCGTGCTAGCTACCTCTGATAGAAAAAAAAATCAATTTGGTGGGGAGTGGATACCTAGGACCTGATCTGCCTCACTGCAGGTGGCACAGGAATGCCCCTGGGGATGGTCCAGCTGATTGTCTTGCCTTAATCCTACTTCCTCTTTCTAGTATGCACAGCCCATGGAAGCAAGCACTTAATATTTTCACTGAGGACAAATGAAGTTAAATTCACTCCTCTGTCTGGAGACTGGGGGTGGGAGGGAGGCCTCCCTTCCTAACCAAAGCAAGAGGTTCCCTTTTCTCCATTACTTGCTCACTGTCTTTTCCCACCATGGCAGAATTTCCCTCATCCCTCAGTCAGAAGCTTAAAACCCCTTCTCATTTGTTTCCCTCCAGGTTTATAGACACTAGTGAGAACCCCCTGACTTGGTTGGGTGAGTTTCAGTTATGCCTGTTGTCTGTTTTATTGGGATTTCTTTGTTGCCTTTTGTAAATATTATCCTATCTGGTTAGATACTGGGAGAGTGGAATTCTACCTTATAGTTTTAATATGACTTAAATTTGGCCATCTATCTTGTTCATATCCATATGGCTACCAAGAAATTGAACCATAATTATTGGCCATGAAATAGCTTTAATAAACTCCGAGAATCCATACGAATATATAGGGAAATGCGTCATTCCTGCCTATTGTGGACAATAACTGGGAGAATTGGTATAAGTGAAAAAGTTAACTTAAAGTGAAATGTCAGGTGAGCACTTCGGATTACACACTGCCTTACTTCAGAGAATGCTGTGTGGACTCACGGTTCTCAGGGGGGCTATATTGCAACTAACACATTCAGAATTCCTTCGTGGTTGGCACTATCCTAAAATCATAACAAGCAGCAAATCTTTGCATCACACTGCAACCTTCTAGTAGGGTACCCTTCATTCCCCTATTTGTGGGGGTCAAGCTTAGAACTGAGAGAATCAATAGGCATTCGTAAAAATCTTTTTAATCCATATAGATTCTTGCCTAAATAAACTTACAATAAATTTAAAGTGACCCATCACATCTATAGGCAACTGCTGAAGCTTACCCTCTACCCCATTTATTTTCAGAATGACTTGTCAGGTATTAGGTTTTTGTAGGAGCAAACGATAGAGAGTAACATTACAGTCACCCAGTTCCTGTGAGACCCAGGCCTTCTCTGTCTTATCCTGTGCAGTTTAAGCTTAGTCAAGAGCCAGGGTTCAGATGAAAATGCAGACAGCCTGTAAGTATAGAATTAGAAACAAGAGGAACTCACAGGATCAAACTGGAGTCCAAGGGAACTCAGCACTAACAGCTGTAGTTTCTGTGATCCTGGGATCGCTCACAAATAAAGATGCCAGACTTTCTGCAGAGGCAACCATCTTGGCTCTACTAACATTTTAAACCCATGAATATCGGGAATGTTATCCTAGTGCGGGAAGTCAAATCATGTGGCCAGTTTGTTTTCCACTCTTGAAGCATGGTGTGTGTGTGTGTGCGCGCGCGTGCACGCATGTGCGCGCGCGGGGGGAGGGGGGGCGGGCGTGTTACTTGATTTGACAATGGGAAGTGGCACCATGCAGCCCAAACTCCATGAAAACACTAGTCTCCTGACTTCTAAGTCTACTACTTTGAGAAAAGCAATGTGGAGGCCACGTGGCCTAGGGAAGAACACATCACATGATCAGACTTAGAAAACAGAATCAAAGCCTCTGAGATTGCCAGAAGTAACTGCCATCCTGACCTCTAACTAGAGCCATCCTACAGGGCCTGGCCTGGACGCTGATTGAATCCAGTCATCTGATTTAGCCACAACCAAAACAGCACCCACCACACACCTGCCACTTCCCAGATTATGAGAACGGAGGTTGCTTTGTTGCCTTACCTTTTACTTTTTAGGGGATTGTTTTTTGCAGCAATAGCTGGTAGAAATGCATTCCCAAATGAAACAGGCTCTACGCTCAGCCAGTGTGGGTGCATAGTGTGAAAAATCACACACTTCTCCCTCAGAAACCACTGCAGAAGATTCAACATTTTATCATACTTTAGCCTAGCACATAGCAAGTCAATAATCTTAACATCTTTGGGGAGATTGATAGATATTTTGGTTGGAATGAGAATCATCAAGTTCCTTTATTATGCTAATATGATTATTCAAACTAATCAATAAATATGGTTTTTAATTGAATCTTCTCATTAACCATGCCTTCCATCATTCCTATGCTGATCGGAATTTGTGTTTCCTGGCAGAAATTTTGCCTTTTTTTTGCCTTGGCAGGCTTGAGTTCATAAGTTATACTTTCCTTCCTCCACCCCTCTACTCTGCATTCTGGGCTATGCACACTCCATCCTGTTAGCAGCTGGAGTCCACCTCAGAGGATTCTTGGCCTGCACACATGGTGGACATGAGCACTCAGGCTCGAACCTGCAGAACAAAGGGCCAGTGCTGATTTTTCGGCTCTAGAAAGGTCAGACACCAGAAGCCCTTTAAGGAGACATTGAAAGATTATTAAATCTCAACAGGCCTACAGATTTACACACACCTAACAACTGACATATGGAGGAGAAAGAGCTATTGGGAAACGCCTTTGCTTTGTTTACTGTGTGAATTAGCACTAGCTGAGAACAATAGTCACTGAAAATCTGAATGTAGTATGACCTGTAAGATCAGGTAGAATGGGATAAATGCGCATAACCTCAGCTTTTCACTGGGGCAAATCTTTTAGATAAATTATTCTTTCTTTTTAGTGTAATAGAAAGAATGCAAATTAATACACCATCACCTCTATGCTTGACGGAATCCATAGGGTTAAAAGGGCAGAACTTCAATGCCACTGAAAGCCTGTAAGTTCCGCAGAGGAGGGCAACCTTGATAAGCCTCAACTTCTTCTGCTCTGAGTGAGGAAGAAAGGAAATCAGAATGTCAGAGAGGTCATCCTAGACCTTACAGGGGGGAGGTTCCCTACCTAAGTACATGAAATCTCACCAAGTCAGAACAGCTGGGGACATCTTCTATCAAATGACATGGGTTAGCTGACACAGCCTTTACAGGGTTATATGCCTCTCTACCGCTCAGGTATAGTGTGGCAGAATTGTCCTCAGATCACGGTGATCTCCAGGAATCGTGGTCTCCCATTTGTACTTGTCGGACATGTGGGTTAGCTTTCTATATCATGCATAGCTGCCAGGTTTACAAAGCCAGTGTCTCTCACACTAATGGTCCTCAGGAGGAGACAAGCAAAAGCATGGTGAGCCTGCCAGCCCCAGATGGTCCACATGAAGGAGAAATGCGGTTATTTTGATTGTTAACCTTCCATAATATAGCATCACCTAATAAACACTCTCGCATGGCTACTAAGAAATTCCTAGATTGTGCTAATTGGAGTAGGAAGACTCGTTCTAAATGTGAACCTCACCATCCCTTCAGCTGGGATGTCAGACTGAACACAAAGGAGGGAATACTTGAGACACAGGACTCATCTCTCTCTGCTTCCTGACTGAGGACACCAAGGGACCAGCAGGCCACACACTTCTGCTCCAGTCTCTTCACCATCATGTTGGGCAGTACCCTCAAACGGGGAGACAAAATAAACTTTTCTTCCCTTGCATTGCTTTTCTCGGGTACTCTGTTGCAGCATTGCAGCAATGTAGGAGAAAGAACTAACTGAAGCCCTTATCACAGATGTCCATTCTATTGGTCTCGTTGGTCATGGCCTGATCAGTGGAACAAAGAGGGAGGGGCTGAATGTTTCAGAGCAACTCAGTCTACTGCTAGAAGTGGTGCGTCTGTAACTACACTCATGTTAGTTAGCTACATCTTATTTGTTAATATATTCAGTTTTGCTTTTGGGAACCCTTCATCAAAACCCACTTCTTTTTGTTTCTTCTCGAGCTGATGATAATGTGGGCATCCTTACCTGTCCTTTCTCCCAGAAAAAAATCAGAACCCAGTGTCCTGACCTACCTGGCAACCCAGGTATCCTGCGTTGGATTTCATTGCCCAGTGTCCAGGAGTGTGGTCAGTCTGCACATATTTTTCTCCACGGGGCTATTTAGCCATCATAGGTTGTTCATGGCTGGTGCGACACTTGGTCTGCAGATAGATGACCTTGAGTGATGAGTCAACCAGAATCGGCTTCCCTCTGGAGTGTTTCACTGCTGGACTTCATGCTAAGTGAGATCTTGATTCTATGCGGAGTCCTTTTTGCTGAAATCATGTTCCATTATCTCAGACTCGGTGCAAGGCCCCACCCGAGACCTGCCTGCCATCTTCCTCTGAGTGCTGGAACTCAAGTATTCTTTGTCCTGCTCTAGAGAACACAGCTGTGGCCTTCCCCAGGGGACCTCCACACTCTCCCAGTAAGGACTGAGCATTTATCCACCTGATGAGTGATTTCTGGTTCCCTAGAGGCTCTAATTTAGAGAATTGAATTGACAGTTGATGGTAAACAGTTCAAGCTTAGAGATACCAACTTCCCGTCATCAGTGACTATGGACATAATTTACAATCTGACTTGATGAGTGCTTTCTTCTCTAACTTCATTTGGCTGGAGAGTGATTGCATGCGAGTGGTAATTTCATCCTTTCTACTGCTTTTTTACAATGTGCTCTCCAGAAAGCATTCTGGCCACCTCTTTACAAACCAGGGTGAGTGGAATAGTCACCCACAGTCCAGGTTGGAAGTCTCAGATTCTGCCTTGACATTAGGTTTTTGCTGAGCCATGGCTATCCTGATTTTTTTTTCTGTTGACATTATAGTTAAATTGAAATGAAATTGTATGTAGTTGGGAGTTTCAGTAACAAAATATGTTATACATTCAAGGAAAAGGCTTAATGGTTGGTGGCAGAGAGTTGTGGTTTGCTGAAGAATACATTGATTTTAATTTGGACGGGGCACTCTAGTCCTCTAGACTATGAAATAAGCAAGCCTATTGTGCTAGATAAAAATCCGTTCTTCCCCAAGTTGTGTTTGGTCATGGAGTTTTATTGTAACAATAGTAACCCGGAATAAGAATTCCACCTTCCCCACACACAAAAACTGGACATGCTGGCCAGAACGTCCTTGTCCTTCTCACACTTCTGGATTTGCTCCTCAAGAACCTACACAAAAGTCATATTGTGGTTGCAACCTCTTGACTGACAACCCTATTTAGGGAGGTTGTATAGAAATTAGGAGAGATGGAACAAGAGCCTCTCTGGTGCAGAGAAGTTACTGGGGACACTCATCACAGAGCACATGGAGCAGCTCACGGTTACTGGGGACACTCATCACAGAGCACATGGAGCAGCTCACGGTTACTGGGGACACTCATCACAGAGCACATGGAGCAGCTCACAGTTACTGGGGACACTCATCACGGAGCATATGGAGCAGCTCACGGTTACTGGGGACACTCATCACAGAGCGCATGGAGCAGCACACAGTTACTGGGGACACTCATCACGGAGTGCATGGAGCGGCACACGGTTACTGGGGACACTCATCACAGAGCACATGGAGCAGCACACAGTTACTGGGGACACTCATCACGGAGCACATGGAGCGGCTCACGGTTACTGGGGACACTCATCACAGAGCACATGGAGCAGCTCACGGTTACTGGGGACACTCATCACGGAGCATATGGAGCAGCTCACGGTTACTGGGGACACTCATCACGGAGCATGTGGAGCAGCACACAGTTACTGGGGACACTCATCACAGAGCACATGGAGCAGCTCACGGTTACTGGGGACACTCATCACGGAGCATGTGGAGCAGCACACAGTTACTGGGGACACTCATCACGGAGCATGTGGAACAGCACACAGAGCGGTTGTCTCCAGAGCTGGAAAAGGTAACTTCTACAAAGAGCCCACCACAGTGTTAGGGAAGTGTCTGCTTCCTGCATGGCCGAGGACAATTCCACTGGTACAGTTGAATTTGTTTCTAGACAATGCTCAGATGCCCGTGCCCTCTGTTAATGGCAGCAAAAAGCCTGGAACTCACACCATTCCACATCTTCTCCCATCTCAGGGCTGCTTCTGCTCCAAAGGGCTATTCTCCATCGTATATAAAAACTGTAACTGCTTTATTAAAGTGGGCATTGAATAAGCATGCAACAAGACTTTTCAAATAATAAGTATTCAGTGTGGTGAGCTTTAACTGGTCTGAAGCAATACTTACAAGGGGCCCTGGGAGGCAATCTTTGCAAGACAATGGACAGAGCAGCAATAGCACTGTGGCCAGAATGCAACTCCAGGGATACACAGGTGATGGGAATCGGCGGAAGGTGCCCATTCTCTCAGATGTGCAGGCTTGACCCTGGATGCAAGATAAGGTGTGCTCTAGTGTTAACTAGAGGGCAGTACTGGTAGCTCCTCTTCATACCCCCTGTGGATGTCTTCTAAAGGCCAAGGTCTGGGTGGGACCTGAGCTCTTTCATGTTGCTGGGCAATGTTAGATGAGACAAGATCTCCCTTTACAAGTGCGCAATGGAGCCACCTATGGCATGGCTCCGCACTGCTCTGGAATCCAGTATGGGAAGAGAAAAGTTATAGTACTTACCATCCCCCATGTGCAGTACAGTGGCTTAGTGCCCTAACCTAATTCAGTTGCATTTAAAACAATTGTTAGATATAAGAATTCTGAAGTAGAAAGGTTTAAAAATCCAACTATTCAGCATAGGCAAGAGAGGAGCTCATGAGGTCTCACCCTTATCTGAGAGCTCTTAGCAGCTGACATCTCTTTCAGGAGAGAGAGTCCATTTCTGTGGGGTGTGGCCTCTCAGAGGTCGTCCATGCTCCAGTGCTGGCTCTATGTAAGTGCACATACAGGCCTTACATAGACTCTAATTGGACTCAGGGGACTGTAAAAGGAAAAAGAAAATGAAGAGGTTATGAATTTGGGAGGAGGACATAGGAAGGTCTTTGAGAACTTGGAGGGGGCAGAGTGGGATAGAAACAATAAAAAATTAATAGTAAAAAGATGTGAAATTCTCACCTAGCAAATGGAAATTTAAAAATTTTTATATAAGAAGTTTATTCTTTGCTTGAGAAATGAATTAGCCTTAAATGTTTACCGTTTGCCCAGTTCACCAAAAAGAGGAGGCTCACACATAAGTATGAATAAGTTTAAATTCTAAACTTTATCAGATCTGTTTAAATTGGATTTTCTTGCTGGATGGTGGTGGCACATGCATTTAGTCCCAGCACTTGGGAGACAAAGGCAGGCAAATCTCTAGGAGTTTGAGTCCAGCCTGGTCTACAGAGCAAGTTCTAGGACAGCCAAGGCTGCACAGAGAAATCCTGTCTCAGGGAAAAAGAAAAGGTAAGGTTTCTCATGGACCTTCCGTCACAAAAGTAACACGAAATATACCAAAAGGTTTTTGTATTATTGCATTAGAACCATTGGGGTTCATAACGCCGTCGTTTGATTGGCAGAATGTAGAAATTTACTGAATAAACTCTGGAACCCTTGCATAGAACACTCTTTAAAAGAACACATTTTAGAAAAAAATGTATTGCCACTGGCACTAGATCTGGGGACAAAAGATGGCTTGACCAGAGCCCCCAGATGAAGCTGAGCTGTCTCGGAATCATTTTGCAATGTGCCAGAGTTCTCCAAGCTCTCTGAGGTAATATGAAGACTCCTAAGAGAAAGAAGGAATCATTGAGCTTAATGTGCAACTTGATTTTGGTTTTCCAAAACCATCCGCAGGGAACTAGTGTAGCCAGCATAAGTGGGAAGACCAGTAGAGCTGAGTGATGCCTGGTGCAGGGAGCACTGGGACCTGAGTCTGACTTTCTGAGCCTGAGCTTGAGTGTGTGTGTGTGTGAGAGAGAGAGAGCTGAAAGGCCGGTGGAAACAATAGCCTTGACATTTGTCTGCTGGGCTAGAGCTTGAGGGCTTTTGTTTCTGTGATGAGCTCCTAACAAGTCAGAGGGGCCGTTTGGCACTCACAAGCTTCATACCAAGCGTTTTTTGTAAGGGAAAAAAAAAAGACAAATTTCAAAGTGCCTGAGATTTCATCACCTTGCACGCAGGTTTGTATTGGTGGCTTGCTCTCTGACCCCACACGTCTCCCAGGTCTGATCTTGTCTTGGAAGAGTTGGTATTGTGTGCCAGCCATACCCAGATACCCAGGTCATGGACAAGCTTTTGTGTGGCTCATTGACTGTACCTCCTAAATCTGTCATTTTAGTAAATTTTCATTTACTGGTATATGTAAATGTGTGTGTGCGTGTGTATATGTATGTGAGTGAGGGTGTATGTATGTGTGTGTTTGTGGGTTTGCATGGGTGTGTATGTGAGTGTGTGAGCATGTGAGTGTATGTGCATGAGTGTGTGTTTGTATGTATGTGAGTGTGTGTTTGTGAGTGTGTGAGTTTGTGTGTGTGTGGAAGTGAATGTGTTTGTGTGTGAGTGTGTGTATGTGAGTGTGTGTTTGTGTGTGTATGTGTGTGTTTGTGTGTGTATGTGAGTGTGTGTGTTTCTGTGTGTGTGTGAGTGCACAAGCACAGCGTGCAGGAGTGAGCATGTGGAAGTCAGAGGACAACTTTGCAGAGTTGGTTCTATGCCTGCCATGAGTTGTAGGGATCAAACTCAGACCGTCAGGCTTATATGCAAGCACTTTGCCCACTTAGAAACGGTACTGAAACCCACTGTCTTTGAAGTGTATTTTAACGGCATTCTTCAAATTGTATCTGGAAGAGGGGGGTGTGTCACCGCACAGCTGTGAAAACCAGAGAACCAATTCTTTCCTTCCACCATGGTCTCAGGGACCAGACTCCAGTCGTCAAGCTCCGTGGCAAGCGCCTTTGCTTACAGATCCGTGTCAACGCCCCATTCCCAAACATTCCTCGGTGTTCTAAATCTACCGCGAGTCTTTAATACAACAAAAGAGACGGGTCTGTTTTACATAACATATGAATTTCATCTTCTGCGATTTTTCAGTACAATTTTTAAAAAGTTGGTCATTCATCTACATTTTGGATTTAAAATAGAGATTGTGACTTACATTTGGTTGTTAAATAAGGCTTGGAGTGGGAGGGAAAACCACTATATTTGATTCTCCATTTTTGCTCATGAAATCTGTGTCCCCAGGCGGGACTGACTTGGGGTATAGCATGCTTCATTACAGAATATGGAACAAAGGCTAATGCCAAGTGGGCCCCACATAGAGGATCTGAGTTCAGTTTGTAGGTGGTCTCTGAAAGCAGGATGAGGGACTGGGGTGGCAGGGAAGACACGGCAATGAGTGACAGAATGAGCTCTCCTGAGGCTCTTTAGAGGATACTTGGAAATGTCAGCAGGTGGACATGGGAGGATCACTGAGACCCGAGAGACTGAACACGGAATGGAACGAGCTACAGTGACTACCTGGGGAGTAGATGGGGCACTCTTGAGTAATTGCCATGTAGCATTTGACCTTTAAAAGTGGAAAAAGACAAATTTAAAGGAAATTCCTGTGTTTTAAAAGTCAAGCTTTTATTAGAAACTCACTTTTACTGAGATCTAACACTGTGACCACCAGGAGGGTCCTGTTAACTAAGAGTCGAGGGCCCACCCTATAGCCTGCAAGGTGCCAAGAAACATCAGTTGTCAAGAGCCGTGGCAGAAGGTGATACTAACATAGGGGAGTCTACTGATTGCTTTAAATACAATATATTAATATTTAAATTCTTCTATGTTGACTTTAAACTTTCCATGATTGCACTTATATGATTCTTTCCCCCAGAAATAATTATCTTTCTAGCAGAGGGTGGGAAAATGCCACCTGACTAAGATAGGTATATACAGAAGTCTGTGTTGGCTCGCATGCTAGGGTTCACTTCTAGTGTGCTCACTAATGCAGAGATCAAAAATCCACAGAAATCTCATGCGCCCTGGTGCTCTGTAGCTTCTTTTGGATGGTGCTTTGCAGAAACTCCCACTTCCGACTCCGTTTTCACAGTAGTTGGTAATCACCGGAGGAGACAGTGTTTATCATAGAGGAAATGAAATATTGGAAAATATTTGGCTTCCTTTTTCAGGGAGTGTGGGATATTAGCTGCCTTTCCCAAGTGCAGTGAAGCTTGTGGTTTATCACACACATGAACGGAAAGGTGAAATGAATGCTTTTATCTCACGTTGTCTGTTGGTATTTTGGGTTTTTAATATTATTCCTGCTTTTCTATTTTAGAATCAAAATAGATGAATAGTATCCTTGGGGAAATAACTATACCTTCTTTTATTACCCATGTGGAGAACTCTTATTGAGAGTTCAGTAAATAAGAATATAATAATATGGCCCGACCTCAGGAAGAGTTATGGGGTCTTTTTTCATCAGAGAAGCATTGGCTTCCCCGCCAGGCAGCCTTTCCCGTCACTGTTTAAAGTGTGCTGCCCTTTCTTCCCTTCCTCGCAGGAGCGGCTTCTGCTTTCCCTGCTGCCAGCTCACATAGCCATGGAGATGAAAGCTGAGATCATCCAGAGGTTGCAAGGTCCCAAAGCTGGCCAGATGGAAAACACAAACAACTTCCACAACCTGTACGTCAAACGGCACACCAACGTGAGGTACGGTGCACCGTGCAGGCCCTCAGTGGCATGGAGAGTCGGGCATCACATCACATAGTAACTCTCTGTTCTATGATGGTACAGTGGGGCCCACTCCTCTTACCCTTTTGATGCCGCTTCACATTGGAATGATATAATTTGGTCTACTTTATTTATTGGGTTGATACATAGTTTGTAAACCTGCTGTCTGTGACGGATAGGAACAGAGAAGAAGAGGTGGATGGTGATGTCTTTTTTTGAGAACCCCCACAGTCAGACTGCAGTATAATCAATATGAATGTCCATGAACTTTTTAGATACAATGGTCAATCCTTCCAGGTGTGTTTCCTGGCCTCCATGAAGCCAGCATTCCAGGGAGGTTGGATTATTGGGTTGACCAACTAGTGGCAACAGCCACAGGGGCCTGATGCAGATCTTTATATTTCTCATGGCAATAACTGCTTTGTCAAGACAGACATTGTCATAAGTATATCCCCAGAGAGTCATTCCTAGAATTATAGTGCTCAGAAGCCAGCAAGCTAACACTATGGGATTCTAGCCAAGAAGGAAGATGTATGAAACATCTATTGCCCCTGATGTAGAAGGCAACCTATAAGGCCCCTCCCTTCAGGCTGGGAAGGAGCCGCCTTCCTTTATCCCCATCCACAAGCCACCGCACAGCTGGTGCTCCTTTCTTTTCCTCTCCATCCCAGGCACCTCCTTCAGGAGTTTGTTCTCTCATCCACTCATTGTGCTGATGCCAGGCTTTCTGTTAATCCCCGTAGTCCTCTGCAAGTATCCCCGGCTGTATCTGTTATGCTTTGTTGATAATCCTTAGTTGTCAAGGAAGATTCTTGAATCATACTTCAGTATATCCAGGGCCACATATATGATTAATTGAATATCAGCTAGAAGTGGGCCAAAGCCTCTTCCCCAAATCTTGACTCTCAACCCCGGGTGTTGAGCATCTGCTAGAACTGGAACCCAGTCTGTTCTCCAAATCTGGACTCTCATCACAGCTACTGCCTCCCGGGCCAGCTGTTTTAAATCAAAGTTTTGAAATCCAAGATGAAACACACACTTTACATAAAGTTAGATACATAGCTCATTTGGCATCAGACCTTACAAAAAGGTACCCAGAGCCCGTGACATGCAGGACCCAAGTATAGGCATAAATAAGTGGGCAGTAAGAAACTTGTTTCACCAGATGGTACTTAAAAGAGAAACAATGGTGACAGGATGGGAATTGTGGTGGAAAGCATTGAATGAGTGATGGGAGAAAGCCTAAGTCTATTTAAAGAAAGTTATGGCCCATTAAGCAATAAAATTGTTTAAAAGTCCTGTTTGCCTTTGGCTGTGTAAGCATTTCATCTATAAAGTTAAAGAAGCAAGATGTTAATGTTTCTGGTGTCTGGGGGTGTGCCGTTCAAATGCTTCCTCTCTCCAGCTTTCTCCCACCCAAACTGCTGCAATCCCCCTCCCATTGCAGGAGCTAATTTCAAGGCATTTATTTGGGTAATCAAAGCCTGCAAAGAAACGCGTGGTGGCGTAAGCAGCCACTGGACATCTTGATGGACAGCATGGCAACCTCAAGCAGTGAATGAACCCCTTCTACCACCTGTATTACTTGTCAGTTGTTATTCATCAGAGCACCCCCGCATCTCACAGCATCTGTGGGCTAGAAGTTTAAAAGATGTTTGTCCAGGTGTTTGAGGCTTGGACTCTGCTGTGAAACTGCAGGCCAGGTGTTAGATAGAGCTGCCAGAGGACCTGCCTTCTATGTGGCTCCTGCCCTCCATGGATGGTTCACATTGGGGTGTTAGCTAGACGCCTCAGCTTCTCTGGTTCTCACCATCAGATGCCCGGACATCCTCACAGCATGGCAGCCCAGTTCTGCCAGCACAAGGAATCCGTTGCTGGGCAACTGTTTGCCTCCTAGTTCTGCTTTGGTGTCCACTAGACATGGGATTTATTCCTACTAGTAGCAGTTCCTAGCACTAATGAAAATAGTAATTTCTCGATCTCAGGACAGCAACTATTGGTGGCCTTCTGACCCTTGATCGCCTTTCTCTGGATCTTTCCCAGTCATTCTTAAGCATGCACAGACACAACATTTGAAAACAAATGAAAGCAAAATAAAAACAAGTGTATTTTTGCTTAATGCTACATATCGTCTGGCTGAAACTACATCTTGCCTTCATAGCTCAGGACACAGAGAATTTTTCTTTACTTTGATTGGTTTTCCTTGTCCTCAACTTTCTACCTCTGGTGTGAACCCCTACCAAGCCACAGACCTAATTCATACCAACTTCCCCAATCCAGAGCTCCTATCTCCAGATCTGTGTAATTCTTCTGTTCCTTGTTGCGTTGACTGTGCAGGCGTGCAGGCCGTACTGAGAAAACATGCCAGTCTTCCTGTCGATATAATCTTGATGTTTCCTTTTCTTCCCCTGAGCTTCTTCTCATCTGTAAATAAGTGATATTGTCACTCTTGAGGCTCCCTTGTGCTCTCTCCACTCTCCCAGGACTTCACTCTCTTTGTAAGACATGGAACCCAGCTGGTTCTCATTCACCTAGCGGGTGACTTAAGGTAACAAAACCAACAAAGATAAAATGGTCTTCTTCCTGTGCAAGCTCATGACCCGTCTGAACCTAGATTCCAAACACAGTTCACCCAGGAACTGTTTTTCAACTTAAGTATCTTCTCCTGGATGCTCCCTGCCAAAAATCTAATCAGTTGCAGTGTGCGGTTCATCTTCCTTCTGTGTCTGACCATGTCTCCCCATATGCAGACCTTGCTCAAGCTCCAATGGCCTGCCTGCTTCCACGGTGCACCGTAGATCATCCTCACCCGACCCCATCCCCGTGTGAGCCTTTATGCAGTAATTCTCAACCTTCCTGATGTTCCAACCCTTTAATACAGTTCCTTATGCTGTGGTGATCCACCACCAACCATGAAATTCTTTACTACTTCAAAGTTGTAGTTTTACTACTGTTATGTATTATAATGTAAATATCTGTGCTTTCTGATGGTCTTAGGTGACTGCTGTGAAAGGATCATTTGACCCTCAAAGGTGTGGCGGCCCATAAGGTTGAGAACTACTGTTTTGGAGCCTCACGGTTCCTTTTACAAAGTTTCCGATATTGCATCACAGTCTCTGCTTACTCTTTTCATTTCTCCATTGAAAGGCAAGCTCCGGCGTAGCCTATGATCTCTCCGGCCAGCCTACCATGGGGCTGCTTTGCCCAGTTCAGGTTCTAATCATCATTAAAGCTGAGGAAGTGGCTTCACCCACCTTCACCTATTCCTTTTCCAGAGTTCTTTGTATCAGGTGCTCCTTCTCTGAGTGAGCAAACTTAATCCTTCCTCTTGGAGCATGGCTCAGCCTCTGCCAGCCATTCCTCTAAAGGGATGGTGGAGGGAATTAGGCATGGTTTGAGAGATCATGTGAACAGAACAGAAAGGCCAGTCTCTCCAGAAGCCTACAGAAGTCACCTGTCCCCCAACAGAGGAATGCATCTCTCCCCAATAAAGCCACAGCCTGTGCTTTGCTGCAGAGTCCTATCCTGATCTGGCTGCGACAAAGATGATTGGCACCATGTAGTTTTGTTTTCAATGTGGTGAAATGGGCACAATGTTTTACAGTTTAACCACTTCTAAGGGAATAGTGCTGTGGGAGGAAGTGTTCTCAGAGCTTTCCCACTGTCTTGATCATTTCTGTTCCCACCCCCATGAATCAACATACCCCGACTTCCTCCCCCAACCCAGCACCCACCATCCTGCCTTCTGCCTACAAGGGCTGCTTTAGTCTAAGGCAACATGTAATCACTTAACATTTGACATTTTGTGCCTTCAAGTCCAGCATTTCCTGGGATTTCATTTCTTTCCCAGGCTGACTAATATTGCAGTGTATGTAGAGATCACAGTTTCTCTTCCCATACATCCACAGATGGACTTTTGGGTTGGTTCCACCCTGCCTTGGGTATAAAGCAAATTCGGACATTCATGCGTCAACATCTGCTTGAGTCTTTAATCCCACATCTAAATCTTGTTCTTAGGGTTAAATTTTTCAGGCGCTATTGCAGTGTGTTCCATAGTGGCTGCCCCCCCCCTTCGCTTTCACCAGCAATGCACAGTGGATCCAACTCTCCACATGGCTGCCAATTTCCACATCTTGCTTTTTGGGGTTTTGTATTTATTTTTTTGTTTTAATAGCCTTCCTCATGACTATTTCTACTCCATGGTACATCTCAAGCCTTAACATCTTCACTAAGTGACTGTTCAGACTCAGAGCAGGAGTGTAGGCTAATGTATAAAGCCTTCATGACCATCTGGACTGTGCTATTGTATTTGAAAGGGTTGGTGCACACACTGGCACATCTCACTGGTTCTTTTTGGGGCAACTCACAGCCACCCCCACTCATCATCACATATGAAAATGAAGCTGTCACATCCAAAGAGTGAAGTTCCCTGAACACTCACCTCCCGCCTGCATGTGTCCCTCTCTCCTGACAGTCTGCCATTTCCCTTTGCAGTATTTAACAGGAGTCACGTTGGAACACTCACTGGTGTCTTGATTTGTTTAATGTGTCACCCCAAGTGAAGTCTGAGCCTGTAGGAAATGATGCAGGTCAATCGATTATTGATTCCTTTTAGAAAGGAATATTATTGCTTTGAATTTTTTTCATTTGAATTGGTACACACGGGATTGGACTTTAGCATCTGTTGCTTCTGCTGTAGGAGTTTATACAGTTTGGGTCACATGACAGTTAAAGTGGGACCTACATTCCACTGGTCACCTGGGTTGCTTGAGTGGGAAGGCAGCATACACCGGGAGGAGAGTGGGAATAAGAAACGAAAGGCCTGGAACTAGACCAGTGTGATGCGGCAGCTTGTCTCTTCCCACTAAGTCCTCAGGGAAACTGCGGTTGGATATGATGTATGATAGAGGAATAAAAAAGAAATTAAAAATAGTTTTTTAAAATGCAGCACTAGAAAAATATTTAAATGGTGATGTATTTCAAGGTTTATGCATTTCCTGTCCAGGAAATAGCATGTTTCTCATGAAACTACTAAGCACAAAATATTTACTCTTTTCTAATAGGAAACTGCCATGACTCATCTTTACAATGTAATATAGACTTTTCTCTTCCCCACCTGTTCCCACAGCATCTTATACGCTGACATCGTTGGGTTCACCCGACTTGCAAGTGACTGCTCCCCTGGGGAACTGGTCCACATGCTGAATGAGCTCTTCGGGAAATTTGACCAAATTGCAAAGGTGGGTTTTCACCATGAAGATGTATAACATCCTGGCACATTTTCTCTCCTTTGAGAACGTTTGCAAAACCTGTTGGTTTTATTGCCCTATCCAGGATGAGGATACCCTGGCATGCAAGTTCTGTGTGTTTTCATCTATTTCTAGCAGTCTGCTTACATACAATTCTACACTCAAAATGGTGAGATTCTCTTGGCAACTGTGTCCACCTTGGGCTGTTTGGGAAGGCCCTTGGAGGCATTTCCACATGAAAGTTTAATCATTCTCTCTTCACACAATTAAGTAAGATTCTAGGGGGAAAAAACCTAAGGTATGTGGTGTGTCTTTTGTACAAGCCCTTTAATTACTATTGCCTCATTTTTATCTTGTAGCTTTTGTGCCACTTAAACAGACACGTCAGTTCACAGTCATGCTGTGTATGTGTGTACATGGGAAATTTCACAAAAACTTGACCTCGAGTTAGCAAAATGTGGATGAAAAGCATTTATTTTTTTCAGCTCTTTGCTTTTCATTACATACTTCTTTTCAGCCTGATTTTGTCTCTGAATGTCTTCATTACACCTACTAGTATTAGTTACTTATAAACAGAAGAATTGCTCTGCATGGGTCATTTTTAAACAACTGCCAACAGTATCTTAGGAAGAAAGTTGGTCTACAGATGAGGACATGGCCCCTCTCCCCAAGTATGCTATCTTATCGTGGGCATCATCCCAGCTCCCACTGAGAAAGGAGGTTAACATTTCAGTGAGAGAATAGCTCTGCCTCCCTCCTTTTCAAAGAAAAGTGTTAAGTTTTGTAAGTTAACATTTAAAGAAAAAAAAGAAAGGGTGAAACTTAATGACTTGAATTCTCCCGTTTTTATTGCATTACCTAATGATGTTAGGTTGAAGAACATGACCGGAACAACATCCCTCATGTCCACATGATCATCTCTATGCTGTCTGCGCCTCTTAGGACTCACATCTCCCCATCCCACAGGGATCAGTCATGCTGGAACAGAACCTAGTGTTCAAGTGTGATTTCATTGTAACTAGTTATATGTGCAGTGATTCTACTGCATGTGACAGATACGGGCAACAGGAAGTGTGTCGACAAAAGAATCTGGAATGACACACTATTCCCCAGAATGAGTGGGTACAGCGTGACTTCCTCTCAGAATGTCTGAGCTTTCTCTGAGTCCAGTCCAGCTGATGTGGTCAAAGACAGGATCCATTCTAGATGATAGATCACGACACGGTTAAATACCATAAATGGAGCACCATAAGCAAGCAGCCAGCCCAGCCCACTGAGTGAATACTGGGTAAAGCAAGTCACTTAAGTGGCTGCTTAAGGTCACAGCTGGCCACTGTTGTGAACACCAACATTCTGCAGACATAAACTAGCCATTCAAGAAGTGTGCGAGGAGCCTGACGAATGAGTAATTTGCTTCTTTCTTGTTTCTGACACTACACTTTCCAGTGTAATAATATTTCCAATAGCATAAGATTACTAAATATGTCATCAATAGTGCTATAAATAAGCATAAATGTCCTGGCTTGTGAGTTATTAGTCAGTAAAGACATATGCTGAAATGTCCAGTAACTGCACACAGGCTTACAAAGATGTCATATCTGCTCATTTGTAAACCCATGTTATTCTCAGAGGAAATAGATTGTGTTTAGAACATTTTTGGTTTTGTTTCATTTTGCTAAAGAGCTGCTTGAAAAAAAGGAAGGTAGGATGGACGCATATGAATGAGACGATCTAAGTATTGTAATGCAAATTACAATACTTAATGTAAGCGTGATGTAAACAAACCAGATGAGCTGGTCAAACTTTTCTTGTTTTTAGTTAATTAGAATTATTTTTGAGTCATATACACTTGTGTGACTCTGGGTGCATAAGAGGGGATCAAGATCTGAAGCTGGAGTTAGAGGGTTTGTGAGGGGCCAGGTACAAAAGCTGGGAAGTAACCCTGGGCCCTGTGCAGGAACAGTAGTGGCTCTTAACCATTGAGCTGTCTCTCCAGCCCTAAGCTGGTCAAACTTTGTGTAGAAGAATGTATCCTAACATCAGAAGTGGATTCTAAATGATTAATCATGTTACATGGTAGCTTATTGGCGTGTGAAGACATTTATCAGATAATATGTGTCCATACATAGGAGTCTTCTGCAAGTTAAAAATAAATGAGAAAACCCCAACATAGTAGAATAGCATACGATTCTAACTCATATTAAGTCTAACTGTGCCATCCTGGTCTGGATGACGCCAGTCTCCACAGAACGCTCATTTGTCCTGCAGAGAACAATCCCTCTCTGCTTTTCAGGGGAAACTATCCCAAAATCCTCTCAGTATGCCCTGCATCTTCCCCTTTCCATCATTCCTCCTGCTTTGGAAACGGGCCGTGAAGGAAGCCCATGTTCTCATCCCTCTCTCCACACACCCTGTCCATGGGAGCTGAGTCAACAGGGCCGGCAATGGGTGCCGTTCAGCAAATGTGAATCATTGTGATAGCACCATGCAAATGAGGTCTCTGCTTTCTTCTTCCAGGAGAATGAATGCATGAGAATTAAAATTTTAGGAGACTGCTATTACTGTGTTTCCGGGCTCCCTATATCTCTCCCTAACCACGCCAAGAACTGTGTGAAAATGGGACTGGATATGTGCGAAGCCATAAAGTAAGTGTATCCCTCGGAAGCACTGCACTAGTGCAGAACAATTTTGAGTTGTATTTCTCACCTGCAGCTATTTCTGTTTTCCATGGACTGGCACTAACTGTACACCTAAAAATAAATATGCGGAAATAGATCTCTTGGCATGAGGGGTCCGCAGTCCAGTACTCAGGGTCATTGTTATCAACCACTGGTTTCAGAGAAACTGAGTTAATTTGTTGGTTTCCGAAGTGATTCAAACAAACTCCTCTCAAGGGCTCCACATTGTGTTGTAAATTACCTGTTAGTCTCAGGTATGATGGATGAGGGGATAAAATCAGTTTGCTTTCTTAAACCTCCAAGAATGGGTGAAAGCCTGGGCATCTCTCATCCATTCGGGGAATTCTTTGTTCTTTGTCTCTCTGGCACAAAGAAACAGCATTTGTATTCCCGTTATCGAAGCCTGAGTCAGGAAATCTAGTGAAGGGTTACCCTTTGGGGAAACCACTTATTTTTTTTTACGTCAGTAGTGCATTTCGTGGCAATTTTGGCATGCCCTGGTTCCATCATTATGCCACGCCCAGGCCGTTGTGAGATGCTAATGCTTTGCTTTACTGTGACGAGCGATGGGAACCATCTGTTTTCTGCAAGGTGCTGCTGTCGATCTCTGTTCCCTTCCTCGTTTCCCCTGGGGGAATTCTACCCAAGTGCTGGGATCATATTCCTGGACACTTCTTTTGTAATAATATCTTAAGTAATAAATGATAGAAGCAAGCATTGCCCAACACGGGAGTTCTTCACTGGCCTCTGTCAACAGTCATCAATAGTCATAAAATATAAGAGATGATTTTTAATTGCATTCCTCTTCATAATATATTATTAAAGCCTTTAAAATTATTTTCCTTTTTAATTAAAGAATATATTCAGTTGATAAGATTTAACCTTATGATTATTTCTTAAATATCCATTTTTGAGCTGAAGTTATTAAGCTCCCAAATAAGTGATATTGTTCCTCTGCTAGCAGAATATGTTTATCAGGGGCATGCACATTAGAAATTGAAAATGGTATTTGATGGAATCTGATGCTGCAAACAGTGATATGCAGACATTTGGGTTTGAACACAGCAGGAAGTCATGCACAGTGGATCAGTTTTGGATTCATGTTAACTGGGGACATGAAAACAGTAGCCTGAATGCCTTGTCACTATTGACCACTCCAAGCAGAGCCTGGAGCTTTGGGTTCACTCCTAGAGTGTTTAGGAGATGCTACCCTCCCTCTTGCTCCAAAACAGCAAACGGTCTCTGCCATGGAAGGGTCTATGGTACATTGCCCAAAGTCTGAGAGGTTCTGAATAATACAACATGCAGGGAGATTGGCTGTGTGCTGAAGGAATAAAATGGCACTAGTGAGCTATACTCACGTCTCTTCTTTTTAGGAAAGTGAGGGATGCTACAGGGGTTGACATCAACATGCGTGTAGGAGTGCATTCTGGGAACGTCCTGTGTGGTGTGATTGGTCTCCAGAAGTGGCAGTACGATGTGTGGTCTCATGACGTCACTTTGGCCAACCACATGGAAGCTGGAGGAGTCCCTGGGTAAGATAAACCTTAAATTCTTTCTTCAAGCTGATGGCTCAACTAGACAGACCAGGTCAACCAGGTAGTGCCGGCTTGCTGAGTTTTAGATGACTACTCTTGCCTGTGTTGGTATCATGATAACCTGTGTCCAGTGGCCTCTTATGAAAATCACTTGGCCTTACTCTCAGGATAGTGTTAGAGGCTTACCTAGAATGTAAAAATAAATAAATAAATAATAACTCTCTAGGCTTCCTCCCTAGCAACACACACACACACAAACTCAAATGCCAATTCTACAAACCTGAAGCCTTTATCCAAGCATTGCAGATATCACATAGTAAACTCTAAGCCTTTCTTTGTCTGCATATTTGCAAATGTTGATCCGAACTGCTGTTGGATGATGCAGTGCAGGCTTGGCATCGCTCTAGAACTGGTGCATCTACAAGCAGTAGACTGAGTCTCATAGGCAGCCATGCATGTGATTCTCACATGTGAGGGCCGTGATTCCAGGGCACACAAGAACAAACACTGAGGAGGAAATGCACGCTTTCACACAGCTGACACTTCTGCTGTCACACCCCGGATGCAGATTTAGACAGATACTCCCGTGAAAATGTGTTATCATCCAATATTTTCTGACGAGGTTCACCACACCTGCTGTGCAGGTTTCTGTGAGCACAGAGGATCCACAAGTGTTGGTGACTGAGTACCCTAGATGCCATTCTTTACAGTAATGGCCAGTCCAACACAAGCTTCCACTGAAGTCAGTATCTCAGAGGACACACTGGTTTTCCTTCACTAGAAGAGAAACTGTTCCCCAAACAGCAAGCAAATAGAAAATCTTTCTTTACATCTATCCCTTTATGTGTTTAAAATTCCATTTCAGACGTGTGCACATTTCTTCAGTCACCCTGGAGCACTTGAACGGGGCTTACAAAGTGGAGGAAGGAGATGGCGAAATTAGGGACCCGTATTTAAAACAGCACTTGGTGAAAACCTACTTTGTAATCAACCCCAAGGTCAGTACCACTCTACAGTGTAGATAATTAGCTCATTATTTCTGTGACTGGGAAGCAGGGAGTGAAAACATCATTGCAGGTGATGCTCTTAGCTAAGAACTGATGAGTCTTCACCCTCAAAACCACTTTAAATGCAATCAGTGGCTTGATTATAGAAGACGCTTTGCAACGACGAATTCCAGTGCTTATTCAGAAGACAGTTGAAATGTTTTGTCTCTCTATGTGCTGAGGGGATGGATGAAGGGTGCGGGTCAGGATTATTATAGAGGTCTGTCATGTTGCACAGTGCCACCTGTAAAAGGCTCTCAGTGAGCACAGCCTTGAAACCTGTGAGTTAAAAAATAGAGATTCTTAATGACGTCATCAAAACATGAAAATCTCCTATGTTGAAGTAAGATAACTGTGTGCGGATAAAAAAGGAGAAAGTTTTTCAGGATTAGCAAGCAAGTCTCACAATTCATTTGTGTGAAAACGTGGATACATGCAGACCTGCTTCCCTTGTGTGCCAAAAGAGCCCATCACCTGAGAAATAATCAGACAAGAGGTGCTGTCTGTTTCGTCTTGTGTTCATGCCACCTATGAGAGGAAAGCCAGGGATTCGAGGCTTTCAGTGCTGTTCATTTCTCTCAAACTCCTGCCAGATGGGTATTATCATCCATCATAAGACCCTGAAGCTCTGGGCAGTTGTATAACTGTCTCCAAGTGACACAGCTGGTCAATGGTGACGAATGCAGGAATATGGGCTTCTGAGTCATGTCACCTAAGTTCACAAAATCAAGATCAGATTCACGGGCATTTGTCTGTGATGGCTTCCCTGTAGCCTGGGGTTTCACTGCTAAGGGCACACTTGTAATTAGTTTCACTGTTGACCTGGAGGTCAACATGAGTATCATGAATGGCAAGCAGTGGATAAGTGACAGGAAGATATATTCAGGCCAAGAGCCACAAATTATAGACACGTGAGGCCACCACCAATATGACCAGCACAGCCAAATCTAGTTATAAAACCACCAAAACAAACTAGAGCAGATCCAAGTTCGGCTGAAGGGTTGGTTTACTTCATGAATTATCATCCACTAATATACCTACCACTTTCACTGAGTTTTGCTATGTAGAGATAAAGCAATTGACTTGGTCCAATGAAACTGGAGCAGGACCAGGGAGGGAGGGGGAGGTTGGGGTGTACCAGTCATGATGCTGTTTCTCCTCCCAAGGGAGAGCGACGGAGTCCCCAGCACCTCTTCAGACCACGCCACACCCTAGATGGAGCCAAGATGAGGGCATCTGTCCGCATGACCCGGTACTTGGAGTCCTGGGGAGCAGCCAAGCCCTTCGCACATCTGCACCACAGGGATAGCATGACCACAGAGAATGGGAAGATTAGCACCACGGTAAGCCAGCCTCAGAGCCATAGGCATGGTAGGAGAGCTGCGAACTCCTCGTGCAGCAAAAGATTGGGCATCTCCAGCCAAAATGCTTGTCTGCAGTGATGTCTGTGTGGACCTCTGAGTCCATGGGGCCTTTGAATCCAACACTGAGCAACTTTGCTCTTTGACTCCATAATTTAACATATCATTATTTATGCAACTGACTGTGACAAAACTATCTAACCAAGTTCTTTTTTTTTCTTATGAAGTAGAATACCATGAGCATTTTAACAGGAGTAGATGTGAAGGCAGATGACTGTTCATGGGCATGGCCAGGACTGCTCCAATTCCAGATGTGCAGACTCTGTAGCAGCGGTGCCTGCCCCATCGCTCTGCATCCCTATTCTGGTCCCAGCCACAGATACCAAAGGTCCTCACCATGGGGACTTGCAGAGTAAGATGCAGAAAAGACTACGGAAAATAGGTCTAGAGGGAGCAGGAAGAGTAAACACAGTTAGATGGTTAACATAGTTCCAACCGGTATTTCAGTCCTAAAACCAAGTCCGGTTCCATGTGTAGTGGCAGTGACTGATTAGGGTGCGGTTGAGATCAAATGCAGCACTTTATGATTCTCACTGAGGGAGAAGGAGCGTGTCAAGATGCCAGGTGAAAGGCGAATTCCCATCTCTTCCTCAGGCCTCAGAGACTGGCAACAAACCCTTAAATCCAACTGGCGGGAGCTATAGGCTAATCGTATCTGTTTCTACAACTTCTCTACAGTTCTTACATTGTTTCTTTTATTTGTGAGATTATCCTATAATTACATCATTTCCCCTTCCCATGCATCCCTCCTGGCTCTCTACCAAATCCATAGACTCTTTTGTCATTACTTGTTGTTCCATACTTAACTGAAAAATCAATGTAAAACAACGGAAGGTTGTGACTGATCAGTCAGCAGAGGACGGTGTGGGGCAGGTCCCTAGAGTTTTCATTCTAATGGTCAGAGGGAGATCACAGTGGAGTAAGATAAATGAATAAGGTTACTTCAAGTACAATCTGCCCCGTGAGGAAGGGAAACTTAAGTGGATCAGGGAGTAAAGGGTGTCTGCCCTAGGTAGATGACTGTGAAGTCTCAGGGGAAAGAACAGAACACTGGAAGGAACAGGCAGGAGAGCAAGGTCAAGTCCCACAGATGACTGAGTGTGGCATCTGCTGGGGAGAGAGGGGAGGCAGGTGTGACTGGGAGTCATCAACCATGGTGAAAGGAAGCTGTCTAAGGTGAGATGACAGGCTGAAGAGTTCACGTGACCCTTTTGGGGTGTCTTAAACTAGCAAGGATTGCGACAAAGATGTATGCTTTGGAGTGGCAGAGTGGGACTGCAGAGTCTCCAAGGCAGAGCAGTGTCCTCTCCCGCCGAGACTGCAGCAGCAGACACCGTGAGAAGCCCACTCACGGTCTACCTGGAAGGTGGAGCAAATGAGGTTTGATGGTGGCATGGGTCCGCACCAACAGCGCATCCCACAGCTGGAGAATGGTGATTCACTGAGGTGATCAATGCATGGAAAGTTGGGTTATTTAAAATGGAAAAATCAAGACCTTTCTAATAACCACCATCAAGTTGGCATGTCTTCTACATACTTCAGTCCAACAAGGTAGACCATGGGTGGTATGCAAGCCTGAAGCTGTCGAAACTGGAGGCTGTAGTCGGTGTTGGGAACTGAGGGTCAGGGTGAAATCATCAGGAGAGAGGGGTCCACTGTAGGAGGCCTGCAGCATCCTGTATCTTCCAGCCCTTAGGGCACTTAGAACAGGAATCCCTGACTCCAGTGTCCAGTTGTCAATTAAAATCAATGTTCCCAGTCACAAGAAACTTGAAGCCGAATTTCTTTGAATATCCACTGCAGGTGTAGCAGAAATGTCCCCGTGGTCTTTGGCTTTTGTTTTTTGTTTTTGAACTCTTGCTGCTATTATGCAGTGAGATATCTACCTGCCAGCCCTGACCCGTGTCTCCCTTCCACTCTTTCTGGAACTTCCAATTGGTCCTGTGATATTTCTTCCATCTGTCCATTGTCCCTTGAGTCCACACATTTAACCCGTGGTGCCATTTGTTATGACCTGGTTCAGTGGTCAGTCGTTGTATGGACAGTGTCTGTTTGTGTTTTAAAGACCATCTATTATTTGTGTGACATTTCCAGGTGACTGTGAGCTTCTGACAACTCTGGGGGGCCACCATTTAAGCAAAATCTAAACATTTCAAGATTGCAAACTTTTAAAAAGCAAAATCATGTTGTTACTCCCAGCACCCCAATGTCTAATGTTTTTGCATTACACCAACATTTTAAGTGTTTATGATAAGCCCTTTTCTTCGTGTGGATTATCACGTAGTTGTTATTTATATGGATTATCACGTAGTAATTTTTTTAAACCATACTCACCATAATAAAAGAAGAAACGCGTACCATCTCAGGATCATTGCCTCCTTCTTCCTGGAAGATGCTTTTGACACTAATTGAGTTTCTTTGTTTTTAATTGCAGGATGTGCCAATGGGTCAACATAATTTTCAAAATCGCACCTTAAGGTAGGGCTTGTCATTGACAGTTTAATTTCTAAAGGCATATTGCTTGTTATTTATCTAAGAGTAATTATCGTCAATTAGAGCTATTTCGAAGATGTCTTCCAAAAGAGCAGCTCCTATAAAGAGCCCTATCAAATTACTTCCAGCTTCTAAAAATAAGAATATTATTGTCTTGTTATTAGGCTTGAGAGAGAGAGCAAGAGAGAAGGAAAACACCACCTGCTCAACTCTTTGTCTGCTGGGGATAGAGTGTTTTCTTGAAATCCCTCTTCCTAGTAGAGATAGAGTTTTTAAAAACCTGAATTGTTTTACATTTTTAAATTGCTACTTAGAATCTATGTGTTGAATCCCAACGGTGACCCAAGCTGCCCACCCTCCTCAAGACAGAAAATCCTTTTAAATTTTCTCACGAATCCTGCCACTATCCACAATGAAATCGTATTGCTGTCTTTTTATTTAATTTTGTGTGTGTGAGCATTTGGATACATGTATTAAGGTACACCACACTTATGTAGTGTATTTATGTGCACCACATATATGTAGTGTCCACTGAGGCCAAAAGAGAATGATTGAGCCCCAGATTGTTATCAAATGGGGGCTGGGTCCTCTGCAATGGAAACAAGTGCTCTTAACCTTGGAGTCATCCCTCTGGGGCTCACTACATTTTTTGACCTCACACCCCTCTGTCTTCCATTTTACTCTAATGTCAGAATAATTGATGTAAGATACTGGCACAACAGTTAAGGCCACTTTCCTTTCCCTACAAAGAGACTGCCGTTGATGTGAACAAAATGGAAGAAAAATGTAAGATCCAACATATTTCCCTGTAGAATATGCAATGTGTCCAAGTGAAAAGTAAACACACCTGTCAAGCCCGTTTGTTTTCCCAGAACCCTTCCATATGACTATTGCAACTAACTCTAATTTGTATTTTTGCAAATTTGAAATTTTAGCATTGAAGTGTAATACTTTCATCCTTATGTTCTGAAGTTGATAAGGCTTTTGTGATTTTTTAAAACATGTTTTTCCATGATCTATGCCACGTTAAAGCAAACTTAAAGTAATCTTCAGAAGAGTATACTACTGTATACTCTGTGTCTCTAAGATGCCAGAGGCTGGTAGGGTGCTCACATGTGTATAAACAACTCTCTCTGTATCCATCACATTGGAGCTCAGCTTCAGTGGACAAGAGAGAGTAGGAAATGCTTCATAGGAGCCCAGCACAGAGCAGGGAGGTGACTCCTGGGACGAGTATAACCAGGAGTCTAGTGACCTACCATTTTATCTCAAAAACCAGATAAAATCCAATTTCATAGCAAATGTGTTCCTGTGGGGTAGATATTCTTGCATCATTATTATGAAGGGAAAGAACCTGAGACACAGGGGAATGGGAAGATGCCAAGAGTCTCATGACTACCAGAGCTGAAACCAGGACTTGATTTTATACACAGCATCCAGTCACCATGCCTCCAAAGCCCCGGTTGGTTAGGAAGGTCCCCATGTACACTTGTCCCCCTTTTGTCTGTAGTTGTTGGCCTTGATGGCCTCTAAACATGTGCAGAGAACACAGCTTTTGAGTCAGTCGCAAAGGCCTTCCTCCCGCATCTGAGCTCTGTAACCTGGCCACCTACAAACTTCTCTGAGGCTTTTGCCTGACCAGGGCCCTGACTTCTCTTGACATCTCTTGTGCCTCTATAAGTGGATTTGTCCAGGAAGGGCATTGGACAGACCTGAGAAGGAAACACCCTAGATGAGCATTGGAAAGAGGGACTGGAGCACAGAGCAGTGGGGAAACTGAGCTCAGTGTCGGGCCAGTGAAATGACAGAGAAATCAGCACTGCTGAACCAAAGGTGTATAGGCGCCTTGTCCTCTCCACAGTGGAGATCATACAAATGAGAAATCTGTGTCTACAGCAGGATCATTGTGCAGATAGTAAAATCAAATTACTCATCAGAACCTGTACTTTGTGGCTACTTCACATACATTTAACATGCTGAACCCTGCAGAGGCCTTAGTCACTAACACTGAGCAGATTAACAGAGCTAATACCTTAGCTCAACCACTCAGGAAATAAGTACATTTGCCTGTGAGCCCCAAGTTAACAGTGCAGTTTCCATAGACTTGGCCAGACTGTGAAAAAAAAAAAAAAACCCGAAGTAAAGTCCAGAAATTCCAGCCTCATCATAGAATTGGGAAATTTAAAAGAGGGTCTAAGTACATCACTGGAAGCCTGTTAATGAGGGTGCCTGCCCACACCAGATGATTGCTAAAGACATTTACTTTTTAAAAAAAATATGCAGAAAGGATGGAGGTGAGACTTGGTGGTAGAGTACAGGATGATCCTGAATAAGGCACTGTAAGATCCCAGTACCAAACCTAAATAAAACAGGACCAAAACCAATCTGCCTTCTGCAAATGGATCTGAAGTTGGTAAACTTAAACCTCATGATTGAATTGGCTTGATGTGTATAGTTGGATCTGGATCACTTCGTGACATTTTTATTTTAGAAAGAAATCTGCACTTGACCTTTTAGAGAGTGGCAGAGAGAGACACAAAGTCAAAATGTAGAGTGTGGGACTACACACATCACTGTGTCTCACTGATAGTTCTTTGAGATTTAATTACAGATAAATGATAAGTATGACATGTCATATTTGTTAGTGTTCATATATATATACATATATATATATATATGTAAATAGGACCTCAGAAAAGTGCCAGTGTTATTCCAGATTAGATCTACCCATTTAGTATTGAGCCATCTTGATGCATTTGTCTGAAAATAGGCATGACCTCATTTAAACTGGCCAGCAAGGGCCAACCTATGCCTTTAACCTTTCCAGTAGATATTTAACCTTTAAAATAGATGCAACCTCACCATCTCCTTTATGCCTTTCAGAGTAGGGAGGGCACTGTTAGTTGGCATAGTTCACTTAGGAACTATCTTTTTTTTTTTTTTTGGCTTAAGGTCACCTTCCCCAAGACAAGTGTGGTAATCTTAAGTACACAAACAGAAGCAGGCTCTCTGTGGGTGTGACTTTTGCCAACCGCAGAATACTTACATTTAAGCACAACAATTATACTAAATATATTATATATGAAATGAATCTTTGAAATGTCTGCACAAAGACTAGCTTTGCAAATTGTTGGAACCTGGCTGAGAAATACTTCAAATACAGGAATGACTAACATAGTCAAATTTCTCTAGGGTTATTTCTACAGCCGGTGTGATTTAATCCAACTGTGCTGTAAGTTGACAGTTAGGATCACTTAGGGAAGGAAGGTCTTCTCGTATCAAACACCACGTACTCTTGGTGGTGATTTGAAAGTCCAGTGAGTGTCACAGAAGTAGTAAGTCAGTGTGCTTACCATCATAAGCATTATGGTCAATTTATTCAGTCCATAGTGTGAATATATGCTTTGTTACCATGAGAACTGGCATAATATTTACCTTCACACTAACATTCTCACCTGTAATGTGTCTTTTTTGTATAGAACTAAGTCACAGAAAAAGAGATTTGAAGAAGAACTGAATGAAAGGATGATCCAAGCCATTGATGGGATCAACGCACAAAAGTGAGTGTTTTTATTCTCAATCAGTTTATTCCAAAGTCTAATGTTTTAATGCAACAGAATATTTTCCAAGTGTCTCCAGCCCAACACTGCCATCCTTACAATAGCAAACCCAAATGTCTCAAATGGTTCATCGATTCCCTCCCATTGCTCTTTGTAGTAACTTCTGTTAATAGGATTTCTGTCATGCTATAAAAAAAATTAAGTTCTGCCTAGAAAATAGGCACCCAGTTACTTAGTAACAGACAGCATGGCGAGGAGTCATACAGGGAAAGATCTTGTGTTAGTTCGTATACCTTGCTTTTATTTTTTAAATTACATGATTTCCCCCTTTCCTTACCTCCCTCCAATCCTTTCCATGTATCTCTTTGCTCAGTCTCTCAAAATCATGACCTATATTTATTTGTTGTTACATATTTTAAAGTTAATAATTATGGAGAAACTTAGATTTGTCATGAAACTCAACTATATCAAAAAGGAACACACTTGTACCACAGAAGGATTTGGCTGTGTCATGTAGAGAGAGTCAGCTATGACACAGGCCCCCATCTATGTTACAGAGAACACTACCTGATTCATAGGGAACTCACCTGGGCCATAGGGGACTCACCTGTGTCATGAGGGAAACTCACCTGTCATAGGGGACTCATCTGTGTCATGGGGGACTCACCTGTGTCATAGGGAACTCACCTGTACTGTAGTGGACTCACCTGTGCCATGGAAGGACTTACCTGTGCCATGGAAGGACTCACCTGTGCCATGGGGGACTCAACTGTGCCATAGGGAACTCACCTGGGCCGTAGGGGACTTGCCTGTGTCATGGGGGGACTCACCTGGGCCACAGGGGACTTACCTGTGTCATGGGGGACTCACCTGTGTCATGGGGGGACTAACCTGTGTCATAGGGGACTCACTTGTACCATAGGGTACTCACCTGTGTCATGGGGGACTCACCTGTGCCATGGGGACTCACCTGTACCACAGAGTACTCACCAGTACCATAGGGGACTCACCTGTCATAGGGGGACTCATCTGTACCATAGGGGACTCACCTCTCAGGGGGACTCACCTGTGCCATGGGAGGAGGACCCCCTTGTGTAATAGGACTCAGCTGTGCCATAGAGATCTATGTCTCAGAAGATCTCACAGCAAACCAAAAGCATGCATAGACAATCAGTGCTTTTTTTAAAACTCAATTATAAAGTCTGACACTTTACTTTGAGGCAAGATCAAGGTCCTCCCCACTATATGTTGGCTGAACAAAGTGTCCCTCCAAAAAGAATGTGCTCCTAGATGCCAGTTTAAGCACTAGGGATAAATCCTGGTCCCACTGCAGGTGGCCCCACAGACTGTCCAAGCCACACAACTTTCTCCCACGTTCAGAGGGCCTAGTTTGGTCCCATGCAAGTTCCTCCGCTGTCAGTCTGGAGTCAGCAAGCTCTCACTAACTCAGATCAGCTATTTCTATGGGTATCACCATCATGGCCTTGACCCCTTTCCTCATATTATTGCTCCTCCCTCTCTTGGGCTGGTCTCAGCTTATTACCCTTTTTGGGGAGTAGATGGGGTGGTGGAGTAGCGGAAGGTGGGGGAAGTGAAAGGAGAGGAGGGAGTGGGAATGGAAATAGCTATGTAAAATGAGAAAAGATTATGTTTAAAAAGTTCTTAATAAAAATTTAAAAAATATGAAAGAGAAAGACATAAAATATATAGTATGAAAGCCAAACTCATCACTATGCACATTGAATATTTATATAGCACACATACATATAGGTACTGTGTGTGTGTGTGTGTGTGTGTGTATCAGCAATTAAAGAAATAGAGGCCATGAATTTGAGAGACAGCAAGTGGAGAGTGCATGGGAAGAGTTGGAGGAAAAAATGGAAAGGAGGAAGCAATGTATTTATATTTTAATTTCAAAGAATTACTATACGAACAAAAAGTGGTGTTAAAAGAATACTGTGTTGCTGGAGGGTGGTGCACACCTTTAATCTCAGCACTGGGGAGGCAAAGGCAGGCAGATCTCTGTGAGTTTGAGGCTAGCCTTGTCTACAGAGCAAATTCCGTGACAGTTGGGGCTATACAGAGAAACCCTGGCTTAAGAAACCAAATAACAACAATAACATTTTTAAAAAAAGAATACTGTGAATGTTCCATGCACACAAAAATGATACTCAAATGGAATAAGTCGAAGACATCTAGACAAATATGCCTACTAAAACAAAAGGCATCACGAAGGAAATTATGCACAAATACTCCTCCTAAAGTTGCCTTTGGGACTGGATTACCAATTAGTGTCTCTTGTCCTTTATATAAAACATTGATTTCTCTGCAGGTTGGCATGTATTCAGTTCCACATCAGGGAAACACACACACACACACACACACACACACACACACACACACACACACACACACACACCCCTTCCTTTCCCAGGGACATGCCCAGAGCTCAGGTTCAGTTGCTTCTGTCTGATCTGAGGTCACCAGTCCTGTCAAGTCCAGCTCTACTCTATGACCTCATCAATGCTAACAAAACCCAAGAGGCCCCCACATTCCAATACAGCTGTGTTAGGGGTCATATGGAATTGAGGAAGACACACACATTTAATACACAATAGAATGGCTGCCTCTCTACCTCCGTGGCTTCCGTTGTTACAGAACTTGCCTTCTAGCGCACAGCGTTCTCAGTGAAGTTTGGAGGGTACTTCTGCCTTCTTCACACAGGCTCTTATTTGTATTCTCTTTTATTTTTCGTAGACCAAGAAAGATAATTATAGAAGAAATAAAGCTATAAATTAACAGAAAAGCATGGACAGTGTAGGCTTGGCATAGCTTCAGTTTCTTCCTGTCATACATTACATCACAGGAAAAATCAGGAGGCCATGTATACCACACATGCATGTCCTATCCTCTCCATTCCTCCTGTCTGCCCCTTTCTCCTCTTTCCTCCCTTTTTCTCTCCTTCTACCCCAATCCTTGCTCCTTTTCCTCCCTCAGTTCTTTTGTTTCCTGTCCTCTCCTGTCAATCTATAGTTCCCATTTCCGAAAATAATATTTGATCTTCTCAGCCCACATAAAACTTTTCTGTCCATGTAGCCCTATAGTTCTGTGAACGGATCTTGGTGGGGATAGTGCAGGCCTAGCATATCAAACAGACAAACCATAGTATTAAATGTGTGTTCCATACAAGTCATTAGAGGGAATGCAGAGCCCTTCTGGAACTTCCCAGAGACTAAGTCTGGGGGGGGGGGAATAACAACATTGTTTCTTAATCTAAAGACACCGTCAGATTTGCTCATCACTTACTGGGTGTGAGCATGTGGATTTGTTGGGATTAGTTGTCCCCTTGGGAATTCCTGGCTTGTGGGGTACCATTTTGGGCTTTGAAAATGCTAGTCAGGAAAGTCCCAGTCCTGGGGCCTTCCTGTCCCCCTGCAGGATACAGGGGCTGTAAACCTAGACATGGAAGCCACACCCTGGTGACAGAGGGAAAACTACTTTTATTTCCAGTTTTTAAAGTTCCATCTTATTTTATTTACAAATTTCCATTTTCTGAAAGCATGTTTAAAATTAGATTCTACTTTTTCAATAAAGGAAAAAAATTAGGGTAGTTTACCTGCATGTGCTATACATATTCCGATAAACACAGTTGTAACAGTGAATATTCTAAAATTTATTTTGGGGCCAGTGAGATAGAAGCTTGACACCGAGCCTGACTATATAAGTTCAGTCCCCAGGACTGGGAAGAACTGACTCCCCCAAGTTATCATCTAACATCCACACATCAGTAATGGCATGTGTGTGCCTAAGCGCATGCACGTGCGTGCACACGCAAAAAGTTAATTGAAACTTAATAAAAATTAAAAATAAAATATATTTTTTATTTTCTGGGTATTTTAGTAGGAACTAACTCTTGATTCCTAATTTTAAATTTTGAACACTGCTTCCAGAAAATAAAAAGGTGTAAATAAAATAAGAGTGAACTTTAAAAAGTGGAAATGAAATTAAAGGTTGAGTCCTACAATAATCTCATGAAATGGGTGAAAGTCTACATCTGCTACAGTAATAAGAAAAGCCAACAAATATCGTGGTTTTGAAGTCTGTAGCTTGACCTTCAGAGAAGCAGTATGGTTGCCGACTGCACTTTTAATGATAGCTCTTCTAGAACACGCTGTTGACTGTGCAGCCACAGCTAAAACACGGGCATTGGTGGTCCTCCCGTCTGCTGAGTCAGTCACGGTGACTCTGTGACAGTCTGGTAGTTAGGGTTAGTAGAGGGAAGTTGTCTAAGACCCTGGAAGTCCCAGCTCAGCATTGCAGGTCTCCTGACTGTTGTGTCATTAAGCATCATGCATGCAAGTTTGCTCCCAGAGGCCCAATCAGGACTCCTGTTGAGTAACTGGCCAACAGACCATTTTTACTTCTTCTTGTTCCATGATTCCTGACAAGTCTTTACCCTGTAGCTCCCTAATTCAGTGTATTGCAAGCTGCTGTATTAAGAAATTCAGGGTCAGTAAGATGGCTAAGTGCATAAACCAACTTGCTGCCAAGCCTAATAACCTAGATTTGATCCCTGGGACCCACATAATAGAAAGAGAGAACCAACTCCCTCAAATTGTCCTCTGCTGTCCATATAGGTTCTGTGGCATGTGCCCCTCACTAAATAATAAATAAATAAATATAATTTTTAAAAAGAAATTTTTGTGTTTTGATAATCATTGAAATAATTATACAGCTTTTTAGAAATTTATATAAAACATTTATCTGAGATTTTCTAATTCATTTGAATTTCTAATTCAAATATATAATTCTATATATTTCATTTTCAAATATATAGGTAGGTACATAAATACCTAAATATAAAAATAGCCAGATCTAACTGGAGGTTTCCCTCCCACCCTCCAGTTCCCAAGTAACCACTCAGAGACTTAATATTAATTATAAAGTGTTTGGCCTATTAGCTCAGGCTTCTTACTGGCTAGCTCTACATATAAATTAACACATTTCTAATAATCTGTGTATCACCATGTGCCCTGTGGCTTCCCGGTAATGCTCTGACATCTTACTCCTTTGGCAGCTACTGGCATCTCCTCTTATTCTACCTTCTTTCTCCCTCTATCTCTGTTTGGATTTCCTGCCTAGCTATATTCTGGCCTGCCATAGGCCAAAGCAGCTTCTTTATTAACCAATGCTAATAAATCATATTCACAGCATATAGAGAGGCATTCCATATCAGAAAAATGGGTAGCTACATAGGTAGGTGAAAGATAGACAGATAGATA
>JAQHUG010000093.1:6702695-6733971 GCA_028555095.1 Dicrostonyx torquatus
ATCTCTTTCATCTCTTTCTTTAAAGGAGTTTTTCACCTCTTCTTTAATGGCCTCTATTACTTTCATAAAGTTACGTTTAAAGTCAATTTCTTCTACTTCTTCTGGAATAGGTTGCTCAGGTCTTCTTGTTGCATAATCTCTGGATTCTGGCATTGTCATGTTGCTTTTTAGGTTGATCGAAGAATTCCTGGATTGGCGCCTGCCCATCTTTTCCCCTCCTCAGTCAAAAGGGCCGACTTCTGCTCCGGTGGGGGTGGCTAGATCAGAAGCCCTCTCCAAGGATCTGTCTTGTTGGTATTTCCAGGTGCTTTTCTTTATCATAGTTGGACTTTGGGTTGTATTTCTGTAATTATAAATGTGAGAAAGTGTGTCTTTCTGCCTCACCCTTATCTTATTCTATTGTCAAATGCATGGCTCTATCAACCGTCTTGTTCTCAGTTCCTATGCTCTGTGCCTGGTGGTGCTGTTGCCTGGGGCTACATGAAGCAGCCCAGTGAAAAGCTTTTGCCTGTACCCTCGCTGTGCCTACCTGAAACACATTTTGGAAAGTTGCGTATGTGCTTATATTTGTGATGTTTTAGGTTTATGTCAACATTATAAACCAATGTGTCTTTTTGCTGGTATTCTTAGCAATTGTTAGTTGGGTATATTCATTGTACATAGGACTGGGTTCCATCAGGGCATTGTCAGATGAGTATAAATATATTTTGACTGTATTTTCCTCAACTCCACCCCTGTGAGCTCTTATTCTCCCTTTTTCTTCTTTCCTTAGCCTCTTCTCCCTTGATCCCCATAAATAAATTTCTATTTTAGTGAATCCAGGCACTATGGAAATCACTGTGGAGGTTGCTATAAAAAAAACTAAAGATATGTCCATATATGACCTTCTTATGCCATTCCTAGGAATATGCCCAAAGGACCCTTAGCTCAACAGATGACAACAATGCTTGCACATAAATCTTTATTTTTAGTATTTCTCTTGAAAAGTTCATCTGCCATGGTTTTTACTCTTTTGAGATGAGAAAGATGATAATAAAAGGATTTGGGGTAAATGTGAATGATGATAATAAAAGGATTTGGGGTAAATGTGAATGATGATAATAAAAGGATTTGGGGTGAATGTGAATGATGATAATAAGAGGATTTGGGGTACGTGGACATGATCTTCCCCTTGGGTGGATTCTCTTTTTGCTATTTAATTTGGCTAACTTTAGATTCAATTTAATATGACAATTATAATATGTGACTTTTCCCAGAAGGGCCTTGTGTGACTATGCATGTTACTTTTATTGATCTGGCTACATTTGTAGCCATTTATAGTATCAGAACCAAAGCCATTGGCATTATACACCAAAATGAGATTCAGTTTGGGAGGATTTACATTCAAGAAAGAACAATGTTGGTATGTTATTTTTTGTGAGTATCTCCAGATGCTTGGTTGGATGTTTGATATTTTCTGTCTTTCTCATTTCCAGGCAATGGCTCAAGTCTGAAGATATTCAGAGGATCTCCCTGCTTTTCTATAACAAAAATATAGAGAAAGAAGTAAGCCATGTTTTCTCTTAAAACTATATGATTTCCTTTCTGAAATAGTAGTTTTTATTTCATTAATCAAACTGGGTGGATATTTTAATATAGTTTTTAATTAAATGCTTTACTAGTATCTTGTTTGAAACTTTTATTGAATTTGTTATTTAATGGTTTCAGACCTATACATAAAGCATTCTGATTTCTGTACCCTCAGTCTGTACCACCTCTACCTGGGCCAGGACAGCCTAGCACTGCCTCTAACTGGGTCAGGACTACCTGGCTTGACTGTACTGTGCCCAGGCACTCTTTGGCACATTTCTTTTTGCCACACTTTTTCTTTGGCCCTTTGGTATTTTCTGCACATCTGGTAGTAAAGGATGCATGGCTGAAATTCAGAAAGAACAGGGAAAGGTAATCACTAATGTTTGACTGTTCTTAGTGTGAAATTTTCTCAGGAAAACCTTTAACTCAACCTTCTAGCTGCTGCAACCCTTTAATACAGTCCTCATGTTGTAGTGACCCCCCAACCATAAAATTAATTTCATTTATACTCCATAAATGTAATTTTGCTACTCTTATGAAGTGTAATGCAAATATCAGTGTTTTCTGATGGTCTCAGATGACCACTGTGAAAGGGATGTTCGCCCCCCGCCAAAGGGATCAAGAACCATTGCTTTAACCAAGGGGGAAAATCATTCCTAATAAATTGACAGCAACATTCTACAAACTGTTCGAAGGTTGATAGAAGTCTGGGGTTTACATCTAGCTACTGCGTTAAGGAAATTAGACAACTCAAACTTTTAATTTTGCTGCATCTAAATACTTTGGCACCATGACTCTTAATGAGCTGGTTTAGGCTCAAATAAGCAGCAGATTGTGACTTTTAAGGATTTTCTAAGCACAGGTTACAAGAATCATCCCCAGGAAGGATGTGTGGTTCTGTTAGGTCACCTGCACCCTGCTCACCTCTTGTTTTGTGTTGGGTTCAGAGGTCATGTCCATCATCCAACCACATAATTACAAGCTCAGTTTGAACAAAATGCTTAGGTTGGTGGCAGCATGCTCAACTGTTATGAAAACTCTGCCCAGAAGGCTCACATCATTGTTTCACAGAAACTGAATGAAAGCGTCAAACATGAAGTCTTTTCAAAGTCCATGAAAGTTGGATTTTACAGGCACACACGTTTCCCTGTGTGCCTGATCAAGATCAGTACCATACTCTGTCTGCAGATTGTTGCCCGATTAATACTCATACCATCTTAACCCCTGAGGGATGCTAGCAGATCCTGAAGGCTGTTTATTATTTAACTGTCACACTGCCCCTTCCTGCTAGAAGCCCTTGGTTAACACCAAAAAGCAATCCTATCCCAACACAAAGCCCTGAAGAAGTTCAAAGATAAGGAAGAACAGAATGCATGGGATCTAATCACATTCCGGCAATTATGCTAATACAGCGCCTTCATCAGCATGCAAATCGTCCTGGCTATTAAGTCACCAAATTCAATAGGAAAGGCATTCTAATAAGGAGAAGGCAATCGTCATTAAGAATGCAGCTTTTGAGTAATTGTGCACACACCCCCCATGTGTACACATCTGCATGCAGATTCCAACGCGCGAAGGCAAAGTTCTAAGAACACTGGGATTTTAGCAGCCTTTTCAATCACCTGCTTCTTGGAAAGGGGGAGAGAATACAGCAAGATGTATGGAAAAAGAATCGTCAAGATACATCTTTCAACCAAAATCTGAATGGCTCAAATCCAAGAAGTGCATCCGTTTCTTCTTAACTTGGGAAACAGACTAGACCCGTACAGATAACAGAACCTTGGGGTATTTGTAAGAAGTTGAGGGATAATTTCACAAAATTTTGTCTCCCTTAGTTTTGTTATGAACTCAGTTTGGGAAAGCAGCGTAGCTTCGTGTGTGGAAGGCTGCCTTCAGTTTTCCTGATGTGGGTCCTAGGGCTTCGTACTAAATGAGTCCCTTAATATCGTTCATCAATACTAGCATGAACTCTGGTCTGCAGTTCCTTCAAGCAGAAACAGGGACAGAAGTCATTTCTGCCTCACTGTGGGTCTGTCATCAGGGTTGGGCATTTAGGATCTAAATCCCTCAGAGTCGTACATTAGGAACAGAGACTGTCACCACCACCCACCACCGTCATCACTGATGCAGTGGTGTCTGGCTTTGTGTTCCTAAGTCAAATGGGAGCAATCCCAGGGAGGCAGCTAGTATTGACAGTCTGTCATCCTGCACAGTAGACAGAGCCCCTACTGATGGTGCTGGGCAAGAGAAAGGAAGCTTCTAGGCCAGCCTCAGAACCAGTCCTACACACCTTGTCTTCTCTCTTTCTCCAACACTAAGTAGCATTGAGATAATCAATGAAGTAAGATGTTGAAATGCAAGTATTGCATGTGTCTGCCATTTTCTTGATGCTGTTTTAAAGTGTTGCTACTTGGAAAGTCATTCCCTTTCCCCCACAGAATGCTGGAGTACGGAAATGCGGCCTCCTTCCTTCCTGGCTTGACTCTTAAATCCGAGTGGGTTTCCAGCACATACACTCATACATTGCAGTCTGTGTAAGCCACTCACGTTCATCTGGAGGGAGGACGCTGACTGCCTGAGATGGCAGCCATAGCTTGTTTTTGCCGACATCTGCAATTCACAAGCCTCCACCTGTCCCCATACAGTGAAGCTGATGTGTGCAGCTCTCCTCCGCAGCATCCGTCAACCATTTCTCATGATGTCCTTTTCCTCCCCAGTACCGAGCCACTGCACTGCCAGCGTTCAAGTACTATGTGACCTGTGCCTGCCTCATCTTTCTATGCATCTTCCTTGTCCAGATTCTTGTATTGCCAAAGTAAGTCCGTAAGCCCACCCCCTTGGGATTCCCAGCTGGTGCGCCTCTCCATTGGAGCTTGGGTTTATTTAAATGATATGCAAGAATGTTAGTTTACAAACAGAGGGGCCATTAACCATATCACTGCAGTGGCGAGGTAACTCAGGCATAGTGATAATACTACTGGATTTTCAATATGGCTATTCTATTCTAACTTTCATTATAGAATTTTTTTATAAATAAATTTGGCCTTTATTCCTTGATCTTGGTATGATTCTGATGCCCAGTCTATAAAATTTAGGCTAATGTATTTTATGTACAAAGAGCTCAATTGCAAGGTGTTCCGATTTCTTGCAATACTGGGGACCAAGCCCAGAGCTTCAAGCAAGCATGTGCATTGAGTGCTCTACCATATGCCCAATCCCCAGACCAATCCGTGCCATTTCTAATGTTTTTAATGCCATTGTTGGGGCTGAAGAGATGGCTTGGTGTGAAAGTGCTTGCTGAGCAAGCATGAGGAACTGACTTTGGAGCCCAAACACCCACATTAAATCTCACTCTGGCAGCATGTCCTACAGCCCCTGCACTAACTGGGAGTGATCCCAGACATGTGCATCCTGGGATCTTCAACCCCAGCACTGGTTGTGGGGATCAGAGACAGCTCTTCTAACCACAGTGACAAGCTTCAGGTTCAATAGAAACTCTGTCTCAAAGTGATAGTGTGGGAAGCGGTAGGGGATGGTACCCAGTGTCGACTTCTGGCGTCCACAGCACACATACACAAAAGAGCACGCATGTGCCTGTGCCTATGTGTGCACACACCGTGTCATTACCAGATAAAAGGACAACAGCTGCTCCTGGCCTGTCTACTCCTCCATAGTTTTGTACATTCTCTGAGTGATGCGCCCCTCTTTTGTCTTAAATCTGCCCTCTGTTAGATGTCAGAGTACAGATGGTCTTAAGAGAGAAGGAGACACAGAACAGGGCATCTAAGCCAAGCGGGGAATCTGTCCCATACTTTCAGATGGATTCCTTCAGGCTCCCCAGCTCACAAGTAAGCATTCTGTTGTAACTGGGGAAATCAGTGGTTCATCTCAGAGTTACTAGTCTCGCTAATAAAAGAATTTAAGAACAGATTCAGAAGAAAGCTTGCAGACAAGTTTATTAGTGTTTGAAAGAAATAAAGAAAGCAGGTGAGCATTAAATCTTAGAGAATTCCTGGAGGAAAATGCTGGAAAAGGAAAAAGAGAGAAACCTATGTCATTTGTAAGCCATTTGGGGGTAGAAATGTTGGAGTGGGATGGTACTTTAGGTGAAGACTGAGGATGCCCTAAGTGCCTGGGCTTTGACCAGTATCTGAAAGAGAGAGATGGAAAAACGAAAACTTAACATTTTTTGAGTAATTCATAAAATCAGGCAAACTTAACCCAGAGCTCTCTGACTGACTATACTGAGGGCTAAGCTTCTGTGAAGGAAAAGTATATTATTTTTCCATCCCTTTAGTACAGTTAGTCAGATGAAGGACAGACCATTACTCCTCCCATCCCTTCAGCACAACTAGTCGGGTGATTGACAGGCCCAGCTGGATGAACACTTGTGGTTTTGGTAGCTTAATATGTTAGGTCTCCATCCAAAAAGAGGAATAGATTCCAGTCTCTTGGAAGGGAAAATAGCCATCCCTAATGAGCACCAATAAAAGTAAAAATCCTCTCTCTAAAGAGATGGCATCATTTAGGAGTGGTGCTGAAATGGGGATGGGGGTAGGGGTGGGGACTAATTACAGTCCATTTCCACTGTGAAAACTAGAGTGCCGTGTCAGAGCTGTTCAGCAGATAGGGCAGTGTCTGGACTGGTCACATCCCCACATGGAACCAAGGGGGAGTTGCTCAGGACCCAGATCTCCCTTCTGCTTGTGGGGTCTCTGCCCTGAGCAGCCCATCCAGTTTCTATCTGCCGCTCTCACCATCCTGGTTCCATCTTCCAAGATGATGACTCTTGCTTTATACTGTCAATGAAGTTTTGAGAAACTCATCATTCTTATAATAAATGGATATAGAGGAGATTTTTCTGAGATAGATTTTTCTCTTGTCATTGCCTATTTTCATAGGAGCCAAGAAACCATTTTCAATCTACCAAGATTCAGCGGTGTGCTGCAATTTATCCTGTGTAGTGCAGCTAGGATTTGTGGCCAGCTGAACTGCTGAGATTGAGCGGCGGTTTTTTCAGACGAAGATGCTTAGCAATTAGAAGCAAATGCTGTTTTCCCTTCTATACTGCAAAGGCTTTTGTCCTGGGCGCTGAGCCAACACAATGGCATTTATAGGAGAAATAGCAAGGCGAGGCATTATTCATGTGTACAGTTCCTCAGCTGTCTCCCCAGTGTTGGAGGGCTTCCCACCAGATTTCCTCTTTTCCCACAAATTAACATCATCAGACATGAGCCAAAGGCACCCTTCTCTGCTTGAAAAAAGAATCCTCGGTGAAATTTCCCACTGTCAGCTGACCAGCCTTCCGTTCAGATATGCCAACAAATTAAATTCCTTTCTAATACCAGGCCTGCCGCAGCTGGTACATGAGAGAAATGTTCGTCCTAGACGCAGACTGCCAGAGAGCAGAGGCACGCTAGTGGAATCACGATCACCCAGGGAGCTGGGCCCTCACTGCTACTGTTGAGAACATAAGTTCATTTTCCTGCATCTGCCCATTGTGTGAGCCTCTGTGTTAACCCACATCCTAAGTGATGCAGGGGCTGTCATCCTCTGGAAAGAGCTAGAAACATGCATGACTGTTTTAAAAACATCCCTAAAGAAGACAAAGACTGAGCAGGAAAAAAAAAACCACTTTATAGTTCTCAGTTTTAAGAAAGGCATTGCAAATGAGAATTCTTAAAATTTCAAAAAAAGAGATAACATTATATCACCTTGTCATAGTGCAGTGTGGTTTTGATTTTCTTGTCTCATATTCTGCTATATATTGATGGACCCAGGAAAAGTCCATTCCCTCATCACATACTTATTTTTATACTGGACATGAAGTTAACCATTGAGTATGAGCTTTGTGGAGTCCGCACAGACCACCTTCCCTGCTGGTGTTGGCAAATGCAGGCTGGGGGAAGGCTCCTGCAGCCCAGACTCTGGCCCCTGCCTGTCTCAGGAACCGTGTCACTGTTCTTTGTGGTAGCCCCGTTTCTTTCTGTTTAAATGGTGTTTGCTTTGAAATGTTTCAAAGCCACAGCAAAGGACAGAGCGTGATGTCTCAACCACAGCACAGACTCCCAAATGCTGCAGATGGGATTCTTCCTCTGGGCACTGTGTGGACTTAGGTGTGCTTCCTACATTGTCTTTTTAATTGGTTCAGTCTTCCTTCATATGAATGATACTTTGTTCACTTTATATTTTTATTGTATTTGCTTACGAGTGCTTTCATCTCTTGTCTTGTGCTAACTGCTTGTATTTGGACCCATATTCCTAACTTTTAAAGCGTTGCTCAGTTCTTTAATTCCTCTACTGGTTCTGGAGCATGGACATCCACAGGGAAAGCATCCCATTCCTTGTCATTGCGGTCTCATTCCGTGCATGTAGGAAATCTGCCTTCTCTGGGTCCTTCCGGGGCTTTTGTCTCTTCTGGTTTCTTAGTGTAGATGGGCGCCTGTTCCAATACACCTAGATGACAGGTGTGACCTTTCCTGTCTTTGCTGAGCTCCCGAGCTGCCTGCTTTCATTCTGTGCCATTGCTTCCCTTCCATCCCAGCGCTCCTAACTGTACACGGTGTTTCTGATTCCAGCTGCTACCTACACAGTTTCTCCTTCCGGTCCCACTGCTTTGAATGGCTGTGCTTCACTTATATGAGTTCCATACCCATCTTATATTTAATTTCAATGTGTGTCTACTGGGTTCTCATGAAAATATGACTTTTAATAAGTGCAGTTCTATACTTTGTGTATGGATTTTGAGCATTACTTTTATCTGCTGCAACAATATCGCTGCTTTCATTCTATTACTTATGGCTCATAAACAGATGGATTGCACCATTTGGTCTGTTGACTATCCCATGAAGGTGTTTCCTTTCACTGTTTCTAATTTAGACATGATGTCATCACAAAGGCTTCAGCTCACAGTCACCTCATTCATTCCTGGTTATAAAGGCATCATCATGAGGTGGTTTTTGGTGCCAGGTACCTCTGGGATTCACCTGTTGGAGATGCCACCTTTGGCTACATCCCTAGATGGAAATGGCTACGTAGTAGTAAGTCATGGCGATTATGTGTCTGTGGCCCGAAATGAGATTGGGGATCCTGATTATCTCCGATGCCTTTTTCCACGTAGGGTCCTGGAGACAGTATTCTTACCTCAAGATTTCCAGGCCTGCTTTCTACTTGCTGTTGGTACAGCACTTTACAGCCCCTGAGCTCCCTAAACCATATCTCAATTTCAGCTCACAATGAATCAGATTCCTGGATGAATGACTTACTGTGGTAGATGTTAAATCTCAGACTAAATAGACTGCACCAGCCCTGGGTTCCCTTGGGTCTGTCAAGCTTCATGACCCTCAGTGTTTGATGCCATTCTTGTGGCTAATAATTTTATTTCTTATCTAATCTGCGCAAAGAATAATTTGTTGCACTGTATGAAGCATTTTCACTAAAATTCGTGCATCTCACTTTTGCTTGGCGTGCCCTTACTTGTTTTCTGACTTCGTCATGTTAAAGTAAGCTTGCTTCCTCATCAGCACTCGCTCTCATGATGCGTGGGTATCTGTGTATTTGTAATTTTTGTATTTTAATTAATAAGTGATAATTGTACAAACATATGGGACATGGTGTGGTATTTTGATAATGATAGGTATGGGATAAATTAAAAATCAAGGTGGTTATATCTGTTACATGCTAAATCTTTTCTAAATCAAACCAGGCAAGCAGTGATAGGATGAGTGGGTGAGCTAATGAATGACTAATGGAAGATTTTAGTTGGAAATGGTCAGTGGATGAAAGCATTTTCCAGAAAGATGTTCTGGAACCTTCTTTACCCAGCCAAAACTTTGAAACGTGGCTCTAATTTCAGGATTTGAGTAGAATTAATTATCAACCGACTCCTCTTCGCAGGGTTGCTCTGCCTGCACTACATGTGTAGAATTTTACCTCACACACACACACTTCTTTCAAGACCAAATAATATTCAAACACAGGGAGCATTTTTGCATGTTTCAATTATTTTATTCAAATTATCTGTCAGATTCAGTGATTATATTAAACCAAGCATTGTTAAAATTATTGAAGCAAGGATAAGTTTTTCTAATAATGTTTAGTTAGATATCTTGTGTTTCATTATCCTAAGCTAAGCTAATAATAATGATACTTCACTTAAGATAATTTAATAGCAAAATTGCAACATCAGAATGATTATTTCTACTTAGACTCTGTCAATTTTCATACTCATTTAAAGATGTATTTTCAGTAATTCTTTAATAGTTTTTTCAAAAGGCCATTTTTTAGAATTATCTCAAAAGAGGAAAATAACAGACAATAATGTGAAAATAGTATCTTTCATACCCAGTAGAAGTAGACTCAATTTCTTTGGCATCAGCAATGGGGAGTAACTACAGTAGAGGCCGTTTGCTTTGATGGGTAGTCAAGCTGGAACACGCCTCGGGAAAGCAGGCGTGTGATGAGTTCAGAGAAACGGTGTCTCAGCAGCTTATAGTGACACCCACCATAAGAGCTATGGTGCTCTTACCCAGTGCTTCGAAACGCCGTGGAGGATTTGAACCAGAGGTCATGATCTGGATGTGTTTGGGTTGATGTGTTTGCTTTCCTGGAGCAGGAAAGAAACGTGATTGAGTAAGATGCAGTGTTTTGCATGCATGGGATAAAAATGGTCCCATTCTGGGTTGCATTATAAAGAGTGATGCAGATGGTTCTCGCTGCTTCATTAGATATGAAAATTATCAGAGGACTATTTTGTTGATGCAAAAATTATCAGAGTTTTGTTTGTGTGCTTTGTTTGAGAAGCTAGAAGAATACCCCACCATTCTACAGAAAGAAAGCATCCCGTGGAAGGGACAGATTTGAGGAAAAAATGTGGATACCAGGGCTCATTTTTCACACCAAGGATGTGCGCATATGTTAGACACCAGGTGCCTTTGTTGTGGGAAGGAAGGAAGTCTGTGAGCTTTGGAATCCTGGAAGAAGTTACATTGAAATATAACCTGGAAAATTCATTTCTTGGGTAGACGTTATGTCTCGGGAAAGGGTTAGCATCCATGGGAGGGACTTAGCCAGTGAGAAAGCATGTGTGCTTTCCATGGGATAAACCGTGTTGGGAAATTCAAACCTTCGGTCTGTATGATAGCCATGAAGGGAAATTTTGCTAGCCAACAACACTCCTTTTTCTCTCTCCCACACTTGATGACCTTCACGTGGTCTGAAGAACTCAAAGCTGAGTCTGATCGCCTCTGAGCCAGCTTCTGGGGCAAAGACTACATGAATTCTTTTCTCTGTCCTGAACTTACAGTTCTTCTCTGCTCTTGGTTGCTTCTGAAGTCCCTTTCCTTTTGAAGCTGTTCCAGTGATTTCTACAGGACAGTTCCGGTTGTTCCATGGTGACTTGTCATTACACATCTGTCCCCTCCACTATTGCCCTTGATGAATGCCATTTAGAAGTTCTGAATAGAGGTGCATTCAGAAGTTCTGAATAGAGGTGGAATAGTCTTTCTCAGAGGGATACGTCAGGGTGGTGAGGAAAAGAGGGGCCGTGTCTTACCACCTCGAGTTAAATTCCAGAGAAAGGCATCCATGTTTATCCAATGGAATGGCTTACAATAAGGATGACCTGTAGGCTTTGAGGGAATATGCTTCTGCTGAGTTATTCTGCCCCCAAAATAAGTGACTATGTCTTTGTTAGGGCCACCTTTATTTCATGCAGGCAAAATCATAGAAGGGGAAAAGACTTTGTCTCCAATCAGAGTGAAATTTCCATGAATGTAACAATATAACTGATTAAAGTGCCAAAGTCAAACATCATCATTAAAAAGTGTAACTTCTCTTGCTTCATGGGAAGGAAGAGTCAAACTTACTTTTCAGTACGTATATAAATCAATTATATGCATGTGTTTAAAAGAAACAGTTTTGCAACAAGAATGTTAATTGAAATTGATTAAGTTGCACAAACATCTTGGTACACTTAATGGGCCAGGGCATGCTTTTGAGAGAACGAGCTGGATAAATGGTAGTAATTAAGAGCTTTTGACCAACCACTACTTTGACTCGTGATATTTCTCGTTCCCTGGTGTCTTCTATTACAAAGTACCATTGAATTCATAGTTTGTAAACAATGGGAATTTATCTCAAAGGTTTTAGAAAGCAGAAGTCTGGCCTCAGGGTGGCTGCATGGATAGGTTCTGGTGAAGAACGTCTGTGGTTGGAGACTAACTCCGTTCTGATAATCTGCTCACATCCCACACAAGCATTCAGTACCTAACAACCTTAGAAGAGACAAATGTCTACATAAACAGTAATGACATCTGGGACAATGCTTCCTGCTATGAGAATTTAGAAAATGACATTAATGGGTTCCCCAATAGGGTCTCTGACCTCTCCAGCATACTGGATGCTGGCTCAGTTTTAGTACTAGACATGAGTTCCCTCCTATTGAGTGGACCTTAAGTCTAACTAGACAGCTAGCTATTGGTTACCCCCGAGATAAATACGCCACTATTGTAAAATTGAGGGCTTCTTGCAGGGTTGGTCATTTTTGTGATTTGTAGACTTTACAACTAGGTAGGATAATTGGCTTTTTCCTTCCTTGGCAGCTTATATAGCATCTTTGGTCTACTCCTTTGCTCTATAAACAAGGATGGGTATTGTAGTGAAATTGTCAGCTTCCTGGTAACTGTTTTATGGAACACTAAACCAAACTACAAACATGTTTTCTCCAACTTTACATGAAATATTGACAAATATATAAATTATACAAACTCAGAAAAGCCATCAAAGGGTCTGATAAAGATTGTAATAAGTTAGAAAAAGTTAAAATCTTGGAGTCTGATATAGAATACCAAAATCAAATAATAAAAAACCAACAGTATCTAAATATCTAAAATATCCCTGTGTGTTTTTATCCTAGACTATTTGCCTTTTAATAAACCACCAGTCCACTGGGAAATCATAAGAGAAAATTTTAAATGTTTAAAGAGTAACAGATCATATATTAAAATATGTGAAATATGTCCAATAAAGTAGATGAAGGGAAGAGATTATGGATTTAAACCACTAAGGGACTGGAGGAGAGGAGGGAGAAGAAACTGTGGTCAGGGTGTAAAATAAATAAATGAATGAATAATACATTTTTAAAAAATTTGTGGAGACAAAGAAAATTCAAGAAACAGCTCTATACAAAGAATTTTCACATACAGTTTAATTAATCGCTTATCTATAAAGGGCACAAGTGTGTTTATAAAATATAATGAATCCTATGTAAAACATGCTCTCCTGGGAGTACACATCAGACCCTAGATAGACTTTTAAAGGTAGAGATGGCCATTCCAAATGAATATTCAGTACCCAAGTCTTGGGAATGAAGAGAGCTGTACTGTGTATTGCTAGTTTTGTGGCCATAGTGCCTCAAAGCACACATGGATACCAATAATGTATTTTTTACAGAGAAGACTGATATGATACTATCAAAAATATTAGAAATAGTTATGCATTGAACTTTCAAGTCTATTTATCTTACTATATAAGTGCTCCTAAGCTCCTTTTCAGTAAATCTTTGTGCACTGCAATGAACTATGGTACATTAAATAATGTAGTTTTATGAACTCTATTATTTTTGTCATATTTGTCCAGAATATATGAATCTTATTAAATAATATTTTAGAATAAAATAAAATGTTTGCATTAGAACAGAGGAAAACTTCTAATCGTTTAACCATTTCCAGCTTAGGGAGGCAGGAAGAGATGAACACATTAGACTCAAACAAGTAAAGGAAAATAGATAATACTTTTTGAAGTCAGTAAAACAGAAAATAATTAAGAAAAGTTAATGAAACCAAAACTTGACTCTTAAAAAATAGTTTTAAAAATTCCTAAGCCAGTAGCAAGACTGATAAAAGGAAACATAGAGGAGATTCAACCAAAGTTCTCAAACAGTGAGGGGGAAAATAACTCCCTATGTACTTACAGATACCACCTGAATACATTAGGAATTTTGTAATTACCTGAGACTAAAAGTATTTATATAAGATAAAATAAGTATTCCTTATTTTTGTATCTACTGATTTGTATTTTTTTTATCTATTGATTTACTTAACTTGGCTTTAAAAATCTTCCTACAAGAGAAAGTCTACACCCAAATGTTTTTATGTGAATCTCAACAAACATTTTAAGAAAACAAGAGGAAAGAATTACTCAAATATTAACACATTTTATAAATGTGCACAGATAAAAACATCCTATCCCAAAAAAGAGCCTAGAAGCTCAAGGGTACAAATCCAAGGTCACATGGCACTGTGTCCTGGAGAGACAAAGAGGTAAAGGACTGTTCCAGGAAGCAGATCACAGAAGAGGAAGCTGCAATAATATAAATTCTAGACACGATCGAATTCAAATAAAAAGCCTTATTTCCAGTTGCCTTTGTGGAGGGTTGAGACACGTTTTCCCTGGTCCACGTTAGCGTGTCAATTGTCCTTTTTCAGCTCATGCTTGGGCAGTCCTACTGGTGAGACTTGATGGGTGTAGCTCCTAGTATTACTAAGAGGCAAACTCCCTGGCTCTCGGGCTTTGAATGATCTTTTCTTTCGCCTTTTCTACAATGTTTTCTGAGCCTTCGGTGCAGAAGTTGCATTATAGATTTATCTGTTGGGACTGGGCTCCATAAGTCTGACTTTTGATTGGTTGTGGTTTTCTGAAATGGTTTTTTATCTCTTGTAAAAGAGAAATTTCCTTGATGCCAGGTGAGGACACTTATCTGTGAGTTTAAGGACAAGTATTCAGAATGTGGTTAGAGATTATGTTCGTTCTATAAAGCGTTGGTTGTAGGTTTTCCTCAGAGGTTCGGGACTTCACTAGCTCTGGCTAATTGTCTATATTTCTGTCATCAGACGTGATTTCCCTGTTGTCCAGTGTATCTCTATCCAATCAGAAAACAGGTGGTTACCAAGGTGCTCTACCACTGCTGCACCCTTAGGGTTACACTACACAGCTAGTCCTTGTGGTTCACAGGTCACAGCTGTGTGGGACTGTGTTTCACTTCCCTCCTTTGGAGCCTTGAGTTTTAGGATGTAATCTCCAAGAGAATTAGCAATCATAACTCCCTATGTACTCCAGTGTCTCTTTGAAAGACAAGAAGAACGTTTATTGGAAGGTTCAGAGTCATGGAAATACTATTATACTCTAACATTCGCCAGTCCAGTGCAAGTCTGACTCTCGGGCTCTCTCAGAGTTTTAGCTCACACACTTAGTTACTAACAATAAGTAAAATATATAGCATTTTCAAAATGCCTAAGACATAGTAGAAATGTGACACACAGAGCAAAATAAATTATCATAATGGGAAAAACAGAAGCTTTAGTTTCTGTTCTGATATAATGAAATTAGAGATAACAAGGGCCAACCAAAAATAGCCAGTCTGCACAATTTGATAATCATGTTTTTAATTATTCTCATATTATAAGGAGATAAAAATTGAAATTATAAACTTTAGAGGGAAGAGTAACTATGAGTAGCTATAGATCAAAAGCTATAGGATTTAATTAAAAGAATAATTGTTAGAATATTTATGACCTTTCTTAAATGCATTTATTATGAAATATAAAATATTGGTTATAAATAACAATTAAGAAAAACAAACAGTATAAGTTTCAAAAAAGTTATTTTCAGTTAAATTGGAAGCTAAAAATGTTGAAAATTAATAGAAATCATAGTCCTTATTAATTAAACAAAAACTCAATTTTGAGTTTGTCAAGATATGTGGTCTCAAGACTCATCTAGATTTTGGAAAAAAATAAACAGAAGAATAAATTATTTCAAATATGTGAATTATTGAATTATAGGAAAATATTACCTAGGATTTTTTGTATTTATTTTTTAAATTATAATTACATGATTTTCCTTCTACGATTTTCTTCCTCCATCTTCTCCTGTGCATTTCCCCTCATTCTCAGTCAACATTGTGGCTTCTTTTTCTTTAATTGCTGTTGTGCCTATAGATACATTCCTAAATACATAAACAAAACCTGCTCAACCCATATAATGTTAACTGCATGTATATGATCTTGGTTGACTACGTGGTATTGGGTAACCTGGAGAGACCGTTTCTCTGCCTCTCAGCCTTCCCCCATTGTCTAGTGTTGAGAATCCATGAGCTTTCCTTTCTGTTAGCATGTTGGTTGGTAGTATTGTTGTTCAGGTCTTGTGTAGGCAAGCATGTTGGTGAGACTTTTGGGGTGTGGTCTTTCTGATATTTCTGGGAAAGCAATCTCACAACAAACTTCCCATTCATCTGGTTCTAACAATCTTGACACCCTCTTTGCTGCGATGATCCCTGAGCCTTAGGTGTAAGAATTATACTGTAGTAGATGTTACATGGAATTTTGACATTTCAAAATCCAAATAAAATAGATAATTTCCTAGTGGCATTATCAAGAGTGATTCAAGAAACAGAACCAACAAACATGGCAGAATTATAAATGCTGACGAATTAAAACAGATCTCAGTCAAAAATATAATTGCACTGTGGCTGAAGAGATTGCTCGGTGGTTAAGATCACTTACTACACTTGCCGAGGATCCAGATTCCCAGGACCAACATGGTGGCACGCAACCATCCATAACTCCAATTCCAGGGGTCTAATAGGGATACACAAACATACATACATACATACATACATACATACATACATACATACATACATGTTCTATGAGGGGATAATGTTCTGGATAAGGGAATTTAGGGAGCACATAGTTGTAGCACGAATAATAAAAACACAGAGACAGATATTGGGGTTTAACCTGAAAAGCAAAGCAGCTAAATCGCTAGAGAAGTCTTCCCTCTACCAAGGCTGGGTGACCACAGACTAAGCAGACTAAGCCTCTCTCTTCTCTCATTTTATATTTCCTCTAGTGCTGGGATTAAAGGTGTGAGCAAGCACCACATGGATTTGTTTCTTCATTGATCTTGTATAGCCTAGGGTGGCCTTGAACTCACAGAGATCCATCTGCCTTTGTCTCCCAAATCCTGGGATTAAAGGTGTGTGCCACCACTGCCTGACCTCTAGTGGTTAAGCGTTGCCCTTCTGATCTTTAGGCAAGCTTTATTTATTAAAACATGAATAGAATATCACTATAAATAGTATTTACCTCTGCTAGACTCTAAGTATCCCTGAGATCCCTTCTTGTTGCAAGGGAAGAGTCCAAGTGGTTAGCCTCTTGAGGGAGAGGGTGAGAAGGCATGGAATCAAGGTGCAGACTCCGAGAGCCAGGTGAAATAAAAAACTGATGCCTTTATTCAGTTTATGAGCTCCTATACCCCATCCAGGGACTCAGGGGCAGTGCCAATCTGGAATGCTGTTTTCTCTCTCTTATTGGCCCAGGTCATCATGACATCATTGGTCTCCAGGCCTCACACCAGACTTCTGGTTGGCTCATAGGGAAGTTACTAATGGGCATGCTCGACTGGCCCCAAGCTGGCTGTTATCCTCCTCCTACACTCTGTTGTAGGCGGAGACTGCTCGTTCATTTCCTACTGCTCAGACCCGAAAAATCACACAGAAACTATATTAATCACAACACTGTTTAGCCAATAGTTTAGGCATCTTTTTAGCTAGCCCTTACATCTTAAATTAACCCATTTAATTCTGTGTATCGCCATAAGGCTGTGACTTACAGGCTAAGGTTCTGGTATCTGTGTCCTTCAGCAGCTACATGGCATCTCCCTGACTCCACCTACCTTTTCTCTATATCTCTGTTTGGATTTCCCTCCTGACTTTACTAAGCCATTGGCCAAAACAGCTTCTTTAATAACCAATGGTAATAAAAAACATATCCATAGCATACAGAGAAGAATCCCACATCACCGTCTCACTCCTTTTTGTGTATTAGGAGCTTGATGGTCCATGATGCCAGTCAACAATCTAGATTGAATATCACATACACCATCTTATAAGGATCTTCTTTTAAAGCACCTTAACTCAATGGCCGAGTGTCGGTTTGAGCTGAAGTTTACAGCTCTTGTTGAGGGCACCATAACCATCTCTTGAAATAGCATAGGTGTGTGGGACAGTGGGTTGAGAGGTTGTGCCCCATCGTGAGGGCTTTAGGTGTTGCTCAGTACATCGACTGCTTGCTCCGTTGCTCTTCCTGGGGCTCAGGGACTGTTCTTGCAGGGTGATTGCAGTTGTACTTACTCATTTGTATCTGGTTCTTCTATTCCCTTCCTTGCCGTCTGGAGGGCTTTCTCCTCTTCAGAGCTGCTTTCATCTGTTTCTGCTCTATTTCTAGCCAATTGCCTTGGCACCAGCTTCCACGGTGGCCTCAGATTACATCCGACCTTTTATGGGTGTTCCATTTGAATTTCATCTGCAATTGTTCGTGGTGTTTTGCCCCTCTCTTAGTCCTGAACTCTTCTAGCATGGTATTAAGTGGCATATTTAAGCTTGTGAATTCTTTAGTTATTAAAAGTACCACTCAGATATACATAAAATTCCTTTTCCCATGTGGATTTGTGTATAGTATGAGCGCATGTGTTCACGTGTGTGTGTGTGTGCATATGAGGGTCAGATGTTAACACTAGGTGTCTTCTGTCACTCTCAGTTCATTCACTGTGAAGGACTCTCTGCTTTGATCCTGATGCTCACTGATGCAGCTAGCCCAATGAGCCAATTTGCCCTGGGGATCCTCTGTCTCTCCCTTCTGAGTGCTAGGAACATGGCTTCCACACCCACCTGGTTTATTATTGGGTGCTGAGGATGAAAACTCTAGGCTTTATCCTTACAAGTAAGTGCTTTCTCCACCAAGCTTTCTCTACAGCCCTGACATACATTCTCCTATGTGAGCCTGAAAGCTGTCTGGGCAGATTTAACTGGACATGTTTTTCATGTGATCACAGGATGACTCCATGTTGGTTGACTCGATCACGCATGTGCATGGCCTGCCCAGTAAAATCCTGAAAGAAATCTTGGAGATACCTAACAGTGTCTATGTGGAATAAAGTTGAATCTGGGTGGAAGGTATGAAGGAGACTGGAGATTCGATGTCCCCAAGACACCAGTAGGATGGAGGATGAGATGCTCAAGGTGGTCATGGTGGCAGCCATAGAAACAGTAGCTTCTAGGATACCAGGAGCAGAAAAGAGGCCACTCAGGAGATGCGATGGATAAACAGAGCATAAAATAGTCAAACAATACGCATATTTATATGTGTGTACATATATACATACATACACACTAACGGTTGAAGTTCTGGTTTAGTCACATCCTAATTAAGTGGAAAGCATTGTTGCTGTTGCTTTCCAGAGTGACAGACACGACCTCCATGCTAACCTGTTGCTTTTTTGTTTCCCGGTAGAACGTCCATCCTTGGCTTCTCCTTTGGAGCTGCGTTTCTCTCCCTCACCTTCATCCTCTTTGTTTGCTTCGCTGGACAGCTTTTGGTAGGTGCTTCCAACATAGAACTTTTGGAGAGTGTGTTGATTGTATTGAAATGGCTTACTTCCGTTTTTTCAGGAGCAAAGGGATTGTTGACTGATATTTGAAGAGCTGTGGTTTCTAGCATCCTTCAGGCCACTGGGAGAGAGAGCCTCAGGTATAAACTGAAGTATCTCAGAGACAACAAAGACACTTGCTTAACAGCTATTACAATGTTAGGTGGCTTTTTTTTTATACCTGGCCTCCAACTTAGAATCCTCTTGCCTCAGCTTTCCAAATAGCTAGGGATATAGATATGGACCACTGCACCCAGCAAAGATGTTGGGTGTCACTGCCAGAGCCTCACGCTTTTGCTCATCTATTTGTCAACTGTTAGGAAATTATCTCTGAGTTTCAGATTACTTGTAGCAGTGAATACAAGGGTCAGAAGGTTTTTGTGTAAAGGGTAATCAAAGTATTTTTAACTACACCTTTAAAATCTAGTTTGAAGATATAAAAAGTTGGAAGCTAACCAAAAAGATACCATTTATTTGTGTTTGAAGTCAACCATTATACAGTTTCATAATTTACATAATAGCTAAACATTAGTTTGGGATATAAAAGTTATCTCTTCATTTATTGTTCGCATATTAAACGAGTGTCACTAGCTGGTCAGACCACTATGAGAGCTACCTTAGAAAGCCAACAAGGAAACACAATAAGCCAATGTTTCATTTCAGTGGGCACAAGTAAACACAGGAGAAGCTACTTAAGCTGAGTGCTAGGCATATATGTGGTGCACAGACATATACATAGGCAAAGCATCCATGCCCATAAAATATTTACTATAAGAATACACATGGTTTGCCATGATCCACAGTCTTTCCTGTGTAGAAAAGCACTCAGACTCATTCTCCCTTTCCTTGTCCCCCAGAGCCCTCTGCAGCCCACCTCTCTGGCCTCCAGCACTAGAACCATCACTATGGCTCCATTCCAAATCCAACCCTGTTCTAAAAATAATAGTCTACACCCCTGTGCCTAAGAAGCTGTGCTTGCCGTTGATATGGAGACGAGGCATGGAGGCTATTGGGTCTGTTATTTTCAAAGAAATACTATGATCTTGTTGAAAGAGGCTGCTAATTTGTTCCCGGCTGCTTTGTCCTGAAATAATCACACAGAAACTGTATTAATTAAATCACTGCTTGGCCCATTAGTTCTGGTTTCTTATTGGCTAATTCTTACATCTTAATTTAACCCATTTCTATTAGTCTCTGTATTGTCACATGGCAGTGGCTTACAGGGTAAAGTTCCATCTGGCTCTGGCTGGGCTACATGGCTTCTCTCTGACTCCTCCCCCTTTCTCCCAGCATTCAGTTTAGTTTTCCACACCTATCTCTCTTTCTTGTGCAGGCCCAAGACAATGGTAGTCATAGCATACAGAGGAGAAATCCCACATCATGATCTTTCTCACACCTCTTTTTTGGCCATGGAGACTCCAGCCTCTTTATTAAGAACGCAGCTCTTTGATCCCCCCTGTTCTTAGACTGTGGATGTTCAAGTTCTATTAAGATAAAATTAACAGTTCCTTATTACCATCCCCCTTCCTGGATTCCCAAACCCTGGTACCTTCTTGCCACTCAATAGCAAGTTCTTTATGACTCTGTGTTGTCTTAGAAGATTTCAAAGCTACAAATAAACCAGCGTCTTCCTGCCCCTCAGAAGACTATAACATGCCAGAGTTTGCAAAGGCTAAACTTGAAGACATTCATTTTCATTTACTTTTACGATGAGCATACAGAAAGCAAGTTTCCTTATTGCATTTTTATACATGCATTGTTTTGGATTATCCTCCTCCCTTGCTAATCTCCCCCATCTCTCCCCTCCCGCGAACCCTTTCATCTCCAGTATCACCCTTTCCATCTTCATGTCTCATGTATTTTGTTACCTGCCCCAACCCTTCCCCAACTCATGCTCCCTTTGTAGTGCTGAGGCTGATACCTGTACTCAGTCCCACATAAATATACACCAGCAGTCCTAGAATCTGAGAGGGAGAGAGATTACAAGTTCAAGGCCAGCTTGGTCAACATAGTGAGTTCCAGGACAGTTGGCACTACAGAATAAAACCCTGTCTCAAAAAGTAGATTAGGAGCTTTAATCTACACATGAGAGCCATCGTGTAGTATTTGTGTTTCTGAGTCTGGGATACTGTCTTAATATAATTTTCAGGCATATTATATTTCCTTCAAATTTCATAATTTTTGTAGCTGAATTAGATGTCATTGTTATATACCCCATTTTCACTGTTCATTCCTACATTTGTGGATACCTAGACTGATTTCATTCCCTCGCTGTTGTGAATACCACAGCAGCAAACATGGCTGCACAAATATTTCTGGGGAGAGCTACAGAGCCCTGGGGTGTATGCCCAGAAGTAGTGTATCTGGGTATATCACATAGTAGTTGTTAGGATTCAGCCACAATATGGCTGACACTTCTGGGTTTCAGGGCCACACATGTGTGGACAAGGTCTCAGGCGTGACCCACGTGCAGCATGGTTGCGTCACCTATGTATGATGCAGCTGTGTGAGCTGTTGTGCACATGCATGAGCTCCATCATCTGCATATGACACAACCACATCATCCTTCTGTGCACATGTGTTAGGCAGCCCTTAAAAACTGAGTGCACCATCTTCAGCTCTCTCTCTCTCTCTCTCTCTCTCTCTCTCTCTCTCTCTCTCTCTCTCTTTCTCTCTCTCTCTTTTTCTCTCTCTCTGCATGCCAACCTTCACCAGGCCTGTACACCCCTCCCCCAATAAACTCCTAAGCAGGTTGGTTGCATGTTCCATGTTTCCTTCTCACTTGTGCCAGGTAATTTCAGTAGTTCTATTTTTAGTGTTTTGAAAAACCTCCATTCTGATTTCGGGGTTGGCTACACCCATTCACGATCCCACCAGCAGTGAATGTTCTTTCCCAGCATCCTCTCTAACGTGTACTGTCATTCATTTCCGTGATATTAATTCCGACTAGAGTAGGATCTCTCGCCCCAACTAGAGTAGAGGAAGATCTCTCACTTGACAAATATCAAGTCAAAATTGATCCATGTTCCTAAGCCAAAAGCTGGAATAGCAAAACAGCTAGGGAAGAAAAATACGTCAAGCTATAGGCCTAGACACAACACACTTGGAAAACAGGGCTCCAGTAGTACAGGAAATAACCCAAGAATTGACAAATGCATCACACAAAACTACATGAAAGCAAACTGTTGGCAGGAAGAAACAGACAGCCTACAGAATGAGGTAAAATCCTTGTCAGCTACAGTTCAGATAAATTAATATTCAGAATGTATAAACATGTACAAATTGAACACTAAAAAACATAAACCTGCAAATCAATAAATGAGCCAATGAATTGAACAGATAGATCTCAGAAGAGGAAACACAATGGCTGATAAATAATTTCAAGGGTGTTCAACAGCCTCGCCTTCAGGAAAACACAAATGAGGACATTTCTCTTGAATGTTCAATAAAGGAATCCATGAATAAGGCTCCCCAGTGGCTGGTTGTAACTTCAGGAAGGAATTCTCAACCCAGTAATGGGTTCTTTTGGTATTTGTAGGATTCGGTAATGGTTGTTTAACTGTCAACAGCAGGGTTATTGATGGATAACTGATCTAGAAAGTGTTCAGTGTGTGTTGTATGGTGCTGGATGAATAGAATGGAAAACTGTGTATATCACAGAAAGCCTATGGTGGCCATGGAAAGATGGTGCCGCCACCTGGCTGCTCATTCTCTGGGCCCTGGAAAACTTACCAGTTGCATAAGAGCTGGTGGGATTAGCATTTACTTGTTAATTAAATATCAAACATATGAAAATGTGCAGAATGCCTCCAACTGTTAACCTGCAGGCATAAATGCCAAGGGCAGTATTGATGCTAGAGATGCCAGTGTGAAATCCTTGCTGTGAAGAATTAAAGTAAGTTGCTCTATCCAAAGGGAGTCACACAGAGGCAAGGGTGGTGGTTCATTTTAGTTTTGACTTTCAACATGATTGGAGTAAGAAATACTGAGGCACAGATCAAGCATAAATGGGTGTATCTATGAAGGTGTTTTCAGAGCTGCTTAGCAGAGGGAAACCCCATCTCAAATGTGAGTCATACCATCACATGAGCTAGACTGAATTACAAGGTGGGGAGGGGAAAGGCCTGTTAGGTGATTTCCCCTTTCTCTGCTTCCAGGCTCATGGCTCCCACTGCCACGCCTCCCCTGTCATGATGGACAGACTGTATCCTCCTCAGCTTAGGATGCTTGTGTCGGGCTTTTGGTCACAGCAATGAGAGAAGTTATTAATACTGTCAATCTGACCGGTGGTTTTCCTTCAAGAGTATTGTCCTTGACATAGTCTTCTGCGCAAAATGTGCAGAACAAGAAAGCCATGGCGGTTGGCGTTTCATGACTGGCTTGATAAAAGGTAGCAAAGCATGCTGCCTGCAGACACTGGAGTGACAATGGCACACAGCTCTGTGAACCTTGTCGGGGAATTTCTTTTACAGTGACCCTGAGCAGCTCCTCCCTGCCCTTCCCTCCCACCTGCAGCTTGACACTACCTCCCCAAGGAGTGCTCCCTCCCACCACCACCCCATGGCACTCCCAGCCCGTCCTATTCCCAGAGACCTTAGGATCGCCTCCAGTTCTGTGATGAGCATCATGGGACTCCAGCCCTGTGCTGCATAGTTGAGCCTCAATTTTATAATATGCATTTGACCTTTTTATCTTGTCATTGCTTCCCCTGACATATAGTAAGTCCCTTAAGACGAGAATGGCTTCTCAACACCCAGTGACTGCCCACTAGACCCACTATAACCCTGTCCACATGAATATGCCTTGTAAGTAGGTTCTGCCTTCACTTTAACAGGGATCTTTATCTCCCCTCTTCTGCTCCATGAAGCCCCTCCAACCCCTCACAGATGCTCAGAGCCAATAAAGGGAAAATTACAGCGATGGCAGGGTCAATAGTGAGCACAAGTATTGTCAGACAGCTTCTGAGCTGTGTGGGAGGGACTTACCTCTCTATGCTACAAAACAGTACCTCTGACCAAAAATAGCACAAAAAAAATCCTCCAAACAAAGCTTACCTTTGAAAATGGTAGAAAATGTCAGAAGAAATTTACCTCCCAGTGCTGTTACCTCCCGCCTTGTGCAGTAGAAGTAGCCTGGTGCCACCCAGCCAGCCACCTCCTTCAGGACAATGATGAAAGCACAGATGCAGAGTTCGTCCTAGGGGAGGAAAAGTAGGTCACACGCCAGCTAACACAAAGCTCCGGCCCTTCAGGAGTGCTTGTCCATTGAAGTCTGCCTTCTCTCATGGCAATACAGCACTCGCCACCTTCTAGGGCTGAGCGTCTTTCTCTCAGCTTCTCTTTGTCTGTTTGGAAAATCAGTAATAATTTAGAAATACGTCTGGTAAATAGCATGTGGCTGCATGCTGCTTTCTCTGATCCAGAAGTGCCCCTCCTTCATTTGACCACCACCATACTTGTACATTATAATTGCTGCTACAATCTGACTTAATTCACCATGTCTCCTCTTTGCCTTTGCTAGTTTTTCTTTCTTCTGCTTTTTTTTTAACAGTTATACTTTTTTCTCCCCAGTAACTTGGACATGATGCATTCCAACCTGGCTGTTTATTTGGGGTTTGGTTTTCTTTTATTTTAAAATTTGTGCTGTGCACCTGATTCTCAAATTCTATTATAGCTGCATCTTGAACAATACAGGGACTGTAGTCTAATCTCATCACCCATCCCATCATCCAGGCCAGAACTGTTTAATCTTTGTATATCTAATATCCTCTGATTATTCACTTTATCGTTATTCTAGTTGGTTAATGATTTATCTGACTATCCCTTCTGAACGTGGTATCTTTCTCTGGGACTCAGTTTTCTCAGTAAGTGATGTCTGTCTTCCTAACCCTTTCCATGAGAGTACTGCATGATGGCTTTTTCACTTTACAAATCCATGTGTCTTCATTGTGATCATTTATCATTTTTTTTAAATTTTGTGTTAACAATTTCACGTTCTCCTAGCCTGTCCAGTACTCAGAACTCTCCCTCTTCCTCCCTCTTCTTCTGGCTCTCCCTCCCACTTCCTCTTCTTCTGGCTCTCCCTCCCACTTCCTCTTCTTCTGGCTCTCCCTCCCCCTCCATCTCCTCTTCCTCTCCCCTCCCTTTTCCTCTCCCCTCTGTGTCCAAGTACAACATGCATATGGAAGTCAGAAAATAACTTTAGGTTTCCTCACCTTTCACCTTGTTTGAGACCAGGTTTCCTGTTTTTCTTTTTTTTTTTAATCGCTTTTGTTGAGCTATATATTTTTCTCTGCTTCCCTCCCTTCCTCCCCCTCCCCTTCTACCGTCTCCCAAGGTCCCCATGTTCTCAATTTACTCAGTAGATCTTGTCTTTTTCTAGTTCCCATGTAGGTTAGATCCATGCTTGGCTTTCTTAGGGTCCTTATTGTTGTCTAGGTTCTCTGGAATTGTGAATTGCAGGCTGGTTTTTCTTTGCTTTATGTCTAAAAGCCACTTATGGATGAGAACATGTGATAATTGTCTTTCTAGGTCTGGGTTACTCCCTCAATATGATATTCTCTAGATCCACCCATTTGCCCTCAAATTTCAAGATGTCATTATTTTTTCTGCTGTGTAGTATTTTTTTGTATAAATGTACCACATTTTCCTTATCCATTCTTCAGTAGGTTGTTTCCAGGTTCTGGCTATGGCAAATAATGCTGCTATGAACATAGTTGAGTCCTTGTGGTATGACTGAGCATCTTTTGGGTATATACCCAAAAGTGGTGTTGCTGGGTCTTGGCTAGCTGGCCCACTAGTTTGCAGAGATCCCGTCTCTGTCTCCTATCTCAATATAAAAGCAATGGAATTGCAAACGTGTTCTGCCACACTGAGTTCTGTGTGGATCTGGGGATCTGGACGCAGGTCTTTACATTTACATGGCCACTAGATACAGTATTCCTTACACAATAATGACACACTTCTTTTCACCCATGACCCTTGTATGTCCTGAGAGTTAAGGGCCACCATATTGGGTAACAGATTCAAAGGCTTTGCCAACCCCTCTGAAAGCCCTGTTGTTTCCTTAGTATGTCAAATACAGGCCTGTCTCCCTGTGTGCCGGTGGGGGGCAGCCCTGCAGAGTCCAGTTAATGTGATTCCTGCTCCAGCCTGAGATTTAGCTCCTGCAGCCAGTCCACACTGGCTTGACTCTGCACTGGCTTCTCAGTGCAGACTGCCTGGAAAAAATCTACCGAAGGAGTGAGTCCCAAACCTGGGTCCTCATCAACAGGAAAGGACTTGTGTGCTGCAGACTAAGATTGTTCACTTTTTATATCAGGGGCTGTGGGTGGGGGCCAAAGTAGTAAGAGGGAAAAGAAAACTGATTACTGATGTCATCTGAAGTAAACTGAACTATACTCCAAGTTACAAAGATGCTGTGCAGAAATACCAATGTTTTCTTCATTGAAATAGTGGGAAAAGTCAACACTTGTGAGTTCCTTTCCAGTGCCTTAGGTTTACATCCCTGAAAAGGCCAAGGAGTTGGGAGCACACACAGAGACAAGAGAGCATAATTAACGTACAGAAAGTCTCACAGCTGTGGGGAATTGCATAGAAGTCGCTGATTGGACTTTTACCCTCAAACAGCCTCTCGTTCAGCATCAGCCTTATTTGATACTTGTGTTGACATTCAACATATTAAACTGTGTATGTCAACAGTAGTTTAGGAGTAATTCAAAAAGAGCATTGAAATAGGTAAAGAGATGTAAGTGCTGTTTGCCCATGTCGCTGGGGATTGTCTCACATTGAGTTTTAGGTAGATTGTACCAGGTGTACCACCATATAAACTTGGGAGTAGTTTTGTGCTCTCTGGAATCCATCGCCTTGGGACTAGTCTCTATTAGGAAGGTTGAAATCTATCTCCCTAGAGATTCCCTGGAGAATTCTGCAGGTACTGCCTGTCATATCAGATAAAGAGCACAATCCTGGTGTGACCATGTGACTCACTCCTGTACTCTACCCCTAGACTGGGGAGACTCAGTGGTGCCTCCATTGTGAAGTGGAGTAAGAGCAGCCATGAGGCACCACAGTACAAGGCAGAACCCATGGAAAGCGGTGAGGAAACATGATCTTGCATTCTATGACAACTGTGATTCCTTCTTGTAGCAAGAGAACTTCAGTAGACATGCGTACTGGACCGTGGGTGAAAGCATCCCACATCTACTTCAAAAAGAAACTATACTCTGTGCTTACAATGGAATTTCACTCTGCCTTGATGAAGAGGGAACATCTACAGCATCATAAGCCCTGGGGAATAATTATGAGTGAAATAAACCAATCACCATGGTAAATGTCTGACCCCACGTATTCAAGGTGTTTAGAATAGTCAAAATCATGAAAACTGGAGGGCCAGAGGATGGCTTAGTAAGTAAAGGCACTTGGCTAAGTGGGTAACGGTGCTTGCCACCAATCCTGATACATAAATTCAATCCCACAAACCCCACACAGTGGTAGGTGGGGACCAACTCTCTCTCTCTCTTGTAAGTTGTCCTTTGACCTCCAACCTCCACATATGCACACACATCAAATAAATGAACATAATTTTAAAGATTAAAAATTATTCTGATTGCTGTAGCCCCACTCTCTCTAACTCTCATCAAACCCTCTTCATCCTTCCTTACTCCCTATAGTTACCTTTCAGGCATCCATACAGAGCCAAATGTCTGCTCCTGGTGCTCAGCCCTAAGCAGGATATTTTTACACCATTGATAAAGCACAGGGACCATTGTGGAAGAGAGGTAAGAAAGAATGTAAGAGCCCAAGGATGAGAAGTGATGTGGGATGCAGACCTCTGGGCATTCGTGACTTGAAGCAGCTGTGTCTGCACACACTCATAGGACTAGATCTACCAACAGTCAATCACAAACCAGAAAGAGTATTGCAGGCTGATGGGTTCTAGAGGAGGAAGTCATTGCCATTATTTAGTTGTATATACAATAATGCGGTACCCAGCAGGCTCCAATGGATGGTTCCTAGTCCATGGGCACATAAATCATAAATGCAGTGGTTCTCAGAGAAGGAAAGAGAAATGCTTTAAATAGTTGGGCTAGGCACCAATCCCAGCACAACTGTCATTGGAGAGGCTTTACCCAGAAACTGATGGAAACAGATATGCAGAGATCCATAACATCAGACAGAGCTCAGGAAATCCTGCAGAAGAGCAGGGGTGTGGGGAGATGAGTTGTAGGAACCAGTGGGGTCACAATCATTAAAGAAAATCCACAGAACCAACTAACCTTGACATATAGGGGTTCACAGAGACTGAGCCAACAACCAGGGAGCCTGCGTGGGAGCGACCTAGACACACTACATGTATGATACAGTTGGGTAGCTTGGTCTTCTTGTGGGACTCCTAACCGTGGGAGCAGGGGCTGTCTCTGACTCTGGTGCCTGCTTTTGAGACCCTTTCCTCCCACCCAATTGCCTCATCCAGCCTTAATAGAGGAGGCAGTGCCTATTCTCACTGCAGCTTGGTACACCGTGTCTGGCTGATGTCTGCAGGATGCACACCCATATCTAAAGAGAAATGGAAGAGGAGTGGATGTGGGGAAAGAGAGACTGGGAAAACAGGAAGGATGGGAAACTTTGGTTGGTATGTAAAAAATAAAGAAAAGGTACAAAAGAGACTAAGAAACTTTTCAAAGTCATCTTAATAAATAATCCTTGATGAAAAAAATACATTAATTTTATAACTGTTGTCCAAACTGTTTTTGAGCAGTTATGATTATATTTAATAGAAAAATTATTATTTTTCTAAAATTTTGGAATATATATTATTTCTGAATAAATGTCCTATATTTTACCTGAAAAAGAAAGAGAGGGAGAAAACTTCTCTGCAGAAGAATGAACCGCCAATAGCATGATAGGAAGCCACCCACCATTGTGTATCTTATACATAGATTCAGTCAGTCAACAAAATCTACACCCGTGGTCTGTTCTTATGGCTAGCTGCTCCTGCAGTAAAACAAATGGAAATTATATTGATCTGTTTTCTCCAAAAATCCACTAAATTTGTAGTTATTGTGTCAGATAAGACATTTGGTCAGTACATCCCCCAGAGTGACTTCATTAACTGAAATTTTCCCTCTGCCAGAACTACCTAAAATCATAATTTCAGGTCTGTCTGAAAAGACACACAATCATGTCATACCTTTGTCATAGATGCTTAATTTGTTCTTAATTTGACAGCCCAGCCAACATGATTTTAATAAGGTCGTGACTTGTATGGGCCCTCAGGGAGGGATAGAACCCATTTGTTTAATCTCTGAGACGTGTCGGTGTTTCCTGAAGTTTTAAGCGCTATCATTTTACGCTCCAGAGAGTATACTACACAGCAGTATTCCTCTTCTTTCTCTTCCCCCTCAGCAATGCAGCAAGAAAGCCTCTGCCTCTCTCATGTGGCTTCTGAAATCATCCGGCATCATCGCCAACCGCCCATGGCCAAGGATCTCCCTCACAGTTATCACCACTGCCATTATCCTCATCATGGCTGTGTTCAACATGGTGAGCTCCTGGGCTGGGTCAGGGTTTGCATGGGCAGAACCTTTCCTCTGTGGTCCGCCTTGTGTGGGATGGGTTGGTTGGTTTCATCTGGCTTGGCTTGGTATGTGTATGGATGCTTTTGCTTGTGTGTATATCTACCCACCACATGCATGTCTGGTGCCTGCTGAGATCAGAGGAGAGCATCTGATACCCTGGACCTGGAGCTTTGGAGGGATGGTTGTCACTAGGGGGTGGGTTCTGGGGATCAAACCTGGACATCTGGAAGAACAACCAGTGCTCTGAACTGCTGAGCCATCTCTCCACCCTTGCGTCTTGCAGTTTGAGGTGTCCTTGTGACACCAATCGCTTCCTGCATATTCAACCCACTCTCTCACAGTTGCCAAAGTCCATCTGAGGACAGAGATGCTTTTCACAGGCCTCTGTGTGAGGAAGATGGCTTTGTGGGATAGTTTTCCATGTCTTGTGTTTTGGTGTCTGCTCAGCAGACAACCAGGATAACATCAGGATAGCACCAGGAGAGACAGCATCCAAGTGATGACAGCTAACCACAGGGGCTGCCCTGCAGTCTAAAGAGGCCTGGCTGCAAAACCCAGTTCTTCCTAGACTGTGATGGTAGGAGAGGTTTTCATTGCACATCACAGGTTCCATCTCCACTTCTCAGCACTGAGTACTGAAACCTCTGTCATGGTGGGTCTAAGAACCAAGCAAGCTCTTGTTCTCACCACAGCTAAGGTAGTGCCCTAGTTCTATAACCATGGAGCCAATGGTCGGTCTTTTCATTTCTGTGTGTTCATTACTTGTTCTTCCCCCAAAAGAACCCTTGGGCTTGGGATACATCCTTATCAGTGTCCTCATGCCATCATAATCATCACCATCATCATCGTCATTGTCATGGTCGTCATCATAGTCTGAGCTAGGGTTACTATTGCTGCTATTAAACACCATGACCAAACCCAGCTTGGCAATAAGAGGGTTTATTTTACTTACATTTCCATATCCCAGTTCATCCCAGTAGGAAGTCACGGAAGGGACTCAAACAGGGCTGGAATCTGGAGGCAGGAGCTGATTCGGAGGCCATGGATGGGTGCTGCTCACTGGCTTGCTTCTCACTGCTTGCTCAGCCTGCTTTCTTACAGAATCCAGCACCACCACCTCAGGGATGGCACCACCCACAGTGGACTGGGCCCTCGCCCGTCAGCTACCCCTAATTAGGAAAATGCATATATGTTTACCTATTGCCCAATCTTATGGAGGCATTTCTTTCTATTGAGGCTCCCTCCTGTCTGATGACTCAAGCTTGTTTCAAGTTATCTTAAAAACTAGCCAGGATAACCATCCTCAGAAGGTCCTTTGTCACAGTATATATCGCAGACGTCACTAGTGACTGGGAACAAAACGGCAGTGTCTTGAACAGCTCTTTCTTTCCAGAAGCATAGAGTGAGGATACAGTGACAGATTTGACATAAGGTATTAATAATAAATGGTTTAATGTCCCCACAAGGTAGGAGACATTCATTCTCAACAACAAATATGTTGTATATAAATGTCAAAGTGCGCCTCAAGCATTGCTAGATGTTGAGAACCCAAGGCCTGTCCTGACTCCCAGGAATTCACAGTGGAAATTGGGAGACTGCCAGCTGGATAAAGCAATCAGCAAATCATCCTAAAACACA
>JAQHUG010000093.1:6734616-6748593 GCA_028555095.1 Dicrostonyx torquatus
GGGGGTCAGGAGGAAGTGGGGAGACACACTGGGGGGCAGGACAGCATAGGGGGTCCGGAGGAAGTAAGGAGACACATTGGGGGACAGGACAGCATAGGGGGTCAGGAGGAAGTTGGGAGACACATTGGGGGGCAGGACAGCATAGGGGGTCAGGAGGAAGTTGGGAGACACTGTGGGGGCAGGACATCATGGGGAACAGGCAAAACACTCATGTAAAATAAAAATAAATAAATCATTTTAAGATGTACTTATTATTGAGTAAAATGTTATATAAAATGTTGATTTAACCCCCTTGCCTTGTCCAATGCCATGGCAATAATTCTATTTGAAAGATAATGGAGTCCTCAGTACTGTCTGTTCCTCCCTCCCCAGCCCCTGCACGCATTTTCCCTTCCTGTCCCACGGATTTACTTGTTGTGGCTGCTCCAGTGAGTGAACTCCCACAATAATTTCCTGTTGTGCCTGGCTTATCTCACATAGCATGCCGTCTTCACCACTCTTGTCTTCCTATTGGCGCCATTTCCCTTCTGTAACAGAAAAGCTTCATTTGGCCCTGTTTTTCCGGCCAGTAGCCAGCAGCCCCTCTTAGCAGCTTCTCAAGGCTCAGCTGCCATTTGTCCTGTGTACTCAAGATGGCACAGATTAATTCAGGACAATCTGAGAGACCTGGGGGCTGAGCGGTAGCCCTCCCGTGCTGTCGACTGTGGAGATGGGCGGGGTAGGCTGGGGGCTGTGGGGTAGCCCTGTGCCGCCAACTGTGGAGATGGGCAGGTTACATGGGAGCTTCCACAGATGCCACTAGTGGTTTTTCCGAGCCTGCATGCAAGTAGCTCTGACACTGTCCTGGTGAGTCGTATCTGAAATGACCTTAGATGTCACCAGGATTTTGAGTGTCCCACATTCATCTATGTGATGCTGAGCATCTAGAAGAAAAGTGAAGGAAAATATTAGTTCTCCGATTTTTCCAATATAAGGTTTTGTTATCAAATTACACATGCCCTTGTTTTGGTCTGCCTGAGTTTCCAGCTGGCTGTCTTGAGTCACATGTAAGAGCTGGATAATTAATGAAAAAAGAAGCCATGAATTTTGAAAGACAGAAAGGAGCGGTGCTTGGGGAGAAGAAAGAGGAGGGAGAAACAATGTTATTATATATTATAATCTCAAAAAACAGAAGAAATGATGTTTAACAGAAAGCCGGAGAGCCCTGCCACCATTGATGCTGGCCCCGTGGTGATGCCATCAGGTGCTTGGCCACATCATTTCCGAGAAACTTCCAGGAGATCTGGAATGAGTCAATCAAACATAAACTTGTGACTTACGCAGGCAAGAGTTGACTGAAGTGAACAACCTAGAGTTCTAATGACATCACCAGATACAAGTCACCACGTCAGATCCTGTGTTCACAGCTAGCAGTACTTGGAAAACATGCTTCTGATTGAGATTCGGTTGCTGGGAAGTATAATTTGTTTTTTAAAACAATCTTATTAACACTCAATGAAACTATCTTGTTCCAAGCAATATAAATTTTACAGTTATCACCCAGACTTTAGAAACTAAAATGACTCCAACAAGGACTGCCTTAAACAGTCAGGACACTGGGAATTCATGCTATGAAGAGAAGTGAGGTAGCTTAGCATGGAAGAGTAGGGAAGAGGGACTGGGAAAGCATCTTGCTCTGGGGATGTATAAATTCTAGGAAGTTAGCAGAAGTATGGTCAGGAAGCATTCTTATGCACAATGATTGGCATTGTCTACTGATTTTTTTTAAGATTTATTTTTATTTTATGTGTATGAGTATCCATGTATGTGTGTGTACCACATGCATGCAGTGCCCACAGAGGCCAGAAGAAGGCATCAGATCCCCTGGAACTGGAGATATGGACAGTTGTATGTCTCCAGGAATGAAGGCTCAGTCCTCAGCAAGAGCAGCTAGTGCTCTTAACCACGGAGCCAGCTCCAAAGCCCCCCACGTTTGCTACTGGTTTTCAGACTCATATCATTGTGCTTATGTATGGCATCCTGGCAAAGGCATGGCTTCACAGAGGCTGTTGCTAGCCACACAACATGAGCATGGCACCTCATCTTTCTTCTTCTTGGTCTCTATGATGACATCATCAAGAAGTTTTGTTAATTATTTTAAAGCCCTAGGTTCCTGTAACTAGACTTGGCGGCATCTCCCCGAGCCGAAAAGGCTCCTTTTTCTTCCTCTCTGCACTCTTCCATGTTTAAATTAATTGCTCTTGGGATTGATCGAGTCAAGGTCTGTGGTGCTTTAGGGCATAGTGTAGGCCTCGTAATTTCTTCATTCTATTTTCCTTCTGTTACAATTTTCCCAAAGAATTAAGAGAACTCTAAGTCAACTGGAGATTGTGGATCTTGATACAAATTATTTAGGAACAGATAAAGACATCTATGTTTCACTGACTTTTAAATAAATATTTTATGTATATGCTCTGTCTAGTACCATTGTTAGGGGAGGAAAGGAATAGCACTCAAATTATAATAAATAAACATCTTCTCTACTTGAGATAACTGACAAGAACCAATATATATAAACACCAAAGAATATAAACTGGTGAACACAAACACAGCAACCATGGAAAAAGTGCAAGAAAGGTTTACATGTCAACCTTGAATGCTAATATTTAGCCCGATACCAAACACACAACCTAGACTTACAAATTAATTTCTTTCTGGAAAGAGAAGCTTGTGAGAGTCCTGATTTTCTAGTTTCCCTTTCCAGAGTATGCCTATGATCCCCAGTCACATGGCGGAAAACTGATCGGTGGTGACTGAAGCAGACCTTGCTACAGCTTATCTAGGAGAGAGGGGTTGGCTTTGTCCTGCCTTTCAAACAAGTTGGTTCTTTGTCTCTGCATGCTGATCTGGATGCCCATTGCTAATCCCACCTGTCTTTCCAAGAACCATGGGAACATCCATTTTCTCAAGTTTGTAACCCTTTACCCACCATCTGTGAGGCCAGATGCTCACAGATAATGTATACAAATATGGCTGTATGCAAATGTGGTTATAGGCAAATATGGCTATAGGCAGGTGTGACCGCAGGCCGATGTGAACACAGGCAATTGCCTTTTTTAAGCCTATTGCTTCACTGCATGCTTGAACCAAGATGGCAAAGACTGAAGACAGTTCTGTGTCTCTCATTTTGTGAGTGGTGGCTGAATATCTGTGTCAGGGTGATGTCAGCTTAGCAAGCCTTCCCGTGCTGCATGCATTTCAGTTTAATTCTTGATTCAGTTGCTTCTGTTTTCAGCAGTAGCCGCAATCTTAAAGCCTTGGAGTTTCTGTATTGAAGGTGCAGTGCTGTGGTGGTTGTTTACTTATTGCATAGAACATCCCAAAATGTCAAGAAGGAGAAATTAGAGCTGTCCTCACTGGCAGTACAGAGACCCTCAACCATCCACTAACTGCACATGAAAAACATAGTCATTAATGGATGCTGCTCCCAGCTTCTACTTATTCCATCCAATCTGTAATAATTCACTGAAATAAAACAAAATTTCTCTTTGCAGTTTTTCCTGAGTGACTCTGAGGAGACCACCCTTTCAACTGCCAATACATCAAACGCAAACTTTTCTGTCCCAGAAAACCAGGCAGCGATTCTCCATGCACGGAACTTGTTTTTCCTCCCGGTAAGAAAATTGCTTCCGCCGGTGCTTTGCTATTTGCCTAAACAATGCAAGGTCCTCAGCCTCAGATGTGACCTAAACTTAGCCTTCCATAGGTACTCAAAAAGCAGATTCTGCTCAAGGAGCCCCACATGATGGACTCAGGAGCTCTGGAGCCTCTGAATGTAACATGGCTTAGCAGATCCACCCGCTGGAGCAGCAGGAGCACCAGGGAAACTGTGTGGGTGTTCACAAAACCACACATCTCTAACCCCATATTAGACTGAAAGTGAATAGGAACAGTATGGGGAAGAAGGTCCCACTTACCTCTGGTCATGACATAACTCTTCCTAATAATAAGTAATATAAAAATTACAGTAATAAACTACTTCATTAAAAATTGGCTATTTAAAATATAAAAGCACACCAACTCTTTATACTGAAAACCATAGTTTGTGAATTAATTTTAAAGATTGAACAGTTTGCCCACAAAGGTTTTGGTCCAAGTGTTTACATAAGAAAGAAAAATAAGTTAAAAGTGGATAAACACAATTTTTAAAAATTTATTTTGTTACAACCAGCCTTTAAATTAAACTCAGCCTTTAAAGATGATTAAAATATTCAATAAATAACATACATTCATAGTAAATTGCTAAAAAGTATTACTTAAAACCATTCCAAGACATTGATCACAATTCTGTAATAATGTGTATAGTAAAATATATGGGAAGCATGGAGAGACACATAGAGATGATAGTTAGTACTGGCCCACTGTGGATGCTGGGACCATTAGACTCTCTCCTCTTCATGTGTGTTGTTTTATGTACTTCTAATTTTAACATCAGATGCTGCTAGCTGGAAACTTTTGTAAAACAGCAGTAAACCTCTTTTTCAAAATGACAGCTTATGAATAATCCAAGTCTTTACAAACAATGACAAAATTGTAATATCCATATGCCAAAATCATAAATTTTACTTAGCCTCACTTGGACTGGGTCCTGTTGTGAACTCTTGTTATGGTTGATGGTCTCCACATACGTTCTCTATTGTCATCTATAATCTCCACGTGAGCCCTCTGTATTGTCCTTTGTGGTCTCCAAGTGAGCCCTCCGTGTTGTCGTCTGTGGTCTCCACATGAGCTCTCTCTGTTGTCGTCTGTGGTCTCCACATGAGCTCTCTGTGTTGTCATCTGTGGTCTCCACGTGAGTCCCCTGTGTTGTCATCTGTGGTCTCCATGTGAGCCCTCTGTGTTGTCATCTGTGGTCTCCACGTGAGCCCTCTGTGTTGTCATCTGTGGTCTCCACGTGAGTCCCCTGTGTTGTCATCTGTGGTCTCCATGTGAGCCCTCTGTGTTGTCATCTGTGGTCTCCACGTGAGCCCTCTGTGTTGTCATCTGTGGTCTCCACGTGAGCTCTCTGTGTTGTCGTCTGTGGTCTCCACATGAGCTCTCTCTGTTGTCGTCTGTGGTCTCCACATGAGCTCTCTCTGTTGTCGTCTGTGGTCTCCACATGAGCTCTCTGTGTTGTTATCTGTGGTCTCCACGTGAGTCCCCTGTGTTGTCATCTGTGGTCTCCATGTGAGCCCTCTGTGTTGTCATCTGTGGTCTCCACGTGAGCCCTCTGTGTTGTCATCTGTGGTCTCCACGTGAGCCCTCTGTGTTGTCGTCTGTGGTCTCCATGTGAGCCCTCAGAGGTGGTTGGCATAATTTCCATCACCCCTTTGAGGGGCAAAGGGAAGACACAGGACGAGAACCTTCCTTGCAGAAAGGAGCTCTGCTATGAGAATCAGATGGCCCAGGAGATGCAGGTAGATGCCCCACCATGTTCATCTCTTAGGACAACCTCACAGCTCTGAAGAGCGACTTGGGGTCCTTGTGTCTCCTGAGCAAGGAACCACTAGGCTGCAAGTCAGAACCTCGTGTACTCTTTTTGTAAAGATTGTATTTACATTTCATTTGCTTTATTAAAAATCTATCATGATTTAACACTTTTTTAAAAACTACAATAGTGGATTATCAAAACTAAAAAGAGCCAATTAAAAAGAAAAAAAAACACTCAATGTAAGCCCACATTCTATTAGAGTCTGATGACACAAATTAATTGTATCAAATTACTGTCAACATTCTGATCAAGTCTCCTGGGGTTCACTACAGAGTTGTTGGTCCACCCAGGAGCTAGTCTAAGAAGGACAGTGCAGAAGTGTTTTGTGTCCATGAGTCTTCAGAAGCCCCCTAAGGTTACCTAGCTGCTCACCTAAGATGTAATCTGGACTGATTTTGAGAAACACGCCGCAAGGAGAGGAAGGCTTTGCTACTTACGTGTCCACATTTCTCATATTTCATTTGACCACATTGACCTGAATAATCCCATCATGGCCCTTGGTCTCTTTCTATTTTATGTGGTGGCTCAGAACAGTGGAGAACCAACATGGAGTAGTCTTTCAAGAACAGTTTAGGATTACAACACTCATTGTCTCATAAGATGCTGCCACCCTCAGTAGGAGTGGCTGCCGGGCATCCACACAAGGAAAGCTCTGATTGCTGCTAGAGTGACCCAGTTGTATCATCCGATGGCAGTTGCTGTCTCCCTTGAAAACAGTAGTGTGAGATGCAAGTTCTCCAAAGTAAAGGGCTTGCACTGATGCTGCACAATGCCTCCACTCAGCTGAGCACCCCGTCACAGAGTGGAACCTTGATCTAAGGCCACTGCAACTTTTTCCAACTCTTCCTCTTCTGTGAGAACAGAACTCATGAGTTACATCTTCCTTTGAGCCCATGGGAGTGACCCAGAGTGAGGCGTGAGTTCATGAATGGTGCATCCCTGTGATGTAAACCCAACTGGATGCCTTATGGACCAGTCCATGTCACTGAACTAAGATGCTCACCCTTTCTTCCATGTCCATTCTGTCCTGGAAATGCTGGAATAGAAACCCAGCTTTTTGTTCTTCAGATCTCCATGATGTAGCAACAGAAAACCTTCAGAAATGGCAATTGCCTGTCTTTGGAAAGTCTGTCTTAGCTTCAGGTCTTGGACACTGGACTTCCTGCATCTGTTCTTTGCAGGGATCTGTAAGAATGACGCCATGACCCTCACAGTACACTGAAGACCCTGAGATATTGACAGTTATGTCACTAGCCAGATGTCACCGAGCTGATAATGAGTGATGGAAGCGGGCCTGAATCCAGGGGTCTCCCACACCTGCCTGCATGTGATAGACAAAGGAGAGGATGGTCAAGGAGTGGACATACCTTCCTGGGGTCTGAGATGCAGTGGTCCAGCATCCTTGTGGCACCTGTCCAACTCCAAGAGCTTGACCTTGACCTTTGGATCAAGTTCTCAGCCTAAATCCTGATTCAGAGAGGGTCTACTCTGAATTAGGAATTCTTTAATAAAATGTCTGGTAACCCGGTGCTTTTAATGGAGATATCTGCAGGGATTTAAATCCTTTCATGAATTAACCAGTTGACAAGGCCAAGAAAGGTTCTACCTAATATCATCTCTGAAAATCCCTTCAGTGTGCATAGCACACACTGTTTTCTTCTTCAAGAAATAAATGGCATGTATATATGGCATGTCTTCAGTTTGGGTAGTTTTGATTTTTTTCTGAATTGTATGACTAGTGTTTTTTTATTATTTCTCTTTGTTATGCCAGATTATTTCAGAATCTCATGAAAAACACACTCAGGTGTGAACCATCAGGTCAGAGGGTGGGGATATGTACCTGCCTCCTCAGCCAGCTCTCATGTTGACCATACCTGTTTGATGGTATCCCCAGACTTAACAGCTCAGGGTTTCTTAGTGGTCCTCAATGTGTGTCCTCTTCTCCTGTCCCAGTACTTCATATACAGTTGCATTCTGGGCCTGATCTCCTGCTCCGTGTTCCTGAGGGTAAACTACGAGTTAAAAATGCTGATCATGATGGTGGCACTGGTGGGCTACAACACCATTCTGCTCCACACCCATGCCCATGTCTTGGACGCGTACAGCCAGGTCCTGTTTCAGAGGTGAGTAGACCCCCTCCGTTTCTCCTTATCACAGTCATGGCTATTAAGGACTTATGATCTAATGTTCAGTGAAAGTTAATCAAAAGCAAAAATCAAATCAAAGCTCTCAGTAATCACAGTGAGTTTCTTTGAAATGATGGTTCAGGAAGATGAGGTATGTTTTCATTCTTAATAACATGGAATATGTGTGGACAAATGCATGTAGAGAATATGCCGAGTTAAGAGAAAGGATTTGTATAATAAGAACCCTTCCTACCCTACCCCCGCTTAGGTCTCCCTGTGTTACCCAGGCTGGATTGAGTTCCTGAGCTAAAATAATTCACACACTTCAGTCTTTCCAGAGGCCGGCATGGTATGACAGATATGTAGCACCATGCCCATCTTCATAAATAAATACTATGTGGTAGCAGCATTCTGGGACTGCCTGCCTCAGCCCTATTAGCATTTTTCCCTAGGCGGTTCTCTGCTGCAGAATTGTCCAGTATATGGTGGGGTGTTTAAATATTGATATTTCAGCATTCTGCATACCAGTCTTTCCATAGCTGCTCACAGCAGCCAAACACATACCCAGAAATCACTCGGTCTCCCCAGGAGAGAGATTTGGAGACAAAAATGTCATTCAGTTCAAAAGGAAAAGCACTAGACAGAATAAGTAGCTGCTTTCACAAGTCATGGTGTGAAGATTCCTTGTAGAGTTTTCCGAAATACCACTGTGCAGAGGGAAAAGGTCAAACCTGGAAACTTTTGCACTGTGAAAAATCTGACTGCCAAAAGAAATACAATCCTGTTGACTCTCAGAACCCAGATGCAGGAAAGCATCCTACCAAAAGAGTCTTATCCCGGTCATCACACAAAAGCATTTATGGGTGGACAGTCCTGTTTGTGCAGTTTTCAGTTACCAATTACTTCCCAAAATCTCTAAAGAATACTTGATCCAACTTGAAAGAGAACATTTTAATTATCATATTATCCATTTCACATCTCAGTAGCAAGGTGTTTCCTGCCAAGCATTGGTTTATAGACATATCAGGAATTTTCTATGAATTCTTTGCCTTTCCTTCAGATCATTCCTCTATTTTTGTGGGGATTTTTAGTTTCTTTGGTTTTCTTTTTCATCGCTGGAGAGCCTTATACATCCCAAGCAAGTTCTCTATCACTGAGTTTTATCTCCAGCCCTTTCTACCATCCCCAGTTTTTAATATAAAGAGTCCTCAAATAAGGTGCACAGAAATGTCGACCCAGAAAGATGTTTTGTGCTGATAACGTGTGACCTTTTCTCCAGATACTCAAGGTGACCCCCTCACTGAGTGCTTCTTTTCAATAGGAACACTTTCAGAAACATGACATCAACAGTTCTTGTCACCTAATTTAATTTTCACCATCTTCCGTGCTGTGAAGCCTGATAGTCTGTAATCATGCTGAGGGGTACGAAGCTAGAGATGCATAACTGTATTAAGGGAATGTTATTATTCCTTGATATTAATAATAATTATTAATTATTCCTTAGCCAAGATGAGATGAAACTAGAAGTTAATTTTCCTATAAATTCCTAGAATCCCCATCCAAGCATGCTTTATTATCTCTCTACTAAATCCAGCGAGCCTGTATCACTTTCCTAGATAAATGTACCATTGCTGATTTTCACATACCACTGATGGTCCTATTAAATTTTCCTTTATTAAATTTAAAGTGCTGAGATATGTCACATGTTTGGCACATAGGGGAAAATGAGATTATAAAGCTTGGCATGAGGACATTATTGCTCTGGTGGATGGGACGAAGCCCTGAAGAGACACCATTGCCAAGAGACTCAGTAGCGCCAATGCGGCTGCTATGTACTTGTGGGGTGTCTTTGCACTCTTGCTTTGGAATTCCAGTGACCTCGCACCTCTGGTGAGGACTGGTAGAAGCCAGCATCCTCTTCAGGGGCTGTATCTGCCACTGTTCGGAATCTCCTTCAGAGATCTCTGCCCTTCTCCAACAGATACCTGTAGGATCTGGGAATTCTTTCACCCCTAAATGCATCCCTCTGCTGAAGAAGCAGTGATAGAAACAAGGGGCAGACTAGCTCATAGCCTCCAGTTGTACGGTCTCCCCGAACACCAAGGGAACCCCGAATGGAAAGCCCTGAGAGTAGCTTAGTCACCCCAGTCATATAGTTTCCCCTAACACCAAGGGAACCCCGAATGGAAAGCCCTGAAAGTAGCTTAGTCACCCCAGACGCCCATGTTTTCTGTTTCCTGCACTTTCAAGGCTTGGTGTGAGTGATAAAGGTTTATCCACACTTGGCCTATTTTATTGGTGTTGAAGTGAAAGGGGGATGTGTTCGCAAGCAGGCTTTCCCATCAGATGCCTCAAGTCCCAGAACCCCATATGCCCTTCCAGGAGGTAACTGGATTAGAGATGACCAGAAAACGTAGGCCTTCTGCTGGAGCCAGTGTGCTGCTGAAGTCCATCTGGTCATGTCCCTTCCCCTGCCTATTTCAGGCACTGTGTCCTCATCCCCTCCTCGATCTACATTTCCTTGACCCTAATGGCTTCATACCAAAGCTTGACTGTCATAGGTCAGCATTCTTCCTCTCCATGGGGTTTTCTGAGATTGTCCTTCATTGTTCTTGAATGTTCTCGGGGCATGCTTCCCAGTTCTAGCCCTCCCTCCAGAGGTATGCCAAATACCAAGTCTTTTCTGCCTTGTTTCCATCCTGGAAATGAAGATTGACCATTTCCATCCTCAACAAATTGAACATGACCTGTTTGATATTTGTTTGATATTTTGGTATGCTCTCTCTCTCTCTCTCTCTCTCTCTCTCTCTCTCTCTCTCTCTCTCTCTCTCTCTCTGAGAGCGAGCGAGCAAGGGGAAGAACCATACACACATATACACACGCAGTCTTGAGGAGTTTAATTCTCTCAAATTTAGTCAGACCCAGGAGTATTGCTATGCCTACTACTGTACCTGGCATGTTCTTGGTGCTGAATGAATAAATAATACAATAAATAAATATAATCAGAATACGTTCCAAACAATACAAAGGCCCCAAACACTGACAATAACAAAATCCCTCCCATCTACTTCCTGCCTCTGCAGCTCCTTGAGGCCAGGTCACTCAAAAGAAAGTTTGAAGAAAGGCCATTTCTGTTTAAGGACAGTGCCAACAAATGAACGCAGTTGGCATATGAGGCTCACCAGCATACTTCATCATGGCCTGGTAAGGGGCCTTCATTAAGCCAAACTTGCCATCCATCATGATAAATACACAAAGAAGGTCTGTATGGCTGTGCAAATGGTTGGCATCTTCACCTCTTCTGAGTTCTTTTTCCAAGAGGGCTAGCAAAGGAAGAAGAAGCCAGCACTAGAAATGCTTTTGCTACTGAATTATTCATAAGATGACATCAAAAGTGTCATTACCAATTCATGAATGTGGCAAGATTTTTCGGGAGGAAAATCAGACTCCATGGGGTGAGTGTGCCGTTAATGCTCCATTCGTGGCAGGTCAGCAGCATCCCGGCACCAGGTTATATGCTTCTTTTGCATCGCTTTGTGGAAAGGATATGTTTGGAAGATGCAGAATGAGTTGTTCGCATATATCTGGGTTCGTTCAACAGCCTTACATATTGTCTGTGAGACCATGTCCACACCAATTCCTAGGTAAGATTGTGAGGCACTTCCTCCCCCAGTTCTCGGCCAATGCTGTTGGATCACTGAGTGTTCTTGAAGATGATGTGAGAGCCCTGACAAATGATAAAAGTGCTTTTGCCTCGTGACTTCTCATGATGTAAGCTGACTGGGGAATCTACAAAGTGCATATTCTCTTGAAGAATGGACAAGTCTCAAAAGACAGGAGTTTTCATTAGCAGGAGCCATTAGGTGACCCCACTGGAAGGCCAGACGTGGGCCTTGACCTCTGGAGAAGCATGGAGGGTGAGGAGCTCCAATAGAGGAGGCAAGAAGGAGTCTGTAGACTAAGTCACTGGGTCAGAACCATAGTGGGGTAAAATAAAAGCCTTGTGGGTGGCACGGCATGAATGCCTAAGCAGCAGACACATAGCAAGCTTAGCATCTTCCGGAAGTTTGGTCTGTGATCTCTAGACATGGCTGGCTGTGTAGGTTCACCTTCCCAACCTCAGCATCAACGCTCTCTCCAGGATCCCAGTGTACAGGCTCAAACCAGCAAGCATCTCTGAGAGGCAGTAGCCATTAGGTGACCCTGCTGGAAGGCCAGATGTGTGTCTTTATTCTGGAGAGGTATATAGGGTTGATATCTCTACATTCCTCATCTTTTCTGCATCTTTTGAAAACCTCCATGTCTACATGTTAACTGTGATAGATTTTGCTCACCTTGGGGTCGGGGGGTTCTGAACTAGTTGGTAGTCTCAAGAGAGAATTACAGAATTCTTCGTGCAGAAGAGAAGCAGGGAGATATCTGCCCCTCTGTAGATAGTGGTGGGTTGTTCAAAACACCTACGATCCATTTAAGGTCTCCTTTCTATTCATCAGAATGTAGTCTAATTTTACATCCTTCCATAATATGTCCATGTTACTTCTGCAATTGTTTTAAGTTACTTTGAAATTCAATATCTCAGTTTCTCCACCCTTGCCTGTTTCTCCACCACCTTCTGAAGGCAAGGAACGCATGCTGTGCTGTCTAGCAGAGCAGCGTGGGGAGGACACCCTAGCTGTCCAGATTGCATCACCCTTCTATAGGACGTGGCCATCTTTTGCCACCTGAAGCAAAGCTCATCTTGGTTTTGTCTCATCTGGAAGAACATTCTGTTTTGAACCTTCTTTTGGGGGGAGGCTAAGGACAGGGAGCCAACCCTGTTCCCACAGACTGCAGGATATGATTCTGACTTCAGATGGGATCCTAATTCTGTACGCAGCCCCATGGTGTCAGATCCCATGGCATAGCTCTGCTGCCCACTCGGTGATACTCCTCTCTACACAGAGATCCCAGAGCTGGACTTGTGGGATGCATCATTATCTCTAGAACTGAGGGCTGCCACCGCATCTCCAGCCTTGTTTTTATCACTTTTAACCTGTGGCTGCCTCCAGTAGCTTCCAGTACCACCTTGGTCCAGTACAGTGGTATAATATTGTACCACTCTGAAAAAGCACCAGTCTTAAGCTACCTGTCCCCTGGATAACGTCAGGGCTGTTACTGGGCACCCTTTATAGGACATGTCGCAGTAGCCCTAGGCAAACTGTTGTCATTGAACACTCTAGCCACTGGCACACCTATGCAAAGTCCCTGGGTGACTCAGGATGGGTAGGATACCCCAAAGAGGGCAGTCGTGGTAGTATGTAACAAGTGTATCGCCTCCCAGAGACAGCTGGCAGAGCACTGTGGAGGACCATATGCATCTTCCAGGTCCCGGCCCTCACATCCCAGCTGACATGAAGGTGCTCTAACACAGCACAGGGCACATGAACCCAGCATGTCTTCTGGGATGATTTTTTTATATTTGGCCCTGGGTAGTGTTGACCTCTGACCTTGTCATTTGCTTCATGGCCTGTGCTGAGTAAGGGGCAGTGAGCAGATTCATCCTCATGACATCGATTGTGCAGAGCTTTTACTTTTTGCCTAACTTGGCGTTAAAGCTTCCGGAGGATGCAAGAGCCTCTTGTTGCCAAAGGTAGGTGGGTATAGCCTAATGCAATGGTGCAGGAAAGAGACAGACAGTAAACTAAAGGCCAAGCAGAGAGTCGACTGAGACTGCAGGCAGAAGTGTTAGGTCTTTGCCCGTGTTGCATGTGTGTGTGTGTGTGTGTGTGTGTGTGTGTGTCAGCATACACGTGTGGGTATCTGTGTGTATACATGCATGAGTTTGTGTGTGTATGTATACATGTCTTTGTGTGTGTGTCTCTCTCTCTGTGTGTATGCATGTGTGTGTCTCTGTGTGTGTATGCATGCATGTGTGTGTCTCTGTGTGTGTATACATGCATGTATGCATCTGTGTATGAATGCATGTAAATATGTGTATGTGTGTATGTATACATGTGAGTGTGTGCATGTGTGTCTCTGTGTGTATACATTCATGTGTGTCTATCCATATGTAACTGCATGTGTGCATGTGTATACTTGCTTGTATACATCTATGTGAGTATTTGTATATGTATATATGTGAGTGTGTGTGTTGCTGCACAGAAATGCAGGATTTTGCAGTTACTAAGCTCTTTACCACTAAACTACACCCCTAGCCCACTAGCCTCTTCTTTATGAGTTATAGCCTCCAGAACAGAGCCCTACAGAGAAGACCTCTGGGTCATCCCAGACATCAGTGACCTATTATATATTATCACAGTTAGTCTGTAGTTGATGGCACAACAGAAACTGAGTTCCTTGGAT